>JAHLJT010009436.1:107183702-107502258 GCA_031308135.1 Acheta domesticus
GAATGAGCGAAATTCGATTTCAGAGAGTAACTTCTCAAAGAAGGAATAGAATCACATCCTTAAATTTTTCTGTGCTTTTACACATAACAGTATAGATACCTTTTCTAAAATAACATTGGTATATAACGCACCAGTTGAAAATTACATCCTCTTGAAAATAGGAATTTTGGATTTTTTTAAAAATTTTGAACTGTAATATCTCTGTTGGGGCACGAGATAAAAATCTGAAAATTGCACACATGCTAGACCGCTATCATACTAAACTGCAGTAAAACTTTCAATTATTATTTCACCCGAAGTATTTTTAAAAAAATTGAAAACTTACTAAAAAAAAGGCTTCATTTCCACATGGAGGATACGTTGTACCAAGTAGTAATTACATTATTTTGAAGCTATTTTAATTACTATTATAATAAATTAATTAATTATTCTTTATAATAAATTCACATAAATGTGGCCTAATATATAATTTCAATATTACTTTACTCTAAACCAAACTTACAACTTGATATCTACGTTTGTAATATATCTACGTTTGTAATTGAAAATATGGTCATGATTTTAAAAGCTCAACCGGCTAAAACAAACATTATTTATAAAATATAACAAATAAATTCAGCGTTTTGTTTGTTGTTACCCTTGTGTGAACAAAAAAAACATGGGTGGGGATTCGCGAACATATCATACACTTAACTAGTAGTGCTACAGAATGGCACAGACTTTCCCGTATTAGTTTTCTATTTCCTTGAGTTTTCGCAAGGTATTCGGAATTGCCACGTACTCTTTCTTGCCAGCTGCCATCTATCACCGCACAAACTGCATTTTTTTGTCATTTTCTTAATTTTTTGGTTTCCTATTGGTAGAACGGAAATATTAATTTTAGAATACTAAAGAACACAAAAACCTAGTCATAAATGGCAATTTTCTTTAAAAAATTATGTGCCGTTTTAAAGAAAATTGCATTTTAGCTCAACTAAAAATGAGAAATTTGAAGCTCATTTTCACATAACAATTTTGAGTTTTCAAAATACTTTATTTGAAGTTATTTGAAGCACTTACACTCAAATATATAATAATATTTACAAATTGCTGGTAATGTGAATATTAAAGATGTGAGAGATCTTTAAAAAAATTACAATTATGTAATTTTTGAAAAAACAAAAAAATCCTCAAAATAAACTTTACGTTATATTACAGAGTGTAATTAACACTATCCGTTACAAAGTTTTAAGAAAATATTTGGAGCCATATATGACAAAATGGCGTTTGAGTGTTTCTGGAAATGTGGAATTTTGAGCTACTTTTCACAGAAAACGGTTGTGTTTTCGAGGAACTTTACTTGACAGTATTTAAATCACATGTACTCGTAAATATAATAATGTGAAAAAATCGCAGCTAATGTAATTATTAACGACGCGAGAAAGAAGTAAAAAAAATACATTTTTCCAATTTTTGAAAAAACGACAAAATCTAGCAATATGGCGTTTTATTCATCTCATAAAATGCATTAGGCAATATAGCTACCGAAAGTTTAAAGAAAAAAACTGGAGTCACATTTGAGAAAATCTTGTTTTTGTGATTTTTTAAAATTGCACATATTGCACGCAATATTGTGCGAAAACTACTAAACATTTTTTTAAAATGTGCATGACCTTAATGAAAGAACTCTCTTTGGACAAGAAATTTTATTTAAAAGAAAAATCTCTATCTTCAATTTTGTAGTTCCAGAAAGACGCCGAAAAAGTTTTAAACTTTTGCAATTTTCGAAAATTCTTAGTTATCCGTGAAAATCCAATCTATGCCTCCTTAATAGGTGTATTTTACTCTATTATTAGAAGAAATTTAAAGAAAAAAATTGGAGCCGTTTTGAGAAAATTTTGAAAATGTCCGGGTGGCTTCATGTAAAGTATCTCCAAATTTTACAGAATCTTTTTCAAAATCTCAAAGCTTCGACTAGAACCAGATCAACCGAGGAATACACATTTTGGAAGAAATCGTACGTATGGTTTACGTGCTAGCAGTGTTCACAGACTGACGGACAGACGGACGGACAGACGGACGGACAGACGGACGTTTTCCTTTCAATTTGTTTTTCGGTATTAAGGACCCACAAAACAGGGTTTCTGGCTATACCACGTGTTAGGGGATTTTTTTTCTTAATTTAGGGAATTTTTTTTCCACTTTTTCGTTATCACGGCCCGGCAATGGATTTTTTTCCGCCGAATATTCGCCATTTTTTCGCGCAGCATTACATAACTTTTCCTATACTACGTATTTCACCCTGTGTATACGTACGTATACGGGAAAGTAAAAATTGTAGACGTTTTTAAGAAAATGGCGTTCAAACGTTCCTAAAAATCCGAAATTTCAAGACCTCTTTCATAGAGAAATTTTGAGTTTTCAAAAAATTCATTTGAAGTCATTTAAAACACTTAAATTCACAAATATAATAATGTTTACAAATTGCTGGTAATGTGTGTATTAGAGATTTGAGAAATCCTTCAAAATAATTACATTTGTGTAATTTTTGAAAAAATAAAAATAATATCCCAAAATGAACTTAACGTCATATTAAAGAGTGCAGTTAGCACTATCCTTTCAAAGGTCTGAATAAAAAAATTGGAGCCATTTATGAGAAAATGGCGTTTGAGCGTTTTCGAAAATGCGGATTTTTGAGCTACTTTTCACAAAAAACGGTTGAGTTCTCGAGAAAATTTACTGGATATTATTTAAAGCTCATGTACTCATTAATATAATATTGTGAACTAATCGACGCTAATGTAAATTTTAACGACGCGAGAAAGAAGTAAAAAAAATACATTTTTCCAATTTTTGAAAAAACGACAAAATCTAGCAATATGGCGTTTTATTCATCTCATAAA
Organism: Acheta domesticus; assembly: GCA_031308135.1. Classification (NCBI taxonomy): domain Eukaryota; kingdom Metazoa; phylum Arthropoda; class Insecta; order Orthoptera; family Gryllidae; genus Acheta; species Acheta domesticus. The sequence goes on from JAHLJT010009436.1 coordinate 107,186,585, forward strand.
ATGCATTAGGCAATATAGCTACCGAAAGTTTAAAGAAAAAAACTGGAGTCACATTTGAGAAAATCTTGTTTTTGTGATTTTTTAAAATTGCACATATTGCACGCAATATTGTGCGAAAACTACTAAACATTTTTTTAAAATGTGCATGACCTTAATGAAAGAACTCTCTTTGGACAAGAAATTTTATTTAAAAGAAAAATCTCTATCTTCAATTTTGTAGTTCCAGAAAGACGCCGAAAAAGTTTTAAACTTTTGCAATTTTCGAAAATTCTTAGTTATCCGTGAAAATCCAATCTATGCCTCCTTAATAGGTGTATTTTACTCTATTATTAGAAGAAATTTAAAGAAAAAAATTGGAGCCGTTTTGAGAAAATTTTGAAAATGTCCGGGTGGCTTCATGTAAAGTATCTCCAAATTTTACAGAATCTTTTTCAAAATCTCAAAGCTTCGACTAGAACCAGATCAACCGAGGAATACACATTTTGGAAGAAATCGTACGTATGGTTTACGTGCTAGCAGTGTTCACAGACTGACGGACAGACGGACGGACAGACGGACGGACAGACGGACGTTTTCCTTTCAATTTGTTTTTCGGTATTAAGGACCCACAAAACAGGGTTTCTGGCTATACCACGTGTTAGGGGATTTTTTTTCTTAATTTAGGGAATTTTTTTTCCACTTTTTCGTTATCACGGCCCGGCAATGGATTTTTTTTCCGCCGAATATTCGCCATTTTTTCGCGCAGCATTACATAACTTTTCCTATACTACGTATTTCACCCTGTGTATACGTACGTATACGGGAAAGTAAAAATTGTAGACGTTTTTAAGAAAATGGCGTTCAAACGTTCCTAAAAATCCGAAATTTCAAGACCTCTTTCATAGAGAAATTTTGAGTTTTCAAAAAATTCATTTGAAGTCATTTAAAACACTTAAATTCACAAATATAATAATGTTTACAAATTGCTGGTAATGTGTGTATTAGAGATTTGAGAAATCCTTCAAAATAATTACATTTGTGTAATTTTTGAAAAAATAAAAATAATATCCCAAAATGAACTTAACGTCATATTAAAGAGTGCAGTTAGCACTATCCTTTCAAAGGTCTGAATAAAAAAATTGGAGCCATTTATGAGAAAATGGCGTTTGAGCGTTTTCGAAAATGCGGATTTTTGAGCTACTTTTCACAAAAAACGGTTGAGTTCTCGAGAAAATTTACTGGATATTATTTAAAGCTCATGTACTCATTAATATAATATTGTGAACTAATCGACGCTAATGTAAATTTTAACGACGCGAGGCTAGTCAAAAATTTTACATTTTTTGCAATTTTTGAAAAAAACAAAAGAATAGATCAATATGGCGTTTATGTCATTTCATAGAGTGCATTTAGTACTATCCCTACCAAAAGTTTAAAGAAAAAACTTTGAATAGTTTTTGAGAAAATCTTGATTTTGTAATTTTTTTAAATTGCACAGATTGCACGCAATATTGTGCAAAAAGTACTACAATTTTCAAAACAAATGTTCATGATCTTAACGAAAGAACTTACGTTTGGAGAAAAAAATTTATTTGGATGAAAAATCTCTATCTCCAATGTGATAGTTGGAGGAAGACGCCGCCAAAAATTCAAACTTTTGCAATTTTCAAAAATTCAGAGTTTTCAACCGACATGAGACCTACGCCATTCTCTTAAATGACCTTCAGACAACCTAACAACAAAATTTAGTCAAAATTGTTGGCGCCATATTTTTGAAAATTTTGAAAATGTCTCAGGGCCTTCACATAAAGTACCCTCCAAAATTAAAATATCGATTTCAAATTCAAGGGGCCGCGAGATCATTGAAATCTATCGGCGAGTATCCATTTTGGAGAAAATTGGCAGAACGATTTAGTTGCTAGTGTTGTTCACAAACAGACACACGAACGGAAAGAAGTTGTGCTTTCAATTGGTTTTGCGGTATCAAGGACCCACAAAATAGGGATTCTGGCTGCATCACGTGTTAGGAGATTTTTTTTCTTAATTTAGCAACTGGATTTATCCACTTTTTCGTTACCAGGGCCCTGTAATAAGAGTTTTTCTGCCGAATATCCGCTGTTTTTTTCGAGCAGCATTACATAACTTTCCCTATACTATACATACGTACGTATAGTGTACGGGAAAGTAAAAGAAAATCAAGTAGTATAACTATTGTAACATTGCTCTCTCTGTCCATGTTAATTCCTTTAATTTATACGGGCAAGTTTTAATTCAGTAATTTTTTAGTGCTTTTTGAATTTATTTTTGCTTTACTTCTAAATATGGTAAAGTCGTTTATTGAAAAGTGATGCAGCTTTCCGATAAGGATCTTTCTTTGAGGAGGAGTTTGCAAAGTACATCCTGTGATAGTTTTCCTTTCCTCTTGTATTGTATTGATATACATATTTATTTTGAATAAGGTGTCAGTATTTGTTTTTCTTGAGCATAATCTACATATATATACCCGGGTCTTTATCGTATTTCGCAACCCATGTCTGGAAACACCGCCTCTTGTTTTGGCGATTTGGCGACGCGAGAAATACCTTCGGCATTCCTCTTTTAGAACCCTCGGCCGCGGGCCCTCATATTTCGGGCTGAGAAAATTTGTCGAATGTAAATTGAAAGAAAGAGAAAGCACTTTTTCTGTCCTTCTTACTCTTCAACGTACTGCAGCCCCTACACCGAAAAGAGTATACGCCTGTCTCTTGGTAAATGTTGGTCACGTTGAACATTTTCTCGGTCAGTTTTTTTGTCAGTTTGAAGAAATTATATTTTATTATTTTTATTAATTATTTTCAATAATTATTAATTTACTACTTATTTATATTACGGAGGGCACTAGATAAGTTTTCTACCTAACCAAGTTACCGACTTTTGAGCGGGGCGCGCATGACGTTACAAGTTCAGACATGTCTGAACATGCTTTCTTCCAAGTTTCAGACCATTTCGCTCACAAGTCGCAGAGAAATCGGTTGCCAATTGTAGTGCTGTGCGAAATAGTCATGGATCAGGCGAAGTTGGAGCACCGAGCTGTCATCAAATTTCTCACGAAGGAAGGCACCGGGCCCAAAGATATCCATTCACGGATGCTGGCAGTGTTTGGTGATAGTGCACCTTCCTATTTCCAGGTGAAGTACTGGTCTAAGCAGTTTAAATGGGGCAGAAAATCAATCGAAGACGATCCGCGCTCTGGCAGACCTGTGGAAGTGACTTCTTCGGAAATGTGTAAGAAAATAGAAGATTTTGTAATGCATGATACACGTGTCAATGTGGCAACAATAGCTAGAGAGTTCGAAGTGTCTGAGCCAACAGTTTTGAGCATTCTTCATGAACGTTTAGGCATGTCAAAAGTTTGTTCAAGATGGGTGCCCAGAATGCTCACTCCTCTCCATAAGCAGTGGCGAGTGGAAATGTGCGAGGAGAATTTGAGACTTTTGAGTCGGATCCGGACAACTATATCGCTCAAATCGTCACGGAAGATGAAACATGGGTACATTTTTGGGATCCTGAAACAAAACAAGAATCAATGCAGTGGAAGCATAAGGGTTCTCCAACTCCGAAAAAGTTTCGGACGCAACCATCTGCAGGCAAACTCATGGCCACCGTTTTTTGGGATTCACAGGGCATTTTGCTTATAGAGTTCATGGAAAACAAGAAAACAATTACTGGTGAGTCCTATGCTAACACTCTTCTCAATTTGAGGAATGCCATAATGGAGAAGCGTCGTGGGAAGCTGTCTAAAGGGGTGCTCCTTCTGCACGACAACGCGCCCGTGCACAAGTCCCGGAAATCAATTGCTGCAATTAGGGACTGTGGCTTTGAAGAATTAAACCACCCACCCTACAGTCCAGATTTAGCCCCCAGTGACTATTTTCTGTTCAGAAATCTAAAAAAAAACTTGCGTGGTCGTCGATTTGTGTCCAATGAACATGTGAAGAGTGCTGTAAATGAGTACTTTGAAGGACAGGAAAATAATTTTTATTTTTCTGGAATATCATCCTTGATTGAAAAGTGGAGAAAGTGTATTGAACTCGAAGGGGATTATATTGAAAAGAAATAATAAAATTTTCAATCTATCTCAGTTATTTCTTACTTAGGTAGAAAACTTATCTAGTGCCCCTCGTATATTAGTATTTTTAATAATTTTATTTCCTTAATATGCAGATTCCATAATAATAATAATACATTATTATTGTTATAAAAAATGAAGAGCTTCGCGGTTATGTTTCACAAGATATCTTTCTGATTTCTCTCCGAGCTGGCTCTCAATAAATAATAATTATTGTTACATTGGTGTTAATAAGTCGATAAATCAGACTTTCTCTTGGTTTACAGTTTTGTTTCTTAAGCATGCTGGACAGAATCGCTTAAAGAGACGTTTTGTTTCCTTGCTAATCCCTCGCCTACCCTGCCCCAGTCCACACACTCTGTGCAGTGCGTAAAGATTCTGTAAGCCGCGTACCTGCCCGCCTAAGAGCGAAAACAGAAAAAGGGAAGTTGCTGCAGCTTATGACTTGACGGTCACCTTCTCCTCTGCCAGCTCGTGGTGACCGGCCCGCCATTCTTGAAAGGTGGCAAAGAGACGCTGTTGCCAAATTACCAAAACAAGAACAAGTGCTCTCAGACATGGGTTGCGCGTTAAACTAAAGACCATTTAAGTTGTCCACAGCAAATATCTTGAAGGAAGTTCCGTATAGGAAGTCTCGTAATCGAGGAACATTCTCGTTTTTCGACAAGGTGAGTCGACTCAATGACACGATATCAACAAGGTCAGATGTCCTTGCGCGCGGCAGCATAGCATTTACCAGTTTCTAATTGCACTGTTTTTGCAACAAATACTTTTCGAATATTAACAATATTTATATCATTGCATTGCATTTTGAAGGATCTTTAGAATGATGGAGACAAATATACACTTCCATTTAAAAAATCAAAGTTGTGTCAATATCTTTAAAGTTACATATGTTACAAGCAAGAAAACGAAATATGTTATTTGCCCCATCATTGACAACAACATGGCGCAAATAGCATCTCGATACCTGGAACCGTTTTCAAAATATTGCTGTGGACAACGTAGGTGGTCCACCTGTATATACAAAGATGCAGAATATGACTGAGACAGAGAGAGAGAGAGAGAGAGAGAGAGAGAGAGACGGCAGGCATAAGTAAGAGAGAGACACACAAAGTGACAAGAGACAGAGAGAGACATATACACAGAGACAGAGACAGAAAGAGGTAGAGACAGACCGAGAGACACAGAGAGAGCGACATTGACAAGAAACAAACACAAAGAGGGACAGTAAGAGATAGAGACAGAGAGACACAAACAGAGAGATAGAAAGACAGACATAGAGAGACAGACAGAGGTAGACAGAGGCAGACAGACGTACACACAGAAGCAGACAGAAACGCATAGAGAGACAGACATACGGGGATAGACAAACTCAGAGGGACAGAGAGACGAAGATAGAGATAGAAAGACGGTAAGAGATAGAGAGACAAAGTCAGTCAGAAAGAGACACATAGAGGGACAGAGATAGAAACAGATACAGAGAATTACGGAGATGTTTTCTTTTTAACAAAGATTGAATATAAAAAAAACGCGAGCAACGCCCGGTATTTTGCTAGTACCCTATATGCATAAATTGTATATAGGGTCATTGCTTTGCATAAGCCATAAATTGCATACAAGTTATTATTTTGTATTTTTTATAAAAATGTTTGTTAGGATCTTGCATCTCAGAACACGTTTCTGCATTACCATGTACGGGATTTCAGCGTGCTTTGGACCCTAGAATTTTGAATATGGCGGCCATTTGGCTATGCCAACTTCGAAAATGTACATGAAGCTAGGCTATGGCGCTACATTCAAACAACGCAAACATTCGAGAAATCTGTCATCAGGAACTTACCTCATTATAACGTTAATTTTAATCCTGGATGTTTTGAAACATTGAAATAATTCTCATTTGGACCAATTATTTTGATAACTTTCTCCTGAAACTCATAATGCTGGAATATAAGAAGTTTAATGTTTTACTTCATTGTAAAATGCAAATATAATTCGAAAGCTTTAGAGTAATAAATTACATTCTTACAAAGATTGTTAATGAATAATCTACGAAATAAGAATATAGAATGAATGGAAGGAAGGAAAAAAAATGATATCAGAATATTCCTTAAATTTTATGTCTGCAGTTCATAATTACAATATATATTTCATCTGAACGTTCAACAGTGAAAACTAAGGAAGAAGAGTTAAAATACTTCTTCTTCTTCTTCTTCATGCACAGGCAATATTGCCTGTTGCACCTACTGATATTTCCATCTCTTTGGTGGTCGACCAACATCTCTTCTTCTTTGTGGGATATAATTGTACATTGCTCGTGGGACTCTTAAGGCATTCATTCTCTTTACATGCATGAGCCATTTTTTCTCTATATGTTGTTATTTATTCATTGTTGGCATGTGTATTAAGTTCTTCTCTTATACTATTATTTATTTATTTATTTATAGTCGCATCAACTGCGAGGTTATTAGCGACTATTCTGTAATTTTACAATAAGGTACATACATTAAGTTTACAAGGTTCTGTAAGTTTACATAGCATGGTTACTTTTTTTTTACAATTATACATTTTTGTTCAGTGAATAGTGAGACATTACAGTTTATATTACACCAGGGGTTGGAAATATTTTACTACATGTGATAATTTACACAGTACGTATGCTTAAAAACAATATTACAGTTTGTTTTACAGTTCGACATTAATTGATTTGCAAAATTTTAAAATTTTTTCTTGTAGGGAGCTTGAATAAAGTAAAGCATCAGAATTAAAGTTCTGTAAGATTGTTTGGCGGGATTGATTGTACATAGGACATTCCTGAATAATATGTATTATTGTTATTTGTTCATTACATATATTACAAATTGGGGGAGTATTCTGGTTTATTAGGTAGAGGTGAGTAAGCCTCGTGTGTTCTGATCTAATTCTGGTGATTGTAACTTGATCTTTGCGGCACAATTTTTTGAAGTTTGCAGGTTGTAGAAGTTTTTTATCTTCTTATGAATACTACTAGCCTTATAAATTTTCCAATCTTCGCTCCACTTGGTTTTCATTTTTCCATACAAGTACTTCCAGATATCATTTGTCGTGTGTGCTATGTTATGCACATTTTTTACTGACCGGAGGTCGACTAGTGATGTTGGAATCTGACTTCCTGGTGCAGCCAGTGGTATATTCAGAAGAGGGGGAATCCAAAAGATAACAAGTTTTTTACCAAGCCTTTGAATAAGATGGTGTAGTTCTTGAATCTTGACAGCCATTTCAGAGTTTGAAGTTTTGTTGGAGCATAGTTTTATTGTAGAGAGTGAGTTTGTGAATACAATTATATTTGAGTCCAGCGATTGATATATCATTTTTAGTGCTGTCATTAAAGCATAACTTTCAGTGCTATTAGAACTGCAGTAGTGATGTAGTAAGAAACTAAATTTTTCATTGGGTGTATATACGATGGCTTCAGTATCTTGTTCATTATTTTTGTTACTAATATAAAAATGGGAGTAGTTTTTATACTTCTGGATTACTTCTTTAAATTGTGTGTTCCAATCTTCTTTTGTTAAATTGCTATTGTTATAATCAGTGAGTGATAGCTCTAATGTCATTTTTTCTATGGTCCATGGCGGTATTTGGAATTGTCTATGTTTCTCAGCACTTATACTTTTAATGTTTAGTTCTTTAAGTTGCTGGGTTATTCTACTGTACATAGGTTTATATCGAAAGTGACTATTATAGATATTCTGTAGCTGAGGAAAAATGTCATTGTGTATTATAGGGTTAGTAGACGAGGCAGCTTTGGCAGCATACTTGAGATTGAGAGTTTTCCTTCGGTGGTTTAATGAGGTTTCTTGTGCTTCAATAAGTATACTTCCTATAGGGGTGGTGTGGAAGCATCCAGTGCATATTCTAAGCCCTTTATTGTGTATTGATTCTATTTTCCTCAGCTCTTTTTTGTTAGCAGATTGGTATAAGAGTGAACCATAATCGATTTTTGATCGAATGATAGCTTTATATGTTAATAGCAGGAGGTTTTTATCAGCACCCCAGTTGTTGTTGGAGAGGCATTTAATAACGTTAAGTCTCTTCTTGCATTCCATTATTAGTTCTTGTATGTGGATCTTCCAAGTTAATTTTGGGTCAAATTGTAGTCCAAGAATTTTCATTTTGTTGACAAAGCGAAGGGGTTGAGTTCCAAGCTGGAGTTTAGGAGATACTGTATCAATTCTCTTTGAGAAAAACATGCATTCTGTTTTCTTGGCAGAAAATTTAAACCCTGTGCTCAAAGACCATTCAAAAATTGTGTTTAGTGCTTTTTGCATGGTCTTTTGAGTAGATGGGACAGATTTTCCTTTGCATAGTACAGTAATGTCATCCGCATATTTTCTTATAATAACTGGTGGTTGAACCCCCTTGTCTATATCATTAATTGATAGTAGGAAAAGAGTCACGCTTAGAACGGATCCTTGAGGTACACCATTTTCAATCTGTTTAATATCTGAAAGTTGCCCATTGATCCTAACTTGTAATTTGCGATCAAGAGAAAAGTTTTTAATAAAATCATACATATTTCCTTTTATTCCTATTATCTGCAAAATCTTCAAGATCCGTCGTTTCCATACCATGTCGTACGCTTTCTCTGTATCCAGGCTAACAGCAATTACGTGTTGATTGTTCATAAATGCCTCCTGAATTTGACTATCAACACTAATTAGATGTGACATAGTGGAGTGTCCAGATCGAAAGCCGAATTGATTATCATTTATGATTTTCTGAGTATCAAGGAACCATCTGAGACGTTTGTTGATAATTTTCTCGAGTATTTTGCACATGTTACATGTAAGTGATATAGGACGGTAGTTATCAGATTTGGATGGGTCTTTACCAGGTTTAGCAACAGGTACTACTATGGCCATCTTCCAGATCTTGGGAAATACTCTTTTCGTCCAAATATAGTTATATACATCTAGTAAAACTTCCTTTCCAAGTGTGGGGAGATTTTTGATGAGGATATTCGGAATATTGTCCGGACCAGGAGAGGAATTATTGGTGGATTCAATGGTCGTAAGAAGTTCTTCCATGGTTATGGGATTATTTAGTTGAAGGGGTGAGCATTTGTCATCATAATCATCAGGAAGTTCTTCTTTTTCTTCTTCATTTTTATATTCTTGAAAGACATCGGAGAAGTTCTGAGAGCTAGAATTTCTGACAAAAGTATCAGCTAGTACGTTGGCAATATCTGCAGATTGTGCAATGATTTTATTTCCGTCTTGAATAAAATGTATCTGGCTATATCTTTTGTGTCCTTGAATTGCATTTATTTTCTTCCATGATTCTCTTATACTATTGTTCGAGCTAATAGACGACACAAAATTTTTCCAGGAGTTGCTTTTACTCTCTTTAAGGATTCTTCTGGTGAGAGCTCTTGTTCGTTTGTATTCAATTTTGTTATCGTCAGTTTTATGTTTTTTGTACCGGTTGTAAGCATGATTGGATATTTTAATAGCTTCTTTACACTTCTCATTCCACCATGGAACAAATTTGGTCTTCAAAGATGGTGTATAAGTTCCTATTGCTTCATTTGCTGCTTGTTTAATTATATCTGAGAAGTTGGTAACTATGGAATCCACATTCTCATTCATGAGATTATTGAAGTCAAAATCATGAAGGGATGTATTGATTATGTCACTATATTTCTTCCAATTAGCTTGGCTAAATTTCTATTTTTGGATTCCGTAAGTGTTACTATCCACATCAAATGGAAAATCAACTTTTGTGAATACTGGAAAGTGGTCACTATCATGAGGAGTTTCTTCCACCCACCAGCTGCATTTGTGAGCCAGATTAGTGGAGCTTAGAGTGAGGTCAATAGTACTAAAGTTACCACTACTTATATTTATATGGGTAGGTTGACCATTATTTAACAAGATCATGTTTGTATCCTCAATAACTGTTTCTATCTTCACCCCTCTTGAGTCATTAAAACAGGATCCCCATAATTTATTATGGGAGTTAAAATCACCCAACAATAAGAACGGTTTGGGGAGTTGTTTTATAATATTATATATCTCTATGGATTCAAATGCATAACTATTAGGAATATAAATATTACAGATGCAAATATTAATTGGGAATGATATTTGAATAGCAACTACCTCCAAATCAGAGCTGATGTGTAATTCGGTGGCAGAGAAGTTTTCTTTGACAAATGTAGCCACTCCACCAGACGCATGATGACAATTTGTTCTGTTTTTATTGAAGCATTTGAAACCTTTCATTTTTCCTTTATTGTTGAGTTTGAAATTAGTTTCCTGTATACATATCACCTCTGGGAGATATTGCTGGCATAGTAATTGTATTCTTTCATATCTAGTATGAAATCCATTTACATTCCATTGAAGTACCAACATGCTTGTAATAAGTTGTTTAAAAATTAATCAGATGAAGTGTGTTCTGTGTTTTCTTGTAAATGAGCATCCTCCTTTAAATTCTTCAAATGTTGTATACTTCCAAGTCTTGAATAAAAATCATTGACAATGTAATAATTTAATTAGTGTTAATGATTGAATTCTCCATGCTGGTATCTGTCTCACTATTTTCAACTTGTTGTGTAGCTCTTTTAAGCTTTTTGGTTATTCTAGTCAATCTGCTTTTTATTGATCTTGCAGTGAGGTATGGATATGTTTCTTTCATCATTCAAATTAAACCAACAATGTCTTTGGTATGGTCTTTAGCAATGATTATTGGATCTCGGGCACCATAAGAGTTTTCTATAAATGATGTGAGTTGTTGAAAATTAAGTGGAAATTTGTCTTGGTTAGTTTCTATGAAGTCTTTAGCTGGAACAAGTAATTCATTAATTGATTTTGTTGATGTTTGTTCTAAAGTAGAGGGGTCTTCTTTGTCTTCTTTTTTCTTTTTCTTGGGGTTGGTTTTTTTATGGTCCAGGGTTTCCTCAGTTTCTAACTTGTTATTAACAGAATCAGTGAGGGTGGAATTGGTTACTATATTTTCAATGTTTTTCTTATTTTTGGAGGGTTGTTTCTTTATTTTTTCTTTATTCTCCACAGTTTTATCATCCATGTCAGAGGTTTCCGAGTTACTGTCAATCTCGCTATCTGACTGATTGCTAATCAGTTCTGTATTCGAGCTTACAGTAGATAACGGTCTCTTTAATCTGACAGTGTTGCAGGAAAGGTCAACGTCCATTGAGTTTTCATTTGAGGCAACTAGGTTTCTCACGGTCGGCTCGAGGGGAGGAGAGGTAAGTAGAGGGGGGAAGCTGTCAAGGCCAAGGTTAGGGCTAGAACTTTCGTTCAGTTCGCTCTCGGGAAGAGTAGTTTCAAATGCATTGGGAGAAACATTATTAGAATGATCAAAACTCTCATTATTTGATTCTGTGATTTCTACTTCCGTAGGGAGAGGTAGGGTATTAGTTAATTGGGAGTTACATTGATTTGGACAGTTTTTAGCAATGTGGCCCTGATTTTTACACAAAAAACAAATAGGAACATCAGGGGTTACATATATCCAATGGGGGACATTATCCATAAACACTTGAAATGATTCAGGTAATTTATGTTCATCATCCGGTGAAACAAATGTTTGTCGGCGAAAACTGAGGATGTGGCTCAAGTTGGGATTATTAAATCCAGCACGAAGAAATGTTAACGGTACTACAGTTTTAATACCGAATGTTAGTAATGCTTCTTCAATAACTTGATGCGGTATACTCGGGCAAACATTTGACAGAATAATTCTTTTGTTCCTGGAGATTAATGGTCTTATGGGGAATACTTGATTAGCCACAACAATGTTCTTATGATGGTAGACTAGATCATCTGCGATATCTTTGCTGGATAGGTACACACAGAGTCTGTTGTTCTATATGTTCGAAGCAAACGTAATATGAGAAGGATTAACTTTAGTTGATAACTTTTCAATAAATTCTACTATTGGTGCACTATTTGCCGAGTCTATGATGATAGCATTTTCTTTCTTTGGAAAGAGAGATTGCATGGTAACTTTAGCATAGTTAATGGTTGTCTTACTGTTCTGGTCTCCTGAAGATTGATGAACTTGAGAGGGCTCCATGATGATCACGAAAAAGAACTTTTCACTTAGTTAAGCAATATCACTTCATGTAACAATACTCCACTTCTACCACGTTTAACATTGCACCGACAACCACTGAGACAGTGAACGCACACAACGTGATTGAGCCTGGAGCGAACGGAGCGTCCGGCCACCACGGCGGTCAGGACGCGACTGTTCTCTTATACTATTGTTTGTCATATGGTCTAATTTTGAATATCCTGCGACCCACCTAAGTAATTTCATTTCACTGGTTTCTAGTCTTCTTTGGCCTACTTGTGAAAATACCCAATACTCGCATCCGTATAGAATAGGAAGCAGAATAGGAACTGAAACTATTCTATAAAAGTTTAGGAGGGTATCTGAATTTAGTTTCATTCTGAAAGTTCTTTTGAGAAGACCATTAATGTAATTATATCTTTCTATTTTCTTTTGCATATCATTCTGTTTAAGTAAACAGAGCAGCTAAAATACTACTTATAATTTTTTTACCAACTAAATTTATTTCACAGTAATTACATACAAGTGTTTTTACATAAAATTTTCATATACAGGGTCCCTGATCGGATGTACAATAAATTTGTTTTCACAAAATGAAAATACGAGTTGTTTTTCCATAAATTCGTGACGAACATAAAAGCCTTCTACAAATTTACTGCGCTTCGGACAGCCGGAAGCGTCGTAAATTGGAATTTGAAATTTTGTATATTATTTCTTTGTACGTTTCTTACAGTCGACATTTTGTTATACATTTACACATTAATCTTTTAGAAATTATTTATTTTGAAATAAAAATTTAAGGGACTCTTTAAGGGAATGTCAACAATGCAGGGAATGCAACGATCAATCCCGTTTCGCGGTCGCGAGTCTCTGTTAATTACGTGTCATTGTTGTGACTTGATATAGCTGTAAGCAAAGGAATTATAATTGTCTTTAAGTTGATATTTGCATGAAAAAATTTAGTTTTCGCACCAAATGCTGTACCATTTGTAACGAGTAGAGCACTTTTTGCATGGTGTTAGAATACTCTTCCCTACTCATGGCCCTATGAAATGCATTTCTATAATGTTCGGGTATCAGGTTTTTTTTTCCAATACAAGTTTACAAAACTTTTGCATTATATTTTTATGCACTTGTAGAATTCACATAGTTCTGACAACGCTTCGACGGAACCAGTGAGAGTTTCGCTTCTTGATTGAATTGCACGTTTTCAAATAATAGAAAATATGTTAGTAGCGCATAAAGTGCAATATTTCACTACTACGTAGCTTTTTCCAATAACCTGGGTGCTGTTGAAGCACCGCTAGTTTCTTTATATTTCTTCTAAGAATAGAGAAAAATACTCTTATATGTTTGACATGGGTGCGAGTTTCGCGGTTAACTCTGAATTTTCAAAAATTGCAAAATTTTGAAATTTTTCGATGTGTTCCTACAACTACAAAATGGAAAATCGAGATTTTTTCTTCAAATAAACTTTGTTCTCCATAGTGAGTTCTTTTATTAAGGTCATGTACATTTTCATGAAACTTTTAGTTATTTTCGCAGAATATTGTGTGTATAATATGCAATTTAAAAAATAACAAAAACAAGATTTACTCAAAAGGATCTAATTTTTTTCTTTAAACCTTGGGTAGGAATAGTGCTAAATGTATTCTATGAGATGATTTTATCGTTATTGTGCACCAGAAAACGGTGAAATTTGTCCAGAAAAACTCGGGCTCTGGTAACGAGCTCGGTAACGGGTAATGGTTGTCGGGCTCTGATAAAAAAAAGTGGATAAATCATTTTTCTACACTTAAAAAAATTCCTCTACCTCATGGTGTAGCCAAAATTCACGTTTTAAAGACTCTTGATACCGAAAAATATATCGACTAATATATTCAGTTCGTAACTAACTCGAATGGCTGAGATTGTTAAGGCGAACTCGGATTGAGTGCTTCGCAAAAGCGCCAGGTCCCAGCCAAAGTACCAGCCAGGGATTTTAATTTGATGAACGTGTTTTTGCAGGGGAAAAAATGAGGATTGTAGAAACTTTATTGAAAATCATTTGAAGTACTTCTACTCAAAAACTCAATCAATACACAGTATAAATACACAGGACTTGTCGTTTGTTCTTTCCCATTTACAACTTTTAAACATTTTTTTCGACTCTGTTATTCGATTTCTTAAACGTATGTCACGTAAATTAATCGTTCTCTGGTGCGTAACTGTAAGAACCGATTTAAGTAAAATTATGAATTTTTCATCATTAAATTGAAATACAATTTAACCAGAACCCATGCGATCAACTTACATTTCCCTAACGGTTCCGAAATCATTATTACTTTCTCGCCTTACAATTCCTTCGAAAGAAGAGAAAGTTATGTAATCGTGCGCCGGAAAAGGAATTTCTAGCGCACTGCGCTTGTGTGGCGTACTGGTATCAACGCTAGCACGTTAACTCTGAGGAACTGGGTTCGGGTGTCGGAATGAAAAAAAAAACACCCTCGCTGGTTGAAAATGCTTTTGTTGCTTTATGAAGGTGTATGTTATTGTGTAACATTCAGAAACAAAGCAAAAATGTAAGTGCTTTGGTAGCACTCTCTGATGAATGTGACGTTTGAATTTGAATGGGAAAGGAAAAATATATCTATGGTGGAATTTCTCATACCGTGTCCAAAATTATATGAAGAATTTTTACATGAATTGGGTATTTACGTTTTTATACCTCGCCCATGCGCGCTTATATTTATGAGTACATGTTCTTTAAATAATGTCACATAAAGTTTCTCGAAAACTCAACAATTTTCTATGAAAACTAGATAAAAATTCCGCACTTTCAGAAACGTTCAAACACCATTTCCTCATAAGTGGCTCTAAGTTTTTTCATCAAACGTTTCGTGCATATAGCGCTAATTTCACTCTTTGAGATGATGTATGTATAATGTTGCTGCATAATTTTGTTTTTTCAAAAATTACACAAATGTATTTTTTTGTAAATATGTCTCTCGCCGTTCATATGCACATTTCGAGCGATTTGTTAACACTGTTGAATTTGTGAATTAAAGTGCTTCAAATGAGTTCTAATGACGTTTTTCGAAAACTCGACAATATTGTGTGAAAAAGAGCTTCAAATTTCGCATTTACAGTAGCGCTTAAACTCCTAAAACACGGCTCCAAATTTTTGAAAGAAAATTGCCATTTAGTACTGCGATGTGTCGTTTGACCATCGCACTCGCCACCCCAGTGTCACGCCACATTAACAAGAAGCTCGCAAGGACAACGCGTCCCTCGCGCCGCTTGAATCAGTTCCGCACAGCTGCGTAGGCCTCCCGAAACCCTCCACCATAAATTCAACCCCCTTTGTCCATACTACAGAATGATTGACTTCTGGAACAACTACGTTAGGGTCTTGGCGCTAGCACGCAGCAAGATAATCCCCTAAGTCCAATAAACACATCAAATGCCACGACAGAAGAACCATGTGCGCACTTCTCTGTGCTAAACAAAGACATCCAATGGCCGCGAAAGGAAGCGATCATCTTAGCCAACCAGGTCACAAATGACATAGAAAATTCTGGAACTCTACAAACCGACCTATGAGAGCGCTAGGGCAGGAAGCACGTGATAACCCTTGCATGGTGCAAAAGAAAGAAGGGGGGAGAAACACAGCGAGAAGCTGGAATTTGAGACGGGCGAAAAACACGAGAGAGGGTGGTCGAGCAGAAATAGCATAGGACAGTCGAAATTTTCAACAACTTAAAAGTTACAGTTAGAGAGCGGCCGAACATCGGCTTTTAGAGATCATTAGTGAGAGCAACGGTAAAAAGACGACAATAGCGGTTGGTGAGAGGCAAACATTGAGCCGACCACCACGAGACCTGCCCGGCCTTCGTCCAACCGCGGAATTTATTCCAAACAGCCAGATTTTGGCTTCCAACGTCATACGCGGTCCAGGTGTCGTGTGACGGCCTGAGACGCGCGCCAGCGCTACGTAATTGCTGCGCTGACATTCACCGCTGACATCCCGAGCGCCGGCGCCTTCATCCCGAGGGACAATTGTGAGGCTGGCGTTACAACGCTCCAGCGGCGCTCCTGTGGGTCCTGCCGCATCAGTCCATCGATCGGTGAGCAATCCCGTCGCCGGTGACGTAGCCATTACGCCATCATCAACTTGTAAGTCATCTTCATCATCATCACTTATTTGATAGCCAAAAACAGTAATTCAGTGTTTGCAAGAACAGTTTTTATAATAAATGTGTCCCCGCCATTTTGGACGGGTGAAAAGACTAAATTCTGAGTCAAGTGTTTATTATTTTAAAACAAAGAAACCATTGCAATCCCTCGACCCAGGGCACTCACCCCTGAGACGCTCAACGCCGGCAGTGAGATAGCAGGTAAGTGGGCGCGCGCTTGGCGCCCCTTTAAATAAATTTAGCGCGTGTCCCCCCTGCTATATGGGAACGACCGTCACACCATCAGTGTGTCGGCGCTCCGTTCTGTGGTGTGACCTCCCCCCCGATTCCGCTCCAAAGAATCGCATCCGACGTGGGCGGTTGCATCACAGTACGAGGTTTTACTGTTCTTTAATATTCTTAAAATAATATTTCCGTCCTAATATGAGGAAACCGAACAATTAAGAAAATGTCAAAAAAATGTACTTTGTGTGGCGATAGATGGCAGTTGGTAAGAGTATGTGGCAAGTCCGAATAGCTAGCCGAGACCAAAGGAAATAGAAAACGAATACGGAAAACTCTGTGACATTCTGTAGCGCCAATTCTTTTACCTCGGTTTATATCTTTCGGGGGTAACGTTAAGGGAAACACACATACAGTAAACATGAATACACACAAACATCTATTCCTGGGGCGGGATTCGCAGAGCCCGACTCTTCGAGCCAAGACATTCACGGCCCTTCAGCCTTAGCGACCTCGGCTATCGAGGGCGGCAATTTCCTCCTTTGTTTTCCCTCTTCTTAAGAAAATCGCAAGGCCAGCGAGCACTACTCACCACTCGCGCACGATCTGCAGGAAGGCGCGCACCTTGTCGGCGTGGCGGCCCGCGCGCTCCACGTCGCAGAGGGCCTCGCAGAGCGCGGCGGCGGCGGGCGCGCGGTCGGCGGGCGCGGCCAGCAGGCGCGCGTACAGCGCCGCCAGCAGCAGCTGCAGCAGCACCGACCCGGCCGCCGGCCGCGTGTCGGCCGGCAGCGCGTCCTCCAGCAGCGCCGCCGCGCGCAGGGCGCCCGCGGGCAGGCAGTCGGCCAGGTGGCACAGGCAGTCCAGCGCCAGCGCGCACGCCGCGTCCGCCGACGCGCCCGCCTGCGACGCCCAACACCACGCGCTTTGCCTTCTTCGATTCATTGCCTCATTCCGGGACGCCAACTACTAAGGGCATTCGTCCCGTAAGTGCAGTGCGTGATTTTGTCATGAGAGGTGGCGGTGATCTTCCCTGGTGGATGTCGAGATCCGGCGTCGACCCACGTTGACTTGCAGGGATTTTCCTTAACAAGGTATCTCCCACCAGCGGGGCACCGCTAGTGGGAGTCTCGACTGGTATCCCGGCATGTGTGCTAGTGTGATATATGTGCTATGTATGTGTAAGTGTGTGTGTAAGTGGTGAGGATAGGACAGGAAAAGGAAGGAAACATCGCGCGCGTTCCGTGACCCTTTTGTTAGGCAATATTAGACGAATGCTCCCCATTCGCCTGATGTAGATCGGAGAAATCACGGAAAATTACCGATCAGAGCTGTCGGTCGCTAAAATTCTCCTCCAGACAGCTGCTGAATTCGACTTAGCTGTATATCCAGTGTCGAAATTCTTGCCACCGCCAGAACTCGAACCCCAGGATCTCCCGACCAGAGGCACTGCAGTGACATCAGTTGACGCCCTGAGCCACCTTTGCTGGTTTTTCGTTTGATTGATGGATCATTTATTTAGTGTCAGGCGCACCACTGTGCGATTAGCCCCAGAAGTGAAGCGCAGTAAGTGAAACTAAAATCAATTTTGCCTTGCATAACATACAGTGGAGTACATTGCGGGAAAGTTGCCGAAAAAAATAATGTTCAAAAAAGAGCAGACTTTAAAAAAAACACTGAATAGCTTCTGTAATGCCTGAACAAGACAAGTAATACTTGGCTCATAACATATTAACGTTACACTGTTTTTGAATGCAAAATTTCAACCACCAAAAAGTCCCAAAATAAGATTTTTCAAACTTGTTTTGCAGAAACGTGTCTTCTAGGAAGTCTTTCAATCGCGTTAGAAATACTTTGAAGCCCTCGGTGAATTTATTTGCCAACGCAGGCATATAGGCCTAATTCCCCAAGCTAGAGAGGAAGTTGGAAGACAAAGCAAGAGCACCGGGTCATATTTCCCAAAGATAAATCCATTATTTGAATCCGCATGCATTTCAAACTGATTTTTTTTCATTCTGTGATTGCAGTGTGCTAATGCGGTGTGCTAATAAAGGCAAAACTGACACAAAATTTGCATTTGTTTAACAAAAAAGGAGAAGGAAATAATTTATCACGAAGTTGCGAAACACAGTTATATTGTAGAAGGACGCTACACGGCGTCACTCAAACCGCTACATGTCAAAAACTTTTTTCACCTTTGAAGCCAAAAGTTCCTTTGAAACAAACGGGGCTCTGCTTACAGAATTGTGTCGAACCCCGAGGTGGTTGCGCGGGGAGCCCTACACCACTGAACATAGAATGACCCAAGACTGAGAAAAGCAACACTTCTGCAGAACGAATGACTTACAGGGAACTCGAAATAGATGGGTCGTCAACATAGCCGCACCAACTACCATGACGAATGCGACAGTAAGTGGTAATAGTTATTTGTATGATTCCCACCATGAAAAGTGTGAGTAGAACATTATTGACAAAACATAATTACATTTGCGCATGCTTTGACCAAAATTTTGAGAAATGAATGGAAGAAAAATGAGGGGAAAAGATAAGCTGCCGAAAATTCGTAACGATGTTAAGCTTAATGTGAACGTAGTGATTTCTTTAATATATTGATTATTTTCAGATTTTAACACCAAACGTCATTTCGTATTTACTACTATTGAAGACATTACAGCACTGCAAGCTGTTCTTCTTTTCGCTAAATCCCGGATGAAACGAAAATAATTTTATTTTCGTCATATGATTCCTCTTTTGTTTAGAAAACTGAAATATCAGTAACTGTTAGAGGATACAACCAATGTAAAACCTGGCTCAATAGGGCTAGAGCGATACATGAAGTCGACAAGACGTTAGATTTCGCGGTTCATTTCGGTTATCATATGTCACGTATTAATAGTTCTCAATGGAGAAGACATACAGAATATCTAGAAAGGTGAAAAGTATTAATTACATTAATTGTACAATTGACTATGAAAAAGAGGGTAAATGATAAGAGATCTATTGGAAATTTGAATAATTCATTTGTAAGAATATTAGAGAATGGTTCAGCTGTAGAAGAAGAGGATAAGAAGAAAGAAGCTTTTCGTACTGGCAGATCAAATCCAAGCTACACGCACCACAAACCTCCGGTTGGAGACAACGTGCTAAGACAAAGAGTAGGAAGAGGAGGAAAAAGAAGAGGAAGAGGAGAAGGAACAAGAGGATAAATATGAAGACGAGAAGGAAAAAGGAGAGGAAGATTACGGAGAAAAGAAGAGGTCGAAGAAGAAGAGGATAAAGAAAGAGATGCTGAGAAGAAGAAGAGCACCTGCACGGCGAAGAGCAGCGTGTCGGCGGCGGGCGCGACGGCGTCCTGCAGCGGGCGCAGCAGCGCGCGCAGCCAGGGCGGGCGGCGCTGGCTCCACAGCTGCGAGCGGTCGAGGCAGCGCGCCCAGCCCGCGCGCTGCTCCAGCGCCGGCAGCAGCGCCGTGGCCAAGTCGCGAGGCCCGCCGGCCACCATCACCACGTGCGCGCACGCCTCCACCACGGCGCCCGGCGGCAGGGGCGCGCGCCCGCCCTCGCCCGCCGCCCGCAGCGCGCACTCGCCGCCCCCGGGGCACAGGAAGCCCCCGCACCGCTCCGCCTCCGCCGCCTCCGACGCCTCGCTTGCGCCTGCGCCTGCGGACCACACAGCACTTCAGTTGGGCACTTGATATGCGGGCAATCGGCTCGGTCGTGGTTCATAAAACTTCCGCAAGACAGGATGAGTCAACTGAAATGGGAAAAAATAACTAACCCCTATCCTCTCTGCAATTCATTCTTTTCTGTTTCGGGCAGGTCATCTAATAAGGTCTTTAGTCCCGTTGGAACCGTGCCTGTTATAACCCGGGAGTGAGACCAGAGACCTTTCTCCTCCACAACGAAAGATCCGGCGTCGCGTCGACCCACCGACGGCAAACGATTAGCAGACATTTCTCCCTCTTGTTATCTTCGCCAGCGCCGGTCGGGACAATGCTCACGACCCGTGCAGTGATTATTGGTGTTTGTAAAAGAAGTGAAGATGAGCCAAGGATGACGGGGGAAAGATAGCATGCGATCCATGACGGTGTGTTAAGGTATCCCTGCGGCATTCGACTGGTATTGACCGGATAAATCATGGAACACAATATGAGAACAGCTGGTCCTTAGAATTCTCCTCCAAACAGAGGCTGAATTCGACCGAGTATTCCTCAATTAGATGAACAAACAATTCATTTCTTCTTATTGATAACGTTTCTTTTTCTGTAAAGAAAATTATGCTAAAAGTAAGTCGATGTGTTGAGATTATCTCTAAGTATTTGTAAAAAAATCTACTTTTCGGATAGAAACGACGAAAAAAGCAAATTTGCTAAGTAACGGAATTGGGGTGTATTTTACGAGTGTTCTGTATCACTCACGGTTCTGAGATCACATTCAACCTCGTCAGTCGCCCGTTGGACATGCAATACACTCGTTTTTTTTGCAAATAACGTATATGGCCTCCCCGCGAGACTAGAACAGCGGATAGATTCTGAAATTGAAAATTTCGCTGCTACAACAACAAATACTTCCTCGCATTATTGGAAACAATCACGTCATATTGAAATATTGCAATTTCCACACTACTAACACATCCGCTATTCAACAAATTCCACCAATTCAAACAAAGCGGATGAATTTCGGCATTTAATAAACTTAATAACATTAAACTTAATAACATTTAATAAACTTAAACACAAATGCACATCTGGAGTCGCAACTGCTAATACTGATTGGAGAGTTTCTCACTTCATAACGCCACGTGCTGCCACAAACTTGAAAATCCACGGCAGAAGACGGAAGTGTAATGTTTTCTTTTCCATTTATGAACAAAAGCAGAGGTACAGTTGCGCAGTGGACGAATAATCATCTTAATTAAAAATTCAATTCACCAAAGAAGAGACGGTGGTTGGATTCTTGTCAAGTTTGAAAATGATATTTTTTATTAAAGAAGACAAGTTACATGTAGATAAATCCATGGAAAAAAATCTCTTATTCTGATCGTTGAAATTAGTGTTTCTTAATGTGACCTTTGTGACAAGACCCTGGATTGCTTTAGTTAGGCCTCTTATCGCTCATTGTCACCCCTCTCAGTCTCCTTCTCCAAGCAAGTCTTGACGCCGTGAAGGTCACTTTTCCCGAAAGCGAGAGTTGCAAGGGCTGCTTCACGAAATATTGTCCGTTTAATTCAAAATCACATATCAGAAAATCTAATTTTATACTCAAATTACTATCAAAATACCAGCATATGATAGATCATTTTATTCCTCTTTTCATGAACTATACATTGCTGCTGAAAAAATATAGTTCTATTTAAAAAATCAAAGATATTAAATTTCTCGAAAACTAAAAATGTTATAGACAATTTCTCTATGGCATGTTACTTGCCCCATGATTCCGCATTGTTAATCGAAAACTGCATTTCGATATCCCTAACCCTTTAGAAGTTATGAGGATGGTCCATAGTTGGTGGGACACTCTGTATAAGTAGTTTATTGAGGGGAGCATTCAGGACGAAATAATCGTATTACTTGATTGAAATTGAATGAGATAATTTGTCTTAACATTTCTGAGTTGATTAAAAATAAATATTGACTGTTAATGTGTAAATAAAAACAAGTGAACTTATATAACAAGTGTTCTGACTTGTTGGATATTAATTTACATAAACTGATTACCTACTGAAGAACAAGCTCGAGTGATATGTTTCCATTCTTGAAGATAGCATCTCTAGTGCCATATTGGGTGTCAGTATTTAAGATCATTTTGTATAATTTCTTCACAGAAGTTACACTATCTTTCAGAACACTGTAGATATTTCCTCAAGATTCCTGCTACAAGCAGAAGCTACTAATTGTTACCTTTACTAAATTATTTCATTTACTTCTCTAGCATCCCTAAGAGAAGGTTGTCCAATCGTCTCCTGTATTATTTCAGTAGTATACCTTTGGGTTCCGGGTGTCACACGCAACCAATCTTTATAAATGAGGCCTCTAAAGAAAGAGAATTTCACGGAGACTTGACGAATTCCATTTTGACTTTAAAAATATGGATGATTTATTTAAAAAAGCATCGAAATATTCATGTAAAATGCAACCCGCATCACATGTCAACATATATCGGCAAATAACTCATAAACAAAGCCTTTTAGAGCCTTAAAAAGTAAAATCTTGAGGCCAAGGGCCTCAAATAAACGTTTTTCACATCATAATCTACAAGATAAGACATTCTCCAATCCATTCAATTAACTTTTCGGTTCCACGCTTCAATACTATCAAGGCCACCTCAATATTTCAGTCCTTCCTGCTGGTAGCAATTTTTGTGGCGACACGCTTAGAAGGCTTAGATTCGACAATCTTTATTTACGCTTTCTGTTAACACTATATTTGTGCAGTCTGACGAAGTTTATTTGCATAATCATAAATTCAAGATTTGCTCTCCAGCAACAACTGGAAGTACTATTACAGTTGCTTGATACCTATACCTATGAAGAGTGTTTCTTATGAGTGTAGTAAAACTATTCAATTAACGTTTTTTCATGGTCTATAAGTGCTGTGTACTTAATTGTGGGAGGATGTGGGTGTTCAGTGAAGAGTGAAGACTGTGTTTGTGTTTTACCCGTACCAATATTTTCGTTATCATTCGATGAAATATTCAAGTCAACGGGTTCAGACACGTAGCTTTCTCAATAGTAAAAAGCTAATATTTTTGTGACTATCACGAAAAACTAAAACCTAATTGACAAAGAATATTGAATAATTACTTCAAATGTCTTGAAGTAAGTGTTGGGAATTGTTCCAAGCAAATTCTCCATGATATTGAATAAATATTTATTGAAAATTTCTTTTACACATTAATTGCATTGTTTTTTATTTTTATTTGTAATTGTGTTAGTACATTGCAAGTTACCTTTATAGATACAAATAAACACGTTTCGTTAACTACTTTCCCTCTTAGAATGAATATAGAAGTATAGGGATGAGTGTGGGGTCTAACATGAGAGAGTTCTCGCACGGGTACGCTAGTTTAAGCATATTGCTATAAGCCAGAATTTCTGGAAAATGCATTTCTTAGTAATATTTGAAGTTTTAGATTGTTTAAATCAAACTTGAACATATGTCATACCCGCATTAGATGTACTGGCAGTGCTCGACTTGGTGTTCGTTTTGCTCGGCCGGTGCTCAGGGCTGGCTTCCGGCGATGGCAGGCGGTGTGACAACTCTCGCAAGATAACAGTCGCCACGCGACAGCCTCGCATCATCAGAACCTGTGAGCATGGTGTTAAAGCATATTTAATTGCTTTTATTTAAAACATGAATATATATATATATATATAACTGTATTTATATATTTTAAAGAAAGGCGACTCAGATGGAAGGGATGAGTACAGCGCGATCTGACTGCGCAATCAGCACGAAGGATAGAGACGCGGAGGGCCTCGTGTTCTGCTCACTCCAGATCCGAGAATACCGCTACAGTTTCAGTACACTCTCTTGAAGTGTAGAGAGTAATTTAGCTTCGGGTGGAAAATACCCTACAAAAAAATCTAGAAGGTAAAACTTGGTGTGTTTCGGAAACTTTCTTGTAGTCGATATTACAACTAAGAATACGAATCAAAAAAGGGCATTTAGACTGAACCTTTGAGCTTTCATTACCGTTACTCGTAACATTAAGCCATTTTAGCAATAGAAGTCATTATTGTAGATGACTATATCGAAACACTTTTTTCACCAGAACGAATGGTTTCCCATGCCTCGAACAATTGGATTTATCGCCCATTCCACCTAAAAACGAAGTCAGCACACCCTTTCATTCAAGTGATGACCACTTTGCACCGACGTCCCTGCCTTTTCCTCACCCTGAGCAAGAGCGGCCAAGAAGCCTGCGGCTGAGCCACGAGCACGGTGAGCTCCAGAGCGATGGCGGGGCCGTCGGCCAGCTCACCCACGGGTGCCGCGGCGCCTGGCGACGCCGAGTCTCCACCGAAGAGATGCGGCGCCGTCAGCACGAACCACGCGGCAGGGAGGCGGTGGTCGCGCGGGGAAAACACAGGCACACCGCCCAAGCCCTTGCGGAACACCTGCGACAGTGGAAGGAATCTCAAAAAACGTTTATACGTCGCTCGCCGAGATGAACCTCTGTGATGCTCTTGATAAAGGATTCGTAAACACGGCAACTATCGCATTCCATGTTGACCTCGTATATATGCCCGTGAAGAGCATGCACCTTTACATTTAGAAGGCTAATGCTGACACCATGATTTGTAACTCACAAGAAAGGAAACTAGGTGATGGTTCTTTCCTTGTAATGCAAGAGTAGGGTCTTAAAAATTAAAGCAGCGCTGCCCTCATAAATAGCGCATTCGGACCTAGACCTATTCGGGATTTTACCGTACGACGTAATCATAACCGACGAGTACGAATTACTCCCACAATGGATTTCCGCGATAATGCCAATATAGCTCCGCGGTTTTCGGGTGTTAATGAAGCGCAACGTCTGATTAAAATGACGTGTTTAATGTGGATATTCTTAGTTGAATTTGACTTTCGGGATACCTACGCCACTGGTCGAGGACGTGAATTTCGCAACTCTTCTGATTCTACGGTATACTTCGGTTTTCATAACTTGGCGGGTCAGGGCCTGTCTTCACGATGGAATATCTCACGGCATTTCTCGGCCGTGCCGCTAGATGTCGCACGATCGCGACTGTATCAAGCCGTGCGATGTGACTAGCGGCAGGCATCTAGCGGCACGACCGAGCAAGATGCGAAATGCTGTGAGATATTCCATCGGGAAGATAGACCCCGACGCGCCAAGTTATTAAAACCGATGTATGATTCTTTTCCCTCGTCTGTATTGGGAAACAGGCGCTACTCCAAGGTAACTACTACCAAGCTAACTAGTAAGTTAGAAATTACCGCAAAATACAATACTATCAAGAGTTTCTTTCAGAGAGAGCACAGCAAATGACATTCGAAGACAAATCCACTATTTTAACAAAACGTTTCACTCAAGAAGATTATTATTTTTTCACACTTGAATCTCAACGAGAAAAAAATTGATATCACACACGATACTTCGAAACATAAATATAAAATCAGGGACTGAATACCGAAATAATAGCGGTAAAGGTATTTATACCGGTATAGAAATACCTTTGCCTCTATTATACCTTTATTCAAAATACCTTACAAAATACCGGTATAAGACGTCAAATACCGGTATTTTTAGAGGTATTTTACCTTTATTCGACGTCTATACCGGTAAAATACCTCTATTTAGAGGTATTTTACCGGTGAAAATACCGGTATTTTCGTGAGAAAATACCGGTATTTCAGAATAATCATACAGGTTTCGGAGGGGAAACATTCTGATTTTTTATGCTGAGATGGCTCAGAGGAACAATTATGGACTCCGCAGAGTTTCTGATCGGGGGTCCTAGGGTTCGAGTCTCAACGTTGGCGTATTTTCGTCATCAGACATTCAACCTAGGTCGAGTTCTCTTGTTGGTTGAGAAAGAATTATTATAATAGTCTGGGCACGCGAAGGCGTGTTTGGGGGAGCGAACGCGCGTTTGGCCAGCGAACGCGCGTTTGGCGAGAAAGAGAAAGAAAGCGTGTGTATATAGCACGAGAGTGTATAGAGCGTGAGTCTACAGCGCATGAGTGTGTAGCGCGCGTGTGATTGGTGCAAGCGTGTGTTAGGCGCGTGCGTTTGTTCGGCGCGCGCGTTTGTTCGGCACGTGCGTTTGTTCGGCGCGCGCGTTTGTTTGGCGCGCACGTTTGTTCGGCGCGCGCGTTTGTTCGGCGCGCGCGTTTGTTAGCGCTCGCGTTTGTTCGGCGCGCGCGTTTGTTCGGCTCACGCGTTTGTTCGGCTCACGCGTTTGTTCGGCGCGCGCGTTTGTTGGGCGCGCGCGTTTGTTGGGCGCGCGCGTTCGTGGGCGTGCGCGTGTGTGGGCGCGCGCGTTGGGTGCGCGCGCGTGTTTGGCGCGCGCGTGTTTGACGAACGCGCGTTTGGCGAGAAAGAGAAAGAAAGCGTGTGTATATAGCACGAGAGTGTATAGAGCGTGAGTCTATAGCGCATGAGTGTGTAGCGCGCGTGTGATTGGTGCAAGCGTGTGTTAGGCGCGTGCGTTTGTTGGGCGCGCGCGTTTGTTCGGCGCGTGCGTTTGTTCGGCTCACGCGTTTGTTCAGCGCGCGCGTTTGTTCGGCGCGCGCGTTTGTTCGGCGCGCGCGTTTGTTCGGCGCGCGCGGTTGTTCGGCTCACGCGTTTGTTCGGCGCGCGCGGTTGTTCGGCGCGCGCGTTTGTTCGGCGCGCGCGTTTGTTCGGCGCGCACGTTTGTTCGGCGCGCGCGTTTGTTAGCGCTCGCGTTTGTTCGGCACGCGCGTTTGTTCGGCTCACGCGTTTGTTCGGGGCGCGCGGTTGTTCGGCGCGCGCGTTTGTTCGGCTCACGCGTTTGTTCGGCGCGCGCGTTTGTTGGGCGCGCGTGTTTGTTCGGCGCGCGCGTTCGTGGGCGTGCGCGTGTGTGGGCGCGCGCGTTTGGTGCGCGCGCGTTTTTGGCGCGCGCGTGTTTGACGCGCGCGTGTTTGACGCGCACGCGTGTTTGACGCGCGCGCGTGTTTGGCGCGCGCATGTATTTGGGGCGCGTGTTTGGCGCGCGCGTGTGTGGGCGCGCGCGTGCGTTTGGCGCGCGCGTGTTGTTAGCGGGCGCGTGGGTTTGCCGCGAGCGCGTGTGTGGCACGCGTTTGTGGCGCGCGCGCGTGTTTGTGGCGCGTGTGTGGGGCACGCGGCAGTATTTCCATACCGGTATAATACCGGTATAACCTTTATGGACGTCCATACCGGTATAGACGTCCTATAAAGGTATTTTACCGGTATAAAAGAATAAAGGTATTTTATACCGGTATGAAAAAATACCGGTATTTTACCGGTATTTTTACCGGTATTCAATACCTTTTCGGTCCCTGTATAAAATTAGTTCACTTAATACTTGCGATTGACAAAAGACATAACCATGGTCTCGTGGTACCGCATTAGCATTACCTATTTTATTTCGACAGGAGCTCTATGCCCCTCGTTCTTCCACCAAATACGTGCCTGGCCACATTGATTCATTGAGTGGTTTGCATTTGCAATCTACTTTGAATCTACTATGCTCCCACTTTTTCTTGATCCTCCAGCTCCCTAGTTCTCGCTCAGCCCGGCACAGCACGGCTCGGCAGAAAACATGAGCTCCACTCGGAACGTCACGGCTGTTTGCAGTGCTGCTCACCTACTTCCTTTACAATTCGGACTTCTCAGTTTTCGCTCTCTCTTTCTGACGACCTCTGCGTACCATGCTCCTTTTTTTTTACTCAATCATTTCTTCTATTATTAATTATTTCTTCAGAATTTTAAAAAACCTTGCGTTTTTTCTTACTGCTATCTAGTCCAAGACGCGCTTTTTCGCTGAGCTTTCTGTGGATGTTGACAGCACTGCACTGCCGTGACGTAGACAGAACCCGCCTCCCATCGCACCCCCGGGTGTGGAGTATCAAGAAAAAGTGCGCGTATAGTGCGTAGTTCACGCCGTATATCACTCCGTCTCGCCCGCATGCACGGGAGGTCTCCCCAGCCTGTCTGAGGTGTCTGGCCGCTCACCTTGTAGAGCGAGTGCAGGGGCGAGCCGCGCGCCAGCAGCACCGCGAGGAGCTCGGCGCACTTGGCGTGCACGTCGCGGGGCACCCGCCCGCCGCCGGAGCCCCCGCCGCCTGCGCCGATGCCGCCGCTGCCACCGCCAGCGCCGCCGCCCGCCGCCGCCGCCGGCAGCCCAGCAAGCTCGGCGCCCTCGCTGCACACCTACGCACGCCTTACGTTATGCCCCTGCGGGTTATGCCGTGGCGAAGAAGCTTAAAATATTTGCATTATTTATGTGGAGTAGAGCGCAGAGGGGGAGCAGGGGGGCGTGGCCTCTCTGACAAGTTTGAAATGGGTACCACATCCTTACATAATAAATTGTGATATTTCCGTAAATATATTCAATTCCCCGTTAAACATTATGTACTTAACGTAAAGATAAATTTTAAAATTCACAGAGGTATTATATTGCATATTGTTACTGTTTACGTTGTAATAAATATTAATGCCTTATTGTCTACTGATACAAAATTTGAAACTAGTGGTGCTACAACAGCACTTACTTTCCCGTATTAGAGGAAACAGCTACGTAGTATTGAAATATTGCACTTTATGCGCTACTAACATCTTAGCTTACAACTCACTGTTTCCATCGCAGTGTTGTGTGAATTCTATTGTGAATTCTATAACTACACAAAAGTAGAATACAAACGTTTTGTAAATCTGTATTGGAAAAAGAAACCTGATGCCCTGGACAATATAGAAATACACTCCACAGGGCCGTGATTAGGGAAGATTATTTTAAAACCATGCAACAAATTATCTACTCACTACAAATGGCACAGCATTTAATGCGAAAAGTAAATATTTTAATGCAAATATCAACATAAATTAGACAATTATAACTCCTTTTTATCCATTATCCTCCTCCATCAGATCTTAACAAGGACACGCAATTCACAGATATTCCCCAGCGCAAAGTGAAGTCCATTGTTGCAGACCCTGCATTGTCGCTATTCTGAGAGCTATTAATTCTTTTTACTTATTTCAAATATTTCAAAATAAACAATTTCTAAAATATTAATGTGTAAGTGTAATATTAATATGTAACAAAAGTTCGAATGTAAGAAACGAAGGAAGAAATAATATACAAAATTGCACATTCTAATTTACGATGCACCCAGCTGTCCGAAGCGCCGTAAATTTACAGCAGGCTATTATGTTTGTCACAAAATTATAGAAAAACTACTCGTATTTTGAAAAAATTAAACATGACCTTATATGAAGATGTTTTGATAAATACACGTAATTAAGAAAAAATTGTATTTTTAAAATTGTAATTGTAAGAAAACGACGAAAACGAAGAGCAGTCAATTCCGAGCGGGCTATTATGTTTGTCAGGAAATTATATAAAAACTACTGATATTTTCAAAAAATTCAACATGACCTTATTTGAAGATCTGTTCGATCTGTTCTTGATGAGCATATTTCATTAAGAAAAACGATCGTGCCTTCACAATTTGAAAGTGTACAATTGTAGTAGTGCACAATTGTAGTGAACAATTGTAGTGCACAGTTGTAGAAAGTGTACAATTGTAGTGCTACAGAATCGCACAGACTTTCCCGTATTAGTTTTCTATTTCATTGGGTCTTCGCTAGCTATTCAGAATTGTCACATACTCTTTCTTGCCAGCTGTCATCTATCACCGCACAAACTACATTTTTTTGTCATTTTCTTAATTTTTCTGTTTCCTATTGGTAGAACGGAAATATTAATTTTGGAATATTAAAGAACACAAAAACCTAGTCATAATGGCAATTTTCTTATAAACTTTACGTCATATTAAAGATAGTAATTAGCATTATCTGTTACAAAAGTTTGAAAAAAAATTGCAGTCATATATGAGAAAATGGTGTTTGAGCGTTTCTGAAAATGCGAAATTTTGAGCTACTTTTCACAGAAAACGGTTGTGTTTTCGAGAAACTTTACTTGACATTATTTAAAGCACATGTACTTGTAAATATAAAATGTGAAAAAATCGCCGATAATGTAAATATTATCGACGTGAGAAACATGTGAAAAAATTTACATTTTTGTAATTTTTGAAAAAAACAACCTATAGAGCAATATGGCTTTATGTCATCTGATAGATTACATTTACCACTATCCCTACCAAAAGTATAAAGAAAAAATTTGAGGCCGTTTTTGAGAAAATCTTGTTTTTGTAATTTTTTAAAATTGCACATATTGCACGCAATATTGCACGAAAACAACTAAATTTTTGAAAAAATTTTACATGACCTTTATGAAATAACTCACTGTGAAGAAAAAAATTTATTTGAAGAAAAAATCTCTATCTTCAATTTTGTAGTTGGAGAAAGACGCCGAAAAAAATTCAAACTTCTAAATTTTCGAAAATTCATAGTTATCCCTGAAAATCAGACCTATGCCATGTTAATAAGTGTATTTTACTATGTTCTTACAAGAAATTTAAAGAAAACATTTGGAGCCGTTTTTGAGAAAATTTTGAAAATCCCCGGTGGGCTTCATATAAAGTACCTCCAAATTTTGAAGAATCTTTTTTTCAAAATCTCAAAGCTTCGACTAGAATCAGATCGACCGGGGAATATCCATTTTGGAAGAAATCGTACGTATGTTTTAGGCGCTAGCAGTGTTCACAGACGGACAGACGGACGTTTTCCTTTCAAGTGGGTTTTCGGTATCAAGGACTTAGAGAACAGGGTTTCAGGCTACACCACCTGTAAGGGGATTTTTTTTTCTTAATTTAGCAACTGGTTTTATCCACTTTTTCTTTTCCAGCGCCCGGCAACGAATTTTTTTCTGGCGAAAATTGGCCATTTTTTCGCGCAGCATTGCATAACTTTTCCTATACTACGTATATCACTCAGTGTATACGTACGTATACGAGAAAGTAAAAATCCACTTATAAAAATCAACAGTGTTATGCTGTGTTGTTTTGACACCTACATTCCAATAACTGAAATTAATTTTTGTTTTTTATGCCTCCTTAATATTTGGCAAAAATAGAATATTCGTGTCGTACATCGTAAAGTAATTGAAAATTTTAAATATTTTTTATATTTTCGATTATTTTAATTTTAGTTTCGGAGAAGTTTTACTTGAATTTGTAACTGAAATTTTACAATTGGCCAGTGAGGAGTCAACGAGTTCATTTCAGTTCCGAAACAATAATGGACGTGTTACATTGAACTCGACTTGACGTAGCATGTTATAAACTTTATGTATCACTCAAAAATATGTAATGAATATATGAAAAATTCTTCAATTCTCCCAAATTAATTTAAAAATTGGAAATTAAGCATTGCGTTCTGAATACTACAGTGTAATGGACGAGTTCGGGACTTCCGAATCTCTTCTTAAAAGGTGGTCAATTTTGACTCGATCCGCCACAAAAGCCCCTTAAAATATCCAAAACTGGTCAAAAAATCCAAGATTCACCACAAGGAGCTAAAAATGTCGAGAAACATGCGAAAATATCCCGAAAAAAATGGCATGTCGAAGTTTGATCCATCCAACACCTCCCCCGAAAAATACATTTCACAAATACAGTGAAAATTGTACAAGTAGTATAAATAAACTAGTGGTTCTACAACAGCAACTACTTTCCCGTATTATTGGAAACAGCTACGTAGGATTGAAATATTGCACTTTCTGCCCTTCTAAGATCTTAGCTACAACCTGAAAACGTCCAATTCAAACAAGAAGCGAATAAAGTATTTTGAAAACTCAAACATTTTCTGTGAAAATGAGCTTTAAATTTCGCATTTGCTAAAACGCAACTTTCTTTAAAACGGAACATAATTTTTAAAAGAAAATTGCCTTTTAGGACTAGGTTTTTGTGTTCTTTAATATTCTGAAATTAATATTTTCGTTCTACCAATAGGAAACCGAAAAATTAAGAAAATGACAAAAAAATGTACTTTTGGCGGTGATAGATGGCAGCTGGCAAGAAAGAGTAGGTGGCAATTCCAAATAGCTAGCGAAGACCCAAGGAAATAGAAAACTAATACGGGAAAGTCTGTGCCATTCTGTAGCACCACTAGTTCATTCTAGAACTGAATTACAAGAGAAAGTGTTAATGGTGGTGATGGGAATGTTTATGATTAATGATTGGTGATTATGAAAACAGAATAGATTGCACACCGGGAATAGGATGTAAGGAAACAGCACAACCAAAAAATATTATTTATGGTGATGATAATGATCTTGATGATGGTAGAATAAAAGAACGTTGCAAATCAGAATATATGAGGATACAACAAATACAGGCAACTAAAAACATTCAAATGATCGTGCTGATTGTCCCTTACAAATAGACGATGTAACAATTTATTTAAGAGAGCATTCGCGCCAAATTCGCCCGCTGCGTGACGCACCGACGCGAGCAAGTGGCGGCAGCACAGGAGCACGTTGGCGGCGTCGGTGAGCAGTTGCGGCGCGCGCGCGTGCGACGGCGCGGCCTGGCTGAGGCGCGACGTCAACACGGCCAGCGACTCGTTCAGCATGCCCGCCAGCACCCGCTGCGCCGTCTGCGGAGGCACCGTGTTCCACAGGTGCTCGCGTGTGCCTGCAACACCACGCCGCGCCGCACACCACGATCATCTGAAACGGCTTTGAATGATGACTGACTTTGATTTGATTGACGATGATTGACTTTGATTGACGAACGGCTTTGATTGATTATTTCGTGTTTCCTGGCGCGTCAAGTGCAATGGCAATTAGTCCCAGTAAGTGTAGTATGTTACACCCTGGGAAGTGGAGGTGTTCCTCCTCCGATAGAACGTGAGATGAGCGCCGACCACATGTCGACTTGCGAGGGTGTCTCCTTCCAGGTATCTCCAAGCAACATTGCCTAGCCGGGTCAAGCTCTAAGCCTCCGAATGGCCTCCCGACATGTGTGACAGTGTAGTGTTTGCAAGTATATGTATGTGTTGTTGCCCTAAGCCATCTCTGCTGATGTGTTTTGATTTAATAGCAGGTCCTGAGTAATAAAATTGAGTCCAGTTAGGGACGGCCATAGACCTTCAGTTTGGAGGGAAGTTACTGTCTTATCGAGAGTCAACAAAATAATATTAAATAACTGGTGCCTCCGCGGGAAATTTTCTTGTTACCTTTTTTTAATTTTTGCTCCGTAAGTTCGTGATAAAAGGAATTGTAAACAGTTCCTTGATACAGTTCCTTGGCTCGTTCATCCTCGGGCATAGAAAGTTTCACGGAAAAGGATCGACGGAAATAGTCTTAAAAAAGTGTTCATAAAAAATTAGTTTCTATTATTGTCCATCTGATGAACCAAGTTATCACGATCCATTTTTGCCGGAAAGATATTATCACAATATGCAGCATGAAACCCTCAAAAACATGATTTCTTGAATTCTTCCATAATGTTATACTGCAGAAGGGCACAGTTAAAAATAGTTATAATCAGTCGTGTCAAGAAGAATTGAATGAGCTCTTGATCCCTTCTCTAGGTGCGACGAGCGAATCATACGACGAGCGTAAAAGAAAGAAACCAATGATACACATTGTCATATGTTAGAGAAGCATTTTTTTTAATAATTTTGATTTTTTTTGCCACTCGTATTTAACGGATATTTTGAACCGATAACAGTCCGCCACACAAGGTCACGCAAGCGCTTCCCCTGCTAACGAGCAAGGAAAGCTGTAAAACAAGGAAAGCTGAGCACAAAAAAACAAAAATTACTTATCTAACTTAAAAATGCTTATCTAACATATAATATGTAATTCCATATCATTGGGTTGACTAAAAGTATGTATAGTTCCATTTGAAAAAACATAGTTACCACCATTCAAGTGATAAAGTAGAAATGAATGTCTCAATTAGCTCCGTTCCCCTAATGCACTTCTGTGAAAACTGCATTGCAATAACTTCAACCGTTCCAAACCTCCAGGGGGTACTTAAGTTACGTGACTCACTCTGTATTTTGAGTGTTATGTCAAGATTCGTTTCAAGAGTTGTTGTGAACACTCATTCATCCTAAACTGATTTTGGCGTGAAGGATGGCCTAAGAAAGGTATCTTTGAACATCGGTACGGGAATTAGTGTAGTAAATGATGCCGGGATTGCCGCGAAAGAGATATTGCATTTTGTAATTCCACAACTAGGCATGATTAACATATTCTCATGCCTGTGCCCTACGAACGACCTGGGAAGCGAAATAAGAAATGTGTGGGAAACACGCCGCGTCGTCGCACTTAATCAAACTAATTTAACCATATAATTTACAACGTCTTTGCGTTCGCTTTGCACAAGAAGTTGTTCTCATTTCAAATGCGCGGAATTTCGGAGTTATTGTGCAACGTCGTGTACTTTATTTCCAAATTTCTCGTTGGTCTAAGTAGCATTGATCCCCGTTACTTCTTCTAGGCGTGCATGGCTAAAACGCACAGAGAGTTTAGGAGCAGTCTATACTAAAAACAAGATGAGAAGGAAAAGCTAGTACACAGGAAGGCATTCGTAAATGTTACATACTTGGGAATGTGAAATTTTATTCCGGGCACGTCAACTACTTAGGTCATTAGTCCCGTAAGTGTAGCGCATGTTATATCCCAGGAAGCGGTGGTGTTCCTTCCCTCATTGAAACGTGATACGAATCCGACGCTGACCTACAGGACAGTTTGCGGACGTTTCTCTCTTCAGGTATCTCCCCTCTGCGTGGCACCACTTCCACTGGGTAAATCTCTAAGCTCCCATATGATCTCCCGACATATGTGGCAGTGTAGTGCATGAAAGAGTGTGTGTGTAAGGGATGAGACAGGGACAATGATGGAGAAAGAAAGATGGCGCACGATCCGAGGCCCGTTTGTTCCAGTACTGCTATGACAATTGCCTGGTATTGATCGGGGAAACCACTGAAAAAGAACTACCGATCAGGACAGACGGACGCAGGAATTCTCGTCCTACATATTTAAAAGCAAGTATCGTGGGCGCTATTTCTACTAGCAAAATACGGAAGCGTGCATTAGGAAGTATAAAAATAATATATTGAAGCAGGCTGCGCTCACCCTGCATGTAGAGCCACCACATTTGCACTACGAAGGAGCCGCGCTCGCCCTCGAAGAAGGGCCGCACGTCCTCCCAGTGCAGGCAGTCGGCGTCCTGCAGCACGTACAGCGCCAGCAGGCGGCCGTGCAGGTCCAGCAGCCGCTCCGCCAGCGCCTCCGACATCTCCAGGAAGCGCCGGTAGCTAGGCTGCAGCGTCAGCCTGCGCCGTCAAGACAAGGGCTCGCACACAAACCGGCATGAGCAATGAAGGAATTTGCAGGAGTTATCCGGGAACTTGATTTCTAATAGGAATTTAACTGCTTACCGGCGTTTTCTCATGTTGTTATTACAATCGTCTATTCGGCAGCCCGGCCAGCATCGCGTGGCCCGCACCGCCCCTCGCTCGCTCCCGTTCCCTCTCCGTGGCCGTTCCTGTCCACACCGCCCTACTACTGTTTTGCGGTTTGGATATTCTTTTTATTTTTAGATGTTACATTTTTCCATCTCTACTCCTAGAGGTGCTAACGGTGTCTTATCTCCCAGCGTATTTTTACTTTCCCGTATACGTACGTATACACGGAGTGATATACTTAGTATAGGGGAAAATATGTAATGCTGCGCGAAAAAATTGCCAATTTTCGGCGGATAAAAATTAATTGCCGGGCCGTGAAAACAAAAAAAGTGGATAAAACCAGTTGCTAAATTAAGAAAAAAAATTTCCCTAACACGTGGTGTAGCCAGACACCCTGTTTTCAACGTCCTTGATACCAAAAAAACAATTGAAAGGAAAACGTCCGTCTGTCTTTCGGTCCGTCTGTGAACAACTGCTAGCGCCTAAACCATACGTACGATTTCTCCCAAAATGGATATTCCACGGTCGATCTGATTCTAGTGAAAGCTTTGAGATTTTGAAAAAGATTCTTCAAAATTTGGGGGTACTTTATATGAAGCCCCCCGGGGATTTCCAAAATTTTCTCAAAAACGGCTTCAAATTTTTTCTTTAAATTTCTTGTATGAATAGAGTAAAATACACTTATTAACATGACATAGGTCAGATTTTCACGGATAACTCTGAATTTTTTTCGGCGTATTTCTCCAACTACAAAATTGAAGATAGAGATTTTTTCTTCAAATAAAATTTGTTCTGCATATTGAGTTCTTTCATAAAGGTCGCGTAATTGTTCTTCAAAATTTTAGTAGTTTTCGTACAAAATTGCGTGCAATATGTGCAATTTTAAAAAATTACAAAAACAAGATTTTCTCAAAAACGGTTACAAAATTTTTCTTTAAACTTTTGGTAGGGGTAGAGGTAAATGTACTCTATCAGATGACATGAAAGCCACATTGCTCTATAGGTTGTTTTTTTCAAAACTTACAAAAATGTAAATTTTTTCACATGTTTCTCACGTCGATAATATCTACATTAGCGGCGATATTTTCACATTATTATATTTACGAGTACATGTGCTCGTAAAGTAGCTCAAAATTTCGCATTTTTAGAAACGCTCAAACGCCATTTTCTCATATATGGCTGCAAATTTTTTCTTCAATCTTTCTCTTAAACGGCACATCATTTTTTAAAGAAAATTGCCATTAATGAGTAGGTTTTTGTGTTCTTTAATATTCTAAAATGAATATTTCTGTTCTACCAATAGGAAACCGAAAAATTAAGAAAATAAGAAAAAATGTGCTTTTGGCGGTGATAGATGGCAGCTGGCAAGAAATAGTATGTGGCAATTCGGAATAGCTAGCGACGACTCAAGGAAATAGAAAACTAATACGGGAAGGTCTGTGTCATTCTGTAGCACCACTAGTTCATTCTCGAACTGAATTACAAGAGAAATTGTTAATGGTGGTGATGGGAATGTTTATGATTAATTATTGGTGATTATGAAAACAGAATAGGTTGCACACCAGAAATAGGATGTAAGGAAACAGCAGATCCAGAAAATATTATTTATGGTGATGATAATGATATTGATGATGGTGGAATAATTCTGTAGCACCACTAGTTCCTAATTGTTATATTGTGCCATATTCATTTGAAATTTGTTTTAGGTGTTTTAGAGTGAGGTTGAAAGACGGAAAAGTTCATTTTTATACATAAATATGAACTTGAAAGTAAAATTTCGTGGGAATATGCGTATTATTTTGAAGTTTAAATTACAAATTTAAAATTAGAACTTTAAAGTCGGAATGTAATTCAAATGAATTTTTCGAACACTCATTAAAATTAAAGATACTTTTAGGTGTAAGTCATCTTTAATAATATTATTATTATTATTATTATTATTATTATTATTCCTCTACACCACGACTAAAGATGATATGAGTCGGCTGAATCTACTGCAGGTTGCAACCAGCTACCAAAGGAGCAGATCTGGGGACTGTCGGTGCTGACAATACTTTGCGCATAATGTGAGCTGTTCCAAATAAAGCAATTTCCTGCGCTTTCCAGTCTTTTGAATGATCTGGAAGTTTAGCCAAGTTCTTACATAAATTCTGCGGAACAAATTCCAGGGCTCCGATAACTATCGGGACTACCTGTGTTTTTACGCTCCACAATCTGCTGATCTCGATTTCCAAACTCTTGTATTTAAGACGTTTCTCTGCCTACTTGGTTACTACATTTTGATCACAGGGCACAGCAACATATACAAGTAGACACAATTTTTTTCAAAATCCCGGATAATAATATCTGGTTTCTTCGCTGCTATCGTACGATCCGTTTCAATTTGTTAGTCGTACAATATTCTGCAGAGTCCATCAGATGTCACCGTTTTTGGTGAGTGTTCGTAACACTTGGGGCATGTGTTTGGAACTTCGAGGGCGGTACAGATCTGCCAGTGGAGGTAACTACACACCCTGTCGTGTCTTTTCAAGTATTCAGTCTTTGCTAGAATTGGATAAGCTGAAACGATATGATCAATGGTTTCTACTTGTTCCTGGCAAATGCGGTATTTATCATCTTGAAAAATTGAGATTTGAAAACCGTTTTATTATATTGTCGTGTTCTCAACGCCCCATCTTGAGCAGCTATTAGAACTGCTTCCGAATCTGGCTTCATTCTTCCCCTTTTGAGCCACATAAGTGATTGATCTCTATTGATCTGCACCTTGTCCATTCTTTTTAGATATTGTCCGTGGAGTGGCTTGTCTCTCCACGATTTCTTTAGCATTTTTTGTGTCTCAATTTCACGTTTAGTAGCATCATAAGTTCAGTGTCTCTGTCATTCTGGGTGTCTTGCATAGTCTTGTTCGCAATGCTTCTTGATACTTTTACAATGCCTCTGTTTCCCATTCTTCGGTCAGATTTCATGACCTACCTCATTAGTGGGTCATCTTGATGGCTGACTACATACTTTCCCATCCCGACTATTGCGTTGTGCCAGGAGGCTTCAATTTGTCTCAGGCCTATTCCTCCTTCCATACGTGACAATACATACATAAAGTCTATGTACATCAGCTCGGGGGTGGGCAACATGATGCATTGTTTGCAGTTTTCTAGTTTTTCGATCCATGATGGGAATTTCCTGTTCAGTTCAGTCCACTAGTCCGAAACTGTATTCGGCTACAGGCACCGCCAAACTACCTATTGCTGATATTTTATTCCTTGAGTTCAGAGCGGACTGTGGGACATATCTCACTCTTCTGTAATACTCCCTGCGAATTCTCTCTTTCATTGTGTCGTTCGAGATGTTCTCACATTCTTCAATGCCCAGATATTTGTAAGTTTTACCTGGCTCAAGATCTTGAATAACAGTGTGCATATCAATTTAAATGCTCTCTGACGTTGTCAGTTTGCCTGTTTTTAAATTGATTTATGCACATTTGTCAAGACCAAACTTCATGCAGATGTCATTGCTAAAGTCATTCACGACAGACAGCATTTGGGAGAGAATCGCTTCATTCTTTGCAAACACTTTCAGATCATCCATGTAAAACAAATGTGATACTGGCCTTTCATCACCATGGAGCTTAAAACCAAAGTCAGCTTGCGACAACTGTCTCGATAGTGGGATCAAACTAATGCAAAACAGCAGAGGGGATAGGGAATCTCCTTGAAAAATACCCCTGTTAATCTGAATACTTCTGGTTTCTACTGCTTCCTTTCCGCTGTGTATTAGTAACCTGGTACTCCACGACTTCATATTAGTCTTGCAAAATTCAGTAAGTCTAGGATGAAATCGATAGATCTCCAGGGTCTTCAAAATCCATTCGTGTGGTTCACTATCAAAGGCGTTTTGGTAGTCAATCCAAGCCATGCTAAAGTTACGTTTTCGTTTCTTTACAACATTCTAGATGACTTTATTCAGTAGCAAGTTGACCTTACAGCCATAAGAACCTTAACGACATCCTTTTTGTTCAGCTGGCTTCAGTTTTGTTCAGATGATTCTTCTCTAGATGTCTGTATATTTCGTCAGCTATGGGTGCAGTTATAACTTTGTACAGTACTGGCAGACAAGTGATTGTCCTGTAGTATTGGCAGGCAAGTGATTGTCCTGTATTGTGTATAATTCTTCACCAAAGAGCTGTCTCCCGATTTGGGTAGCAGATACGTGATGCCGCATGTGAACCATTCCGGGAGTTCCTTTGGGGTTTGTAATATTTTATTAACAGCTTTTGCTAGGTGAGATTGTATTGCTGTTAATTTCTTAATACAATACATCTGGATCTTATCAATCCCGGGGGATTTCCAGTTTCCCATGTTCTTAATTGCATGGCCGAGGTCCTCTTCCGAGAATTTGTGAACATCTTCCACTGTTTACACAAGTTCATCGGCAGCATCAACGTCAGATTGAATCCAAGATGCGTCTTTGTTGTAGGATCTGCTCTCCTCCCAGATTCCAGCCCAAAATGCTGCAACGTCATCTTTTGAAGAAGTGACAGCATCACCATTCGGTTTTTGAGTCAGATTGCAATAGAATCTCTTCGCGTCCATTTCAAACAACCAGTTCTGCACATGGAAATCTATTCTACGTTTGTAACGTCTAATTCATTGAGCCCATGCTTGAATTTTCTCTTTTAGCTTCTCAACTACCATTAGCCTGCTTGTCTCATTTTCAATTTGGTATTTTTGTTCAACATTGAATATCTTTCGTTGAACTTCAGAGGTGTGCGTTGATTTAGAACATGCCTCAGCTAAGAGTGATGTTTCGTGCCGAGTGTCGGCTATCCGCTTCATAATTCTCTTCGTTCATGGGGGTACAGGGGGGCTGTTAACTCTGTTTTGCTGTCGGCCATCGGTGTTCTTGGCTGGTCCCGAAATTATCTGAGATATCGGATATCCAGTTGCATACATGATGTGATTGATTTCAGTATTATCTAGTAGAGGTCTGCATTCTCCGCGATTTTTACCGACCAGCGCTCGCTCACTTCTCTTCTCTCGAGACTACGCGATCGATTGTTCTTCGCAGCCGGTTGCGGACTCCTGGGAGCCGGCGGCCGACCGAGACTCGGCCGGTTGTCGACAACCGGCGGACCCCGTTCAGGCGAACTGCGCCACGTAACAATCGGCCGACACGTGGGAGTAAATATCTAATGCCTAGTTTCAGGAAAAGTAAAGAGTATTGAATGGTTTTTAAAATAAATTACCAATAATTTCGTTTTTTCAAAATTTAATATATAGACGAATTTTAATTTCCCTTCCAATTTTGTTTTTTTGTTGGCTTTTTCCAAATATTTTTGTTGTTGTGATTTTCAGGCATCTGAAACGCAAGTCTTAGTTTCTTAACCCGGCAGTAGGCGCGCGGGGTGCCTCAGTCACCCCAGCATTGTTTTGAGCTGATTGTACTTTTAGTTTTATTTATAATCTTGCGAGTTTCTCAATATCTTTCGAGGAAAGCTTTGTGCACATATCTCGACCCTTCTCTTTCAACTGCTTCCTGTCCTTTCCTGGAAATTTCGTCGCAAAGGTGATGACGCGCTGCGTGGGGGCCACCGAGTCACTTCGCGCAACATTTGTTATCGCTTTCTGCCACGCTGTTCACAGTAGTTCACCCAAAGGAAGGGGGTCTCGTGGAGCTTCAATACTACTCCAGAGAAACCAATGATTCACAATTTCAGCTTTTACGATTTTTTAATTACAATAACTCGCTTTTCTTGTATTGAAAGGAAAAATAATGGAGTAATTGAAAAAGATTGAACTCGTACATATAAAACTTTATATGCATAATTTCGTGAATATATACTTTTGTCGAATTTAAAATCATTTTAAACGTGTGTATATAATAGTAAATAATGTATTTTGAATTGTTGAGTTGAATAGGCTGATGTGCTGTGACCGCTGTTGTTTGGCCGCCGACTGAGTCGACAAATTCAGAGGCCTTTGGCGGCTTAAATCAACTGTTTCACAATAAATTAGGACGCCCAATGACGACAAGACGTTTTGACGCAGGAAAAATAGTACCGACCTCATTTTTGTTTAGCATATGGGTTTTTCTTTTATACTCGTGAAATTATGACCAAATATTCATTGTATTTAATAAATATTCCTTATATTCGGGTTTGTAAGAAACTTAAATGACATTACAAATGGTACGAAACGAATTATTTTCCCTTAAGCACTATAGATATAAAAAGATAAAAATTCATGCAATAAAGGTTTAAATTAATTTTCACACTCTTTGTTTGCCTTAATTCTTTCAAAAATGTATTGTTTTGTCTCTATATTTCCATCAATAGATAAATTGTTACGTTTCAACAAATTAATCGTTTAATTGAAATTGTATTTTCTTTCGATTACAATGAATGGAAAGAGTTGCGATCACGACTTTATATCCCGTCATGCATTGAG
The DNA here is from genome assembly GCA_031308135.1 of Acheta domesticus. Lineage (NCBI taxonomy): Eukaryota > Metazoa > Arthropoda > Insecta > Orthoptera > Gryllidae > Acheta > Acheta domesticus. The sequence continues at coordinate 107,228,641 of JAHLJT010009436.1, forward strand.
CGGCGAAGCTACCGAGCAGTCCGGCGCCGGTCGAGTGGCCGAGCGGCCGAGCGCTCGAGCGCTCGGGCGCTCGGCGACTCCCGAGTCTCGACGGGAGCCGCAAGGCGACCGTTTGAAATGTCCGCTAAACAGCTATCTCTTCCCCCCCGAGCAACGCCCCCCTCCCTTCGCCGAGCGTCGGCGCGGAGCCCGAGAGTCTCGAGCGGTTGTTTTCACCTGATTGCAGAGCTCTATTATCTAGATCTCCACATGGTCTGTACCACTTCATTTAAGTCAGAATTCGCTGTCTCTATCACTCTCTTAGGTTTGTATATTCTTCTCAAACGTGCACAAGATTCAAATGAAAGTTGACGAACTCTTTCTATCTCGCGTCGAAGGAGATTTCGCATCATGTGCTTATCGTAATTCATTGCCAGATGAATTTTCACCCCTGACGTGTGTTTCATTGGAAAGAGATGAACCTTCAACGGGATCATCCTTTTCAAGTTCTACATGTTTGTCATGTGGGTAGTTCGAGCGAAGAACATACTCCGCATTCCTCTGAATGTCAGTAAATTGTTCTGCTGTCAATTTTCCATTGCTGAGTATGTATCGTCGTTGACTGGCAAGCTTCTTTGAGTCTAGGGTAGGTCTCATATCTGGGTTGCTCTCTCTCCATTCCTTGAAAACTTCTATTTATGAGTCTTGGTTTTTAGCGTATGATTATCATTATCATTATTATTATTATTATTATTATTATTATTATTAATAATAATAACAACAACAATGAGAACAGCACAGTTTTAATTTTTTTCTTTAATCTAACCCTACTAATTAATGGTTTCATTACTTTTCTCATGGTGTACATACAAGAAATATGAAACGGCTTTAGTGTATATTTTCCTAACAATATCTAACTATAACACTTCACCCGGCACGGTTTCTACATGAACCTTGCTTGAAAACTCAGTTGACAGTGAGCTGGCACACACTCCCTCGCAGCTTCCTGTCAAAAACCTTTCCCGATTCTCCCAATCCCAGTACCATTTCCTCTCCACCTGATGCTCCAATTTCCTCCCTCAACAACCTATCACTGCTGGGACATTTTACCACCTTCGATTACGAACTCGATATAAAAATGGAGTACATATTACACAGCAATTAGTCAGATGCAGCAGAAAACACCTCAGTGCTTGCAAAAGATTTGCATCACGCACAATCACGTCCAATTTCTTTCAAATAAATCTGAGGTTATCGAGGCTGCTCTACAGAATGATTTAAGTCAAAATTAATATTCTTTGCTTTACAGAACATTGGTCATCTCGTAATGAACTTAGCTTTTTCCTAGTCCTCAACATTTATCTTGGAGGTTATTATTGTAGAGATAGGGAATCAAATAAGGGTTCTTTATATAGAGGTTCTTGTATTTACGAGGGGTGTTTTTTTTTCAACCTCCGGTAGCTCATAAAAACAATCACGTGAGTGGTGGAAGCCGGGGATGCGAAGAAGGCGCCCCCTCTATAATTTCTGCCACTAGCATCGTCATTACGCCACTTTCAGCTGAGCTGCAGACACATAAACATGGCTGCTACAATTGATGCTCCCGCCAAGTGCGAATTGCGCAGTGTAATTCGATTTCTTCAAGCAGAAGGGAATAGTGCAGCTGAAATTCATCGAAGGATGAGCCGAGTATACGGTGATAACTTTATGGCGGATGGTGTTGTACGTGAATGGTGCAGGAAGTTTAAAGAAGGACGAGCCGATGTTCACGATGAAGGGGGACAAGGACGCAAGTCTGTCGCATCAGAAGACATTGTTCAAAAAATTGACAAAATGTTTCGCGAAAAACGGAGATTTACCATTAATGAGTTGAGCGTAGAATTTCCTGAAGTTTCAAAATCAAGTGTGTACACAATCGTCACAGAACACCTACGGTACAAAAAACTGCGCTCGATGGGTTCCAAAGATGTTGTCTGATGATCACAAAGTCCGGCGAATGGGATCAGCGCTGACGTTTCTCACCCGTTATGAGGATGAAGGTGAAGATTTTTTGAAATCTATTGTGACTGGAGATGAAACCTGGATTCAGTATTGCACTCCAGAAACAAAACAACAGTCACAACAATGGATGCACTCACACTCACCAAACAAACCGAAAAAGTTCAAACAAACATTCAACAACAGAAAAGTTATGGCTACAGAGTTTTGGGACCAAAAGGGAGTGTTGCTTTTTGAATTCATGGAACCGGGGTCTACAATCAATGCAGCTGTTTATTGTCAGACTTTACAACGATTACGGAGAGCTATTCAAAACAAAAGAAGAGGCATGCTGACTTTTGGAGTTCTTCTGCTTCATGACAATGCTCGCCCTCACAGTGCTGCTGTAACCCAACGACTTCTTGAGCAATTTCGATGGGAAGTTTTTGAACATCCGGCATATAGCCCCGATTTAGCACCAAGCGATTTCCATTTCTTTCCTGAACTGAAAAAGTGGCTAGGAGGGCGGAGCTTCCAGAGTACAGAGGAACTTCAAAACATAGTCAAGAACCATCTCAACTCACTGGCGGCAACATTCTACGCAGAGGGGATTGGAAAGCTCGTCCATAGATATGACAAATGCCTGAATCTTCACGGTGACTATGTCGAAAAGTAACCATATTTGTACATTATATTTGGTAATAAATTGATTTTGTTATTTACATTTGGAATGTTTTTATGAGCTATCGGAGGTTGAAAAAAAACACCCTTCGTACATCAGAAATGATGTAGATAACATCTCCTTGACGGAAATAAATGTGTTGAAATTGCTTTTGGAATATCTATTGTACATATCCATTTTGTACATCTTGTCTATTGTCCATCTTTTTTATTGTATTACGATTAAATTAACTTACTTTGCATGTATAGGTCCCCATTAAAGTGAGCTATAGATTGCACTATGTTCTTAGAAAATCTAGTCAATAATCACTCTTGAACCTATTATTGTGAGCCAAGGTGATAATAATTTCCTGGATAAATCTTGCGAAAAAGAGCATTTATGCATTTAATTAATTCCTTCAGTGTACATATTATTGTACCAACCAAACTTAATTCAAAGAAATCGATCGAACAAATCTATTAACAAACCAATTGTAACGAAAGAATTAGGATATTGTGTTCACGGTGCACACATTCTTCCAATAACAAGAAATGTGAACACTCACATTTACAATGGTTTACATGGTTTACAATGTTGTTGATACAAATGACAAATATAACTAATTTTATCGATGTTTTCATGTCGCTTTAATACGTGCTTTCCTCTTAAAAAAGAAAATTAATCTTTTCACGTAGAACGCAGATAACTTGGATGACGGGAGAGATTAAAACTGCATGTAAAAGCAATTTATTTCACATCTGAACATCATCATTAAATTATATAAATTGTATCTCATGATTTCCACTTCTACTTCAGAAAATTCAAATTATTTTTTAGAAAATTCACGTCATGCTAACATGATGAAAGATGATGAGGATATCTGAACTCAAAGAAAAGAAAAGCAATGTGAAACACAATAAAAATACGAAAATATCAATTAGGAACCTTGTAGTTGTAGTCAATAATATAATTTTTTTCTTTTGTACGCAATCAAAATTTATTTACTGAATTTTGAATCCGATTTTGAATCTTTTAATGAGTTGATACTTAAACATTTTTCACCAACGTTTACAGGATAATTGGTCCCAAATAAATACCCCGGTAGTTTGACAACGCAAGGAAGAAATGTTAGGAATGAGATATCACATTCTTGTCTCCGTGATTACGCACGATTTAATAACGTCATTTATGGAACATCCGATATTCACGGACTGATTAATTCACGTTGCTAAAAAGGTACTGTAAATTATTATTATCAACAATATTAGTATTCAAATATAATTTGAAAATATCACAAACATCAATTTTATTTCAGCTGTACATTCGAAAATATTACGTACATTGAAAGTGAATGTCTCTAATATTGTTTCACGTGACAAGTACATTAACGAAACATTATGTGCAAATTATCGAACTAAGAAAGAGGAAAAGAAATGATCTATGCTCTTGCGTTTTCAGACACGATAGACTTCGTTTCCTCTATGAGAAGTACTACGTCACCCGGAACATCTTATCATAGCTTATTTGTTCACCAGACACAGAAACTGATTACGAAAATAGTATGCGTGTCAACATGACAGACGTCAGAGGAACGTACTAGATTATAACTTTCAGACCATGGTAAAATTATAATATTTTCGATGGCCTGCCCTTTTAGGAACTTTATATTCTCGAATGCAGTCACAGTCATTACGAAATCTAAAATCAAATTCTACAAAAGACCCTATTCGTATATGATAATTACAAAAAACTAGTGGTACTGCAACAGCACATACTTTCTCGCAATATTATGTTATCGTTATGTAATGTATTAATTTATGCCTTTCTTTTACTTCAAATATCACTTTATATCCCGTAAATAAAGGAAGTGTGAAAAATTGATTTTTTATTCAAAATTTAAATGAAAATATATTTCTGGCATTGAATTCGATGTATAAGGTATTCAGTGTATTCACAAACATATCCGATGCTTATTTAGATTTTAAATAATTTGCGTAAGCAATATACGAGAACGTAAAATGATGAAAAGTTAATATCCACCGGCGGCGGAGGCTGCTTTCATTACAGCGCGTTGTTGCCAGCGCTGCTTTAAAGCAACAACGGGAGTTTATTTGGGATATACATTTTACAACGCAGTAAAACTAATAGCTTTTTCAGATAGTTCGAAAAAATATACGATAGTAGTTATTAAATACTATGGTACTGTAATATTCTTCAAATCTGCTTCTTTTTACAGGAATTACACGTTACCCTTTGTCTGAACATGTGATGCTAAATGCTCCATACGTTTTCACACCTAAAAACATTTCCCCTAATATGCGAATATTTCTGTCGACTTGACAGCCGGGAGTGGGGGAGAACGATGTTCCCACTCACTCGGGCGACAAACATGGTCGTTCTTGCTTCAGATCAGCTGTTGAGGCATACACGTCCAACGTATTGTATTTTTGGTAGGATTGTAGTAATGACACTAGTTTATTTGATGAAATTCTGTTACACAAATTTATCGCAGTCCCTTACATTAATTCCGCCAATGCAAGGAATAACGAAACATTTTTGCATAACATGCGCAACGCAGATGAAAAGTACAGCGAGACGCGTTTTAAGAAGGAAGCTGCATAATATTCATTACGAAAGATTTATAAGAGAGAAGTATATAAACTCAATACATTCTTGATTTGAGTAAATACTTTTCACGGAACGTTCTCTAAAAACATTTGTTGCAAAAATTAAAGTTTCAAGCAATAGATTTTTTATTCAAAACTCTAAATGAAAAAAAACTAACAAACGAGAAAGTAAAAATATATTCCTGGCACTGAATTTTTTGTTTAAGGTATGAAGTGTATTAACGAATATATTAATAACATATAATAGTTATTATTAAACATTATGGTATTGTAATATTCTACAAATATATAAAAGAATTAATATTACCGCGAACAAAACAGCCGTCATTGTCGCCTTATCATGTGGCGTTACAACAACCGACAATGATTGCTCATCTATTCGTTTTCACATTTAACACAAAGAACGCGATTTACAATAAAATAACAGAAATATAACATAAATATAATAAATAATAATAATAAAATGAAATAAGAAATAATATAAAAATTCTAACTTACGTAGCATCTAACTGAGTAAATTGGGAGCGGACGACTGCAAGTTGGCAATCTTATTTCATATTTATTTCAAATAGGTTTTAAATAATTTCTAAAATATTAATTTGTAAACGTATAACAAACTTCCAATGTAAGAAACGAACAAAGAATTAATAAAACAATTAAACAAATAAACATATTCTAACATACGTAACATCCACCTTATTCAAAACACCTGTGAAATTACTAACAGGAAAGGAAAGATTTTCAGAGCGGCCGATTAATTTTGACGCCTAAATACTCCACAAATAGTCGAGTTTTCGAAAAATTCAACATGACCTTATTTGAAGATCTGTTTCTGATTAACAGATTTGATTAAGAAAAAAAAGTATCTTCGTAGTTGTAGGAAAACGCCGAAAAATTTTTATTTTTTTATAGTTTCGCAAAATCAGGCATTTTAACGAACATGAGACCTGCACCATTCTCTTAAGCGCCCTTCATGCTACCTAAGGTCCCAATTTAATAAAAAAATGTGCAGATTTTAAGAAAAAATGGTTTAAAGAAGAGAAAAATTTCTCGTGTTTGATACAAAACTTCGCAAAAACTAATCATATGAAAAATCGCACATGACCTTATTTGAAGATTCTTTTATGAACACATTTCATTAAAAAACTAGTGGTGCTTCAGAATGGCACAAACTTTCCCGTATTAGTATTCTATTTCCTTTGGTCTCGGCTAGCTTATTCGGACTAGAGATGGGTTCAACAGCTTTTCTTCAATAAGTGTTATCAGAATAACAGTGGACTCGTACTAACGGTTATTAATAACAGTTGAAAAATAACACGTCCATGATCAGCAACCTGATAAGAATTAAATCGATTGTGACAAAGTGACCGCTGAGACTTAAACCATGCAAAACAAATAATGTTGGTAGTACCGTAAAGCTTCTGCAGCTACCTTACGGCGGTTACTTGCACTACTTATCCGAACATGTTTGGGCAGACAGAGAAACGGCTGATATAAACGAGACTCGATGAACTGCCAAGGACGAATAGTAGTTAATATGATGAGTAGCAATGTGTATAGAATATTACTAACAATAACAGTGATTCATGATCAGGATTGCAAATATTCTTTCGAAGCAATATGTTCATAGTGAAGTGACGTGTGCCAAAAATAATCAATAGGAGAAGCGTTTTGCTTACCTACAACTAAAGTGGTAATGACTATTGCATATCAAATAATGAGAGTTATTTGACCGTAACTCATTTTATTCTATCGGACTTAGGGAAATATTAATGGATCTCACATAAGCTGTAATGGGACAGAAAGAAGTTAACAAATACATTGGACAAAATAATTTAAGGACAAACTTCTTATTGTAGTATACGTAAACAATAAAATATAAAAAATTTGTGGCACATGGTGTATAATAATGACGAAATATATATATATATATATATATATATATATATATATATATATATATATATAAATATAAATGAATCTATAATTTTCTAATCACAATTGATTAGCTGTAATGAAACTGTTGTCGCGAGAGCTTGTCGTAGTTAGGGTTTGGCTCAATAGATTTGAGTACTATGAATAGCAACCGATAACAGCCAATAACAGGATAAATGAAATAATTGTTATTTCTCGTAACAGTTTCTAAACGTTAACTGTTAAGAAATAACACTTTAGCTGTTAAGGGCACATCCCTAATTCGGACTAGACAGCAGCTGTTTCTGTCCCTGCCCAAACATGTTCGGATAAGTAGTGCAAGTAACCGCCGTAAGGAAGCTGCACAAGATTTATGGTATTACCAACATTATTTGTTTTGCATGGTTTAAGTCTCATCCCTAATTCAGACTCTTAGCCAGCTGCCATCTACCGCCGAAAAAATATTTTTTTTGACATTTTATTAATTTTTTCGGTTTCCTAATAATTGAACGGAAATATCATTTTATGAATATTAAAGAAGAGTTAAACCTCGTCCTAAACGCCAATTTTCTTTGAAAAATTAGGAGCCGTTTTTAAGAAAAGAGCGTTTCAGCGCTACTGTAAATGCGACATTTGAAGCTCGTTTCACAGAACATTTTTGAGTTTTCAAAAAACTTCCTTTAAAGTCATTTGACGCAAATACACTCACAAATACATTAGTGCCCACAGCTTGATGGAAATGTGCATATTAACTGTGTGCGAGATCATTCAAAACTATATATTTGTGTAAATTTGCAAGAACAAAGATATACCCCAAATTGAACTTTACGTCACTTTAAACCGTGCAATTAGCACTATTCGTTAGAAAAGTTTGAAGAAAAAATTGGAGCCATTTATGAGAAAGTATTCTGAAAATGCGGAATTTTGAGCTAGTTTTCAAACAACGCGGTTAAGTTCTCGAGAAACTTTACTTGACATTATTCATGTACTCCTAATATAATAATGTGAACAAATCGCCGCTAATGTAAATATTAACGACGTGAGAGGAAATCAAAAAAATAAATTTTTGCAATTTTTGAAAAACAAAAGGATAGAGCAATATGGCGTTTATGTCATCTAATAGAGTACATTTAACACTATCCGTACCAAAAGTTTAAAGAAAAAATTTGGAGCAGCTTTTGTGAAAATCTTGTTTTTGTACTTTTTTAAAATTGCACATATTACACGCAATATTCCGCGAAAACTACTAAAATTTTTAAAAAAATACATGACAAAGAAATAACTGACTATGAAGAACTAATTTTATTTGAAGGAAAAATCTCTATCTGCAATTTTGTAGTTATAGGAAGACGCCGAATAAAATTCAAACTTTTGAAATTTTCGAAAATTCGGAGTTATCCGTGAAAATCGGACCTATACCACCTCAGTAAGTGTATTTTACTCTATTCTTATAAGAAATTTAAAGAAAAAATTTGTAGCCGTTTTTGAGAAAATCTCGAAAATGTCCGGAGGGCTTCATGCAAAGTATCCTCTAAAATCAAAATATCGAATTCAATTTCGAGGAACCACGAGATCAGTCAGATCGATCGGGGGTTATCAATTTTGGAGAAAATCGGCTGAGTGGTTTAGTCTCTAACGTTGTTCATAGACAGACGGACGGACGAACAGATGTTTTGCTTTCAATTGGGTTTTCGGTATAACGGACTCACAAAACAGTGATGCTGGCTGCACTACGTGTTAGATATTTTTTCTTTGTTTAGGAATTGCATTTATTCACTTTTTCGTTACCAGAATAAGAGTTTTTCTGTCGAAAATCCGCCGCTTTTCATAACTTTCCCTATACTATTCGTACGTATATCGAAATCGATTGTCGTAAGTAGATTTTCTGCAGCATTACATAACTTTCCATATACTACGCATATTACTCCGTATAAACGTACGTGTTACTCGACCAAGCGAAGAATGAAGGAGGCGATTGCGGCGCGTTGTGAAACTAACATTGTTTACAATTTATTTTGTCTACACAATCTATGCAACTGTCTATACAGTTTCACTAACGAAATCACGACAAGCGAGAAGCAAATTCAGAGACTGATACTGCTTCTACGGATCAGCTGATAAAATATAACTTCAGGGACATATTACGCAAGTTTTCCACTATTTTGTTTTTGTTAAGTTGCTTTTTTACTTTTACTGATCTAGTTCAAGAATATCATTAAAATGTTCGTTTTTTATTGAATTTTTAGCACTTATTAGTTGACGTTTTGTCACTCTTTGAAACATTTTGTATTCTTCGTCATTCATCTTCATTCTAGACTTTATGCGATACGTTAGATACACAAAAAAGTACATTAACTATACTGTCATAAGTATCTACAATATACTTCATTATGGTGATAGTTGTTACTTACGTAAACTAGTGGTGCTACAGAATAGCACAGACTTTCCCGTATTAGTTTTCTGTTTCGTTTGGCCTCAGCTAGCTATTTGTACTTGCCAATACTCTTGACAGCTGCCATCTATCGCCGCCTAAACTACATATTTTTGACATTTTATTAATTTTTTGGTTTTGAGTTTTAGAAAAACTTCATTTGAAGTCATTTAGAGAACGTACACTTGTAAATTCAATCGTGTTTACAAATTGCTGAAAATGTGCATTTTAACGGTATGAGAGAACTTTCAAAAAATTACATTTGTGTACTTTTTGAAGACAAAAAAATCCAAAATGAACTTTACGCAATATTAAAGAGCGCAATTAGCACTATCTATTCGAAAAGGTTTAACAAAAAATTTGAAGCCATTTTTGAGTAAATGGCGTTTGAGCGTTTCAGAAAATACGGGATTTTGAGCTAGTATTCACAGAAAATTATTCAATTTTCGAGAGACTATATTTGACATTATTTAATGCATATGTACTTATTAATATAATAATGTGAACAAATCGCCGCTAATGTAAATATTAACGGGGAGCGAGCCAAGTCAAAACAGTTACATTTTTGCAATTTTTGAAGAAACAAAAGAATAGCGCAATATGGCGGTTATGTCATCTCATAGAGTATATTAGGAACTATGCCTACCAAAAGTTTAAAGAAAAGATTTTGAGCCGTTTTTGAAAAAATCTGGTTTTTGTAACTTTCTCAAATTTCAAATATTGCGTGCAATATTGCGCAAAAACTAGTAACATTTTCAAAAAAATGTACATGATCTTAATGAGAAACTCACTTTTGAAAACAAATTTTATTTGCCGAAAAAATAACTATCTTCAATTTTGCACTTGTAGGAAAATGCTGAAAAAATCCAAACTTTTGCAATTTTCGAAAATTCAGAGTTAACTGTGAAAATGAGACCTATGACATTTATAAGTGTATTATACTTTATCCTTATAAGAAATTTAAAGAAAAATTTGAAGCTGTTTTTGAGAAAATATTGAAATGAAAACTTATATCTTCATAATTGTATTTGTGGGATGACGCCGAAAATTGTTTGAATATTTTCAATTTTCGAAAAATGAAGAGTTTTCAACCAAAATGTGGCCTGCACCATTCTCTTAAACGTCCTACAGACTATCCAACAACAAAATTACATCACGCTTTTTTGCGCCATTTTTTTGAAAATGTCTCAGGGACTTCATGTAAAGTATCTCCCAAAATTAAAAATATTGGTTTCAAATTCAAGGGGCCTCGACATCGGCCAGACCGATTGGGAAATATCAATTTTTTAGAAAATCGGCTGAACGGTTCAGCCGCTAGGGTTGTTCACAGACGGACGGACAGACGTTTTCCCGTCAATTGATTTTTCGGTATCAAGGAGCCACAAAACAATGGATTCTGCACTACGTGTTAGAGGATATTTTCTCTAAATTTAGCATCTGAATTTATCCACTTTTTCGTGACCAGGGCCCTGTAATAAGAGTTTTCTACCGAAAATTCACCGTTTTTTCGCGCAGCATTACTTAACTTTCCCTTCTTAAGAAGTTCCATCTTAAGCGCGAGAAAGTAAAAACTTAAGTCGGAAAGAGAAAAGCCAAGACAAGAACATTATTTCTCCGCAAAATAAGATCCGTACACGATTACTGCACGCAATTATATTTGTATGTACTTGTCCCAACAGCCCGCGTGTGGGCTCGGGCCTATAAGCAACGTCCCGGTCTCGCGGCCTCATGGGTTATGGGCACGAAGACATCCCCACGCCGTAATGAGTTTTCTCATTGTTACACAGCAACAAGTACTGAGAGATTGCAAGGAAAACGCTCCCTATACTTTCGCCCCGACCGGGAATCGAACCCGGAGTCGTGTCAGGAAAAGCGAGCACGCTAACCAATAAGCCAAGCCGCCAGGGCGTAGAGCATTTGTAGTATGACAAATTTACCATACATAATACAAGATGATTTGAAGTGTTTCAGAGGTCTGTTCTGCATCTCAAGAAAACTATCACATCAGCTCAGTAATAATAGCGAGTTCATAGTTCTTTGTTCCTAACCCATTCAAATCATTTATGCTATTTCTGACTTGTAGACTAAATTTTTGGCCACCGATCTCTAAACCGTGGTTCTTCAGATATCCTTTTTTCGTTTTACACATAAAGGCTGTGATCAGTATAGTTTCAGAGCAAAAATATTGGTCATCAGGAGAAAATGTGAATAGATATCTTAACGGAAAGGTTGAATCAACTCGTTTCAAAGACATAACGAAAACTTGTTGAACAGATTATTCAAGAAAGTGGGATTTATGAATGAAAATGGAAATGATAAACAGAGAAATTTGAAAAAGAGCGAACGCAATAAAATTAATAGAAAATATTTCGATTATTTCATCATCAAATTCCTGAAGAATCAATTATACGGAATCTCTTCAATCAAATTTATTCAAAATTGACTTTTCCGCATTTTGCTCCCCCATTCCTTATCTTCATCCATAAATCTATGATTTATGGTTTACATTTACATACAAATTCCGTGAGAGCTCAGGCAAAGAAGGTCGAATTTAATACCGGATGACGTAAATGAGTAACATGAGTAAATGAGTAACCTTTTAATGCATTATATTCGCCTTCAGAACAAAAATAAGACCGGGTTTGTGGAGTTTTAAAATCTTAAAATAGGGGACAAAAATATGGAAGCAACTCAGGGGAATCAAATAAAGTTGTAGAAGATTTTTCGTCAGAATTTTCTTAACTATGGAGAATGATATTATATTAGCATTAGAGAATAACCCAGAACAACAGCTTACAGGAGATCATTTATGTTCATATTAGAAAACAAAACGAAAAAAATATAGCTGTGCTGTCGCATCATTCATATACCTTTTCTTTTTTACAGCAATTTTCGTTTTGAAATTGCAATATGACCAGTTCATTTCCATTTTGGAGTTAATATACAAGGCCATTTAGTGTTGGGAATTTTTGAACTTGAGTATATCATTAACAGATACTACGATTCGTTGGTGAGTCCAATGCCAGATACTCTAAGAACATATTTGAACAAAACTACGCATGAAAGAAGTGAAGTATGGAAAAATTTTCAACACATGAATACACTTTTAAAACAGTTTACAGCGCCGGCGCCGCCACATTCAACTAGTACGGAGTAATATACATAGAATAGGGAAAGTTATAAAATGCTGCGAGAAAAAACGGCGAATTTTCGGCAAAAAAATTCATTGCCGAGCCCTGATAACGAACTAGTGGTGCTACAGAATGGAACAGACTTTCCCGTATAAGTTTTCTGTTTCCTTTGGTCTCGGGTAGCTATTTCGACTTGACGCATACTCTTGCCAGCTTCCATCTATCGCCGGACAAACAACATTTTTTAAAAAATTTTCTTAATTTTTCGGTTTCTTTATAGTAGAACGGAAACATTATTTTAAGAATATTAAAAAACAGTAAAATCTTCTCCAAAATGTCAATTTTCTTTGAAAAATTTGTAGCCACTTTTAAGAACATGGCGTTTAAGCGTTACTGCAAATGTGAAAATGGAGCTCTTTTTCACAGGAATCTGTAATGATTTCGAAAACCTTTACTAGAAGTTATTTGAAGCACTTTTAACAGTGTTTACAAATTGCTGAAAATATGCATATTAACGGTGTAAGAGATGTTTAAAAATTACTTTTGTGTACATTGTCCCGAAATAAACTTTACATCAAGTTAAAGAGTGCAACTTCCACAATCCGTTCGAAACGTTTGAATAAAAAATTTGGAGCCATTTTTGAGTAAATGGCGTTTGAGCGTTTCTGAGAATGAGGAATTTTTAGCTAGTTTTCACAGAAAACGGTTCAGTTTTCTAGAACATTTATTTGATATTATTTAAAGCACATGTACTTATAAATATAATAATGTGAACAAATCGCCGCTAATGTAAATATTAACGACGCGAGAGACAAGACAAAAAACGTCCATTTTTGTATTTTTTGAGAAAAACAAAAGAATAGAGCAATGTGGCGTTTATGTCATCTCTTAGAATACATTAGGCACTATCCTTTCCAAAAGTTTAAAGAAAAACACTTGAGCCGTTTTTTAGAAAATGTTGTTTTTGTATTTTTTTATATGTAGTTTTATGTAGTATTTTCAAAATCTCAAAGCTTCAACTGGAGCCAGAACGAAATTTCTTCATTTTTTTTAAAAAAAATAGTCGTTCCTATGGTTTAAGCGCTAGTGGTATTCACAGACAGACGGACTGACAGACAGACGGACGTTTTGCTTTCAATTTTTTTTTTTGGGTGTCAGGACCCACAAAACGGGGATTCTCGCTACACCACGTCTTAGGAGATTTTTTAATTTAGCAACTGGATTTATCCAGGTTCTCATGATCATAGAACGGCAGTGAATTTTTTCTGCCGAAAATTTGCCATTTTTTTGCGCTGCATTATATAACTTTCCCTATATATTAGTATTATACGGGAAAATAAAAAGCGGATAAATACAGTTGCTAAATTTAAAAAAAATTCTAACACATGAAAACCTGTTTTATTGCTACTTGATATCGAAAAACCAATTGAAAGCAAAATGACCGACTGTCCGTCCGTCTGCCCATTAGTCTGTGAACACCACTAGCTCCTAAACAATACGTATGATTTTTGTTTTTCAAATTGAAGAAACCCCTGTCAATCCGACTCGTGTCGAAGCTTTGAGATTTTGAGAAACATTCTTCAAAATTTGGGGGTACTTTACAGGAAGCCCCCCAGACATTTTCAATATTTTCTGAAGAGCGGCTCCAAATTTCCTCTATAAATTTCGTGCAAGAAAGTGAGTGAAATACACTTATTAAATAGGCATAGGTCCGATTTTCACGGATAACTACATTTTTACTTTCCCGTATACGTACGTATGCACTGAGTGATTTACGTAGTATAGGGAAAGTTATGTAATGCTGCGCGAAAAAATGGCAAATTTTCGGCGGATAAAAATTAATTGCCGGGCCGTGAAAACGAAAAAATTGGAAAAAAACAGTTGCTAAATTAAGAAAAAAAAATCCCCTTACAGGTGGTGTAGCCTGAAACCCTGTTCTCTAGGTCGTTAATACCGAAAACCCACTTGAAAGGAAAACGTCCGTCTGTCCGTCTGTGAACACTGCTAACGCCTAAACCATACGTACGATTTCTTCCAAAATGGATATTCCCCAGGCGATCTGATTCTAGTCGAAGCTTTGAGATTTTGAAAAAGATTCTTCAAAATTTGGAGGTACTTTATATGAACACCCCCGGGGATTTTCAAAATTTTCTCAAAAACGGCTTCAAATTTTTTCTTTAAATTTCTTGCATGAATAGTGTAAAATACACTCATTAACATGCCATAGGTCTGATTTTCACAGATAACTCTGAATTTTCGAAAATTGTGAAAGTTTGAATTTTTTTCGGCGTCTTTCTCCAACAACAAAATTGAAGACAGAGATTTTTTCTTCCAATAAAATTTATTCTGCATATTGAGTTCTTTCATAAAGGTCATGTAAATTTTTTTCACAATTTTAGTAGTTTTCGTGCAAAATTGTGTGCAATATGTGCAATTTTAAAAAATTACAAAAAACAAGATTTTCTCAAAAACGGCCGCAAATGTTTTCTTTGAACGTTTGGTAGGGATAGTGGTAAATGTACTCTATCAGATGACATAAAGCCATATTGCTCTATAGGTTGTTTTTTTTCAAAAATTACAAAAATGTAAATTTTTTCACATGTTTGTCACGTTGATAATGTTTACATTTGCGCCGATTTGTTCACATTATTGTATTTACGAGTACATGTGCTTTAAATAATGTCAAGTAAAGTTTCTCGAAAACACAACCGTTTTCTGTGAAAAGTAGCTCAAAATTTCGCATTTTCAGAAACGCTAAAACGCCATTTCTCATATATGGCTGCAAATTTTTTTCTTGAAACTTTTGTAACGGATAGTGCTAATTACAGCCTTTAGTATAGCGTAAAGTTTATTTTGAGTTTTTTTTGTTTTTTCAAAAAATACATAATTGTAATTTTTTTGGATGATTTCCCACATATTTAATATGCACATTACCAGCAATTTTTAAATATTATTATATTTGTGAGTGTAAGTGCTTCAAATAACTTCAAATGTAGTATTCTGAAAACTCAAAGATTTTCTGTGAAAATGAGCTTCAAATTTCGGATTTTTAGTAGCACTAAAACGCAATTTTCTTTAAAACGGCACATAATTTTTAAATGAAAATTGCTATTTAGGACTATTTTTTTATGTTCTTTAATACTCTAAAATTAATATTTCGGTTCTACCAATAGGAAACCGAAAAATTAAGAAAATGACAAAAAATGTACTTTTGGCCGTGATAGATGGTAGCTGGCAAGAAAGAGTATGTGGCAATTCCGAATAACAAGCAAAGACCCAAGGAAATAGAAAACTAATACAGGAAAGTCTGTGCTATTCTGTAGCACCACTTGATAGAAATTGCAAAAGTTTGAATTTTGTCCGGCGTCTTCCTACAACTGCAAAATTGAAAATAGAGACTTTTCCTCCAAATAAAATTTGTTCTCCAAAGTGAGTTCTTTCATTAAGGTCATACTTTTTTAAAAATTTTAGTAGTTTTCTGGCAATATTGGGCGAAATATTTGCAATTTTTAAAAATTACAAAGACAAAATTTTCTCGAAAACGGCTCCAAAATTTCTTTTAACTAGGGATAGTGCTAAATATACTCTATTAGATAATACAAAAGCCATATTGCTCTATGCTTGTGTTTTTCAAAAATTACAAACATGTAATTTTTTTAGCTTGTCTCTCACGTCGGTAATATTTACATTCGCGACGATTTGTTAATATTAATATATTTACAAGAACATGTGCTTTATATTGTGTCAAGTAAAGTTTCTCGAGAACTTAACCGTTTTCTGCGAAAACTAGCTCAAAATTCCTCACATTCAGAACACTTTCTCATGAATGGCTCCAATGTTTCTCTTCAAACATTAGGAACATATAGAGCTAGTTGCACTCTTTAATATGACGTAAAGGTATTTTCCTATTTTTGCAAAAATTATACAAATATATTTTTTTTAAAAAAACACAACTTTAATGTGCACATTACCGGTAATTTGTAAACACTATTGTATTTATGAGTTATAGTGCTTCAAATGACTTCAAATGAAGTGTTTGGAAAACTCAAAAATGTTCTGTGAAAAAGAACTTCCAATTTCGCTATTTTAGTCGCGCTTAAACGCAATTTTCAGTGACTCCAAATGTTTCAAAGAAAATTCCCATTAAGAACAAGGTTTTACTGTTATTTAATATTTTAAAATTAATATTTAGGAAACCGAAAAATTAAGAAAATGTGAAAAAAAAGTATTTCGAGGCAATCTGGCAATTCCGAATAGGTAACCCATACCCAAATAGAAAACTAATACGAGCAAGTTTGTGCCATTCTGTAGCACCACTAGTTTTACTTTCCCGTATACTGTAAGTACGCGTAGTGTAGGGAATGTTATGTAATGCTGCGCGAAAAAACGGCGGATCTCGGCAGAAAAACTCTTATTACAGTGTATTACAGTAAAAAATCTTATCACATTACTCTGGTAACGAAAAAGAGGATAAATCCAGTTGCTAAAATAAAAAAAAATCTCCTATCACGTGATGCAGCCAGACCACCAATCTCTCACGTCTTTAATATTTACACTATCGGCAGTTTAAGGACATTACTATATTAATGAGTACATGTGATTTAAATAATTTCAAGTAAAGTTTCTCGAGAACTCCACCGTTTTTTGTGAAAACTAGCTCAGAATTTCGCATTTTCAGAAACGTTCAAACGCCAGTTTCTTATAAATGGCTCTAATTTTTTCTTCAAAGGTTTGGAAAAGTTAGTGCTAATTGCACTTTAATATGACGTAAAGTTCACTTTGGGGTATTTTTTTGTTTTTTCAAAAATTACAGAAATGCAATTTATTTGAAAGGTCTTTCAAATCTTTGATATGCACATTACCAGCGATTTTTAAACATTATTATATTTGTGAGTGTATGTGCTTCAAATGATTTTAAATGAAGATTTTTGAAAATCCCACAAATTTTCTGTAAAAAGAGCTTAATTTAGCATTTTTAGTAGTGCTTAAACGCCATTTTCTTAAAAACGGATACACATTTGTAAAAGAAAATAGCCATTTAGGACTAGGTTTTAGCGTTCTTTAATGTTCTAAAATTAATATTTCCGTTCTACAGTTAGGAAACCGAAAAATTGAGAAAATGTCAAAAAAAGGACTTTGGGCGACGATAGATGGTAGATGATTTTTTGAATGACATATATTTATCAAAAATGCATCTTCAAGTAAGGCCATGCTCAATTTTTTGAATACACGAGTAGTTTTTCTATAATTTCGTGACAAACATAATAGCCCGCTGCAAATTTACTGCAGTTCAGGCAGCCGGATACGTCGTAAAACAGAATATACAATTTTATGTATTATTTCTTTGTTCGTTTTTACATTCGACCTTTTGATATACAGTTATACATTAATCTTTTAGTAATTATTTGTTTTGAAATATTTGAAATAAAAATTGTTTGCTCTTTAAGGGAGTATTGACAATGCCGGGAATTTCGAAGGGAGTATCGACAATGCCGTTCCGTTGTCGCGAATTTCCGTGAATTACGTGTCGTTGTTCTGACATGATATAGCTGTAGGCTTCTTTTTCCAATGCAAGTTTAGAAAACGTTTGTATAATATGTTTATGCAGTTGTAGAATTCACAGCACAGCGATGGAAACAGTGAGTTGTTTGCTTCTTGGTTGAATTTGACGTTTTCAAATAATAGCTATGATGGTATTAATAGTAGCGCTGAAAGTGCAATATTTTAATCCTACATAGTCTACGGGAAAGTTTGCGCTGTTGTAGTACCATTGGTTTATTAATTTGCACACACTCCACACTTTTAAAGATTTGGCGAATGTTTTACGGCCGGATGCTCTTCCTGACGCCAACCAGAAGGGACACAAGCGCATTACTCATAGACAACACACACAATTGTGCCCGCGGCGGGATTCGAACACACGATGCTTCGCTCTAAGATTGCGACTGCACTACTGCTTTAGCGATCTCGGCCATCGGATCGGCAGTACTAGAAATAAGAGCCTTACAACCTTACAGAAGAAATTACCAGATAATGAAAGTCATGGTTTCTTCAAATCTTAACAGTCACACACCTTGTTTTAATATTGTTTGTGTTGTGAGTGGAAACATTATTTTATCATATGAAGAAACTTCTTTCATCTAATCTTTACAACCTTACACATTATTTTCTAGGGGATAAAAGTCAGTTTTCAATGAACTAATATTTTTGTTGTGAGTGATAATATTGTTATCTACAATGATTATGAGGAACATTCCTGTTTATGAAGAATGTGGTTTCATAAGGTCCTTACAACCATTTTGGGTGAAAAAAATGGATGAAAGCAAGGACTCAATATAAACATATGGAAGCACATTTAATCTTTCTATTAGAATGTAAAAGAGCTAATGTAATTCCAAAATTTATCTCTCATATAACTACCCTCAAACTTGAATTTAATGTTCAGAAACTTGATAAAAAGTTTTTGAAATATGTTCATAAGTATCAATGTAAAATACTTAATCTTTGCGTATCTGAAAAATTTATGAAAAATAAAAAAATTGCAAAATAATTTGAAACATATAGAATGTAACCTGGAATTTTTTATGAATCCTATAATTCTAGATAAATTTTATGCTTCACAAGACATTAGATTAGATAGAGTTTATTATTTGGATTTAGCTAACAAATTTAAGAAATTTAATCATTTACTTTCCGTTAAAAATTTTGTAGAAAAGATAATAAAATCATCAAATCAAAAATAAACTGGCAAATAAACAGTTTTATAATTTGACTAATATAAAAATTCCTGAGGAAGTGATTGAGACAATTAAACTTGGTAGAAATTCTAGTTTTCCAGTGGAAAATTGTAATAAAAAACGAATTGTTTTTGATTTTATTAAAGATCTAGAAACTAACTTGTTTAAATTACCTGAGGTAGCTCATAATGATATGCGATACTATGTCTCTAATAAGTTGACACAATTTATTAACTATCCATTAAAATATAGTAAACATGAACGTAGAATATTATATAATTTACATTACACTGAAAGGTTTTTAAAGCTAAATTCAGATATTAAGATTATACAATGTGATAAAGGTGGAGCATATGAAGCTATTTTAAAAAATGATTACTTAACTAAGTTAGAAGAAAATTTCTCAGATAGTTTAAAATTTTCTGTTATAAATAAATCTTCAGCAAATAGTTATCTTAAAATAGTACAAAATTTGCTGAAAAAGTGGAAAAATTGTTCTTTTATAACTTCCAAAGAATATTATATTTATCCCACTACTCCTAATGTAGCTTTTGCTTATGGATTGGTGAAAGTTCATAAAACAAATTTACCAGTTAGACCTATAGAATCTTCAATAGGCACAATTGATTATTTTCTGTCAAAATTTTTAAATCAGTTATTGAAACCTTTTCTTGAAGATAATTATAACCATGGTATCAAAAATAGTTTTGAGTTGGTTCATAAATTAAAAAGTATGAAGATAAATTCAAATCTCAGATTAGCTTCTTTAGATGTTGTTTCTATGTATCCATCAGTCCCACATAAATTAATTTTAAAATGCAATTGAAGATGTGTTAAAAAATAATAATAGATCTCTTAATATTCCTCCTGAGAAAATACTCAAGAGCTATTTTAAATAATATTGAATTTAAATTTAATAATAAAATTTATTATCAAAAGAATGGCACACCTAAAGGTGGTCCACTAAGTGCATTGTTTGCTGAGTTTGTAATGAGAAAACTTGAACAAGAAGTTCTAAAAACACACAATATGAATTATATCTGAGGTATATTGATGATATATTAATTATCTTATCAGAAAATTCTATGGACTCAGTACTACAATATTTTAATGCATATAATCCGGAAATTCAATTTACTTTAGAAACAGAAAAAAATTCAAGCATTAATTTTCTTGATATTACTATTTTTCGAAAAGAAAATACTTTAATCACTAATTGTATAGAAAACCAGTATATGCTGGAATGACATTAAATTTTCTATCATGCCATCCTTTAGCAATGAAGAGGGCTGTTATTTGTAATTTAGTAGACAGAGCAATAAAACTTTCTGCACCAATTTTTCATAAGACTAATTTATTGATAGTTAAAGAAATTTTAGATTTAAATAATTATCCTTTAAAATATGTTCATAAACACATCCAGAAAAGGTTAAAATTAACTTATTCTAAAAATGTGTTGGATCCTAATATGAATAATTCAGAAAAAAACTTCATATGTCAGCCTTTTATTCCAAAAATTAATAGTTTCTTGAAGAAAGAATTAAAATCAAAATTTAATAAAACACTTTATAATAGTGTAAATAATACAAAACATATTGTTTTGAATTTGAAAGATAAAAAAGAATTATTTGATTTCCAAAATTTAATTTATAAAATAAAATGTCAACAATGTCCTAAAGTTTATATTAGACAAACTACAAGGAAATTAAAATTGAGAGTATCTGAACACATCAGAAATATAAACGAAATTTCACAAAAACTTTATTCTATTTCGACACATCGAATTGAAATGGGTCATAAGATAGATTTTATAAATGTTGAAATATTAGGAATAGAACAAAAACAATTTTCAAGATCTATTCTTGAGACTTTATTTATTGAAACTCATAATTGTTTAAATACTCAGGTTGAATCAAACATTTTCACAAATTTATATGATTCACTCCTCAAAAATTTTTATATAGATTAGATTGGTAAGATTGTTCATATCCCAAAAACATACCCATTTATTGACGATACCATGGTTCCCCTCCTTTGTAATAAATTATTTATATAACAAATTCTTTTGACTTGGAATATAATTTATTGTTAAGTTTATTGTGATTTTAAAAAAACATAAGGTAAGCTCCATATGTTTATATTAAGTAATAATTATTTTGAGAAAAAAAATTAAAATTGTTAAAAAATTCTTTTCTGATAATGAACTATTCATTAATTTGTATTCTAGCCTGATGATGAGGTAAAGAAATCTCGAAACTGTTGCTGGATCAATGAATGTACATTAAAGTTTATTATTATTTTAAAAAAAGAAAAGTCTGTTTCAAAAATAATATTGACCAAATTAAATACAATTAAGTACTAGTAATAGTTATAAGGTATATAAGGCACATCGGCTAACATGTTCGAAATTTTATTTTTTGGTATTATGACGTATTCTAAATAACTTTTGGTAATACAGGCTAATACCTAAAAGTATCGTTTCAACAGCGCAATTTACACTGTTATTCATGTTGGTAAAACTCAATTACACCATAACAACATATTGTTATGATGTATTTCATATATTTCTCGAGAATTTCATACAAATCACTGTCCGTAGTTTTGTTAGCTTTTGCGAGAATTCCCCCAGGAACTCAACATTTTCTATGAACAAATCAGTTTAATAACGATTTTGCAGTGTCCCACCAACTATGGGCCACCCCTATAACGTCTAAACGTTTCATGATATGGAAGTTCGCTCAACCATGCGGAATCATGGGGCAAGTAATATGCGGTAAAGATATTGTTTGAAATATTTTTAGTTTTCGAGAAATTTAAACATTTTTTATTTTTTTAAGAGGAACCTTATATTTTTCTTATCATCAAAGGATAGATCATGAAAAGAGGAATACAATGATGTGTCCTATGTTAGTATTTTGGCAGTAGTTTGAGTATAAAATTATATTTTAAGACATGTGATTTTAAATTAAACAGACTATTTCACTCATGTCTGTCTGCGTCGTAAGTAGCCAATGGTAAGCAAGGATATATTCAAATTATGGTAATTCAAGATGTTTATCGCCATCAGTTTGTTTACCTTTTTTATCGCTGTAAAACCTTTGTTTACCTTTTTAAGATAACGATAGCAATTGTTTCACCTCCAAAATAGCTTGTGTGTATCAATATAATTTTAAAATGTGTCGTTTTGATTATGTTTAAAACTCTGAAATAGAATATATTATTAAAAATTCAGTGCCGAAAAAAGCGAAAGGAACAAAGAAAGCGTGTGGAAGCAATTTCAAGAATTTTGTGAAGAAATAAAATACAAATAGACAGCACAAACTACAAATGAGGAATTTACACATTTTATTTTAGGTAATAAATATACGAAGATTAGATGGTAAAGAGTACAAAGAATATGCTATCAAAACAATGTGGAACGTTACATCAAAAATTATTCAGGAAAATACTTTAATGAGTGCACACGTGTGTTCAATCCATTCGAAATCGACGAATTCCGCTGCTAAGTCATCGTGTACATCTTCCATATCAAATACTTCCACGGAAGGCCAAGACTTGGAAAACAACTTTCTACAACTATAATAATTGTGTTTTTAATAAATGTTATTAGAAGTAGCCTTGTTATAATTGTTTTTCGAAAGTTTTACTACTATAAAATTGAAACATATTTGGAATAATTTTCTGCATTAAACTGTTATTCAAATGTTACTTGAATATAAGTTATTCCAGGAGGCAGTGATAAGTCGGGGCTGAATGAAAGGTTTTCATTTTTCGTTTTTTTTTTGTTTTTTTTTAATTTATTTCTACCTGTTCGACATATTTGTCTTTCAGGGGTTTGGACATTACAAACAAATAACTGGCGATTTGATACTCACTGGAACCTGTAGTAGGAATTATTAACAATTAAAGTTTTGAAAAGGTTATGCTATGAAAAAAAAGAAGTTTGTAAAAAGGATTTTGAATAGAAGGATAATATGTTGTAAATGTAGTAATTATGGTGGATGAAATATATCTTTAGGAAATTTTGATAGTATACGTCGAGGAAAATGATATGTTTGACCTAAATTGAAAGTGCGGGTCTGTTGTAAGTCATCTAAGGAGTTGAAAAATTTAAGGCTTTGTGAACGAATTAGGGAGTTGATAGTGTCAATTTTCAGTTCATTATGGAGTTGAGAGTTGGGAATATACCAGGGTGCGTGAAATATTTTCCTGATGAATTTATTTTGGAGAATTTGTAATTTATTAATATGGGTTTTGGCAGCATTGGACCAGATGGGGCAAGCATAAGTAAGGGTAGGACGAATAATTGTGGTATATATTAATTTTGCTGAGTGAATGTTTATAGGTGATTTATAATTAATGAGGGAGTGTAATTTATAAATTTTAGTGTTAGTTTTATGTATAATGTTTTTAATATGGGCATTCCATTTAAGTTTAGTGTCTAAGAGGAGTCCAAGATATTTAATAGGTGTGTTGGGTGATATCCAGGGTATAGCTTGATCAAGAATTAATATTTCTGCAGGGATGATTGGTTTACAGAGTGTGAAGATTTTAGCTTGACATTTATTCATGTTAATTTTAATCTGCCATTTAGAAGTCCAATTTGTATAAAGCAGAAGGTCGGATTGTAGTCTATTTTTGGCAGCTGTTAAATTTTTATGACTAATGAAGAATGCAGTATCATCAGCAAAAAGGGCTAATTCTGAGTACGTAAAGTTGGGAATGTCAGAGAGATAGATGTTAAAAAGAAGAGGAGATAGACAGGACCCTTGGGGCACGCCCGCGCCAATTGAAAATAGTTGAGAAAAAGAGGAATTAATTTTGACACGAAAAGTGCGATTAGAAAGAAAATTTTGAATTATTTTGAACAAATAAGTAGGAATTCCAATTTGGAATAATTTATAAATAAGACCATGATGCCAAATTTTGTCGAATGCTTTTTCGATATCCAGTAATAATACAATAGTATGCTGTTTTAGGTGAAAGGAGTTTTCAATATGTTCTGTTAGTCTTAAAAGTTGATGAGTAGTTGCATGCTGATGAGTGAAGCCAAATTGAGTGGGAGGAATAATTTTGTTAATTGTAGTGAAGTGTAATAATCTGTGATGTATAAGGGTTTCAAATATCTTGGAAAGAGAGGAAAGTAAACTAATAGGTCGGTAGTTCGATGGGTTTCTAGGATCTTTTTGTGGTTTACAAAAGGGAAGTACGATTGCTGTTTTCCAGGTAGTTGGAAAGTAATTAAATCTCAATGCGGAATTTAGAATAGAAGTAAAAGCAGCAATTGATCTTTTACCTAGTGACTTGAGTGTTTGATTATTGATAGTATCCAATCCTGGAGATTTGCGAGTTTTTAGTGTTTTAATAATTGAATGAATTTCAGAAGGGGAAATATAATCAATATTTTGGGGAACATTAAAATTTGGAAGAGAGAGAAAATTGCTAACAAGATTGTAAAAGTGAATATTAGTAGTTGAATTAGGAGTAAACGTATTTTGGAAATGAAGACCTAGTAATTGAGTTTTGTCATAGTCATTTATTGCTGTAGTAGAATGTTGCTTAAGGATTGGAATAGATGTTTTTTCTTTACAGATTCTTTTAAGAGTTGACCAGAGCTTTTTTGATTGGGGATGAATTTGTTTAATAAAGTTTTTGTATTCATTGAATTTATGTTGTTCCAGTTTCGATTTTATAATCCTAGATATTTTGTTTAGTTTAGTTTTAATATCTTTACGCCTGGTTTGTTGCCAGAATCGTCTTAGGGAGTGCTTAGTTTTAATAAGGTTAATAATAGGTAAAGGTAGAGGTTTATAATTTACGAAATTAGTTTTTGGTATATATTTAGAACTTATGTGTAAATTATGATTTATTGCATCCGTGAAATAAGTGATGTACGAGTCTATGTCATGAGTTGATAATATATTTGTGGGGAATTGAATGCTGTTTTCAATATTTAATGTAAATTTATTCCAATTTACTTTTTGGAATATAGGAGAAGAGTTAGAATAGGTGATATGAGAGTTGAAATAAATGTTTATAATAACTGGATAATGATCTGAATCAAGCTCAGGTAATACGTTTTGAGTAATTGGAAGGTTTATGTTTTGTGTGATTAGTATATCTAAAATATCTGGGATGATATTTTCATTATATGAATAATACGTGGGTTCATTAGGGGCATGAATTTGAAGATTATGATTAGCAATAAATTTGTGTAATTTTATACCATTTGGATTATTATTAAGACTTCCCCAGATTTGATTTTTACAATTTAGATCTCCGAGCAGTATGATTTTATCTGTTGTATTGTTAAATATGCTTTTAAAATATGTCAGCGGGAAATTATACTTCGGAGGCTTATACGCAACTGTAAGGTGATAATGGATTTGATTGATATTGATTATTATTGTAATGAATTCGAGGGAGGGAGTGATAGGTGTATTTATAAGAAAAGATATGAGTTTGGAAGAAATAATAATAGCTACGCCACCCGATGCTATATTGTCAATTCTGTCATATCTGTATATTTTATATCCATGTAAATAAAATTTTTCATTGGGGATGAGATGCGTTTCGGTGATACATGCTATTTGGATGTTGTGGGAATAAAGAAAATGTTCAAATAATTGATGTTGCCTTTTAATTCCATTGGCATTCCAATTGAGCAGTGTTATGCTGTTAGTTTTCTTAGACATTTTGTTTGTTCAGAAGTGATTCTATGATTTATTGAATTTGTGGTATTAGTGAAGATATAACTTGCGTAACTATTGTGGTAATTAATTGTGAGATATTTAATGAAGAAGTGTTAATGTTATTAATATTTTGAGAATTGCGAGCTGTGTTGGAATATGTATTTGACCAGGCATTAGGTGGTTTCTGAAGTGGGGGAAAGTCTGTGTTGTGGAATGTGAAGGTTTTAGGCTGTGTATTTGTATTTTCCAAATTATGTATGGTATCTTGTGCAGTATTATTGAATTTAGAAGTTTTGTTGTTAAGTGCTTGTTTAAAAAAAGGGCATCCTATATAATTAGCAGTGTGATTCTGGTTACAGTTAACACAAATCGGAAGTGAATTTTGAGGTTTGTTGCAAAGAGAATAGTGGTGATTCTGATTACATTTGACACATCTGGGAGTTAAACGACAGTTTGCCTGTGAGTGATCAAATCGTTGACAGTTTTTACATTGTATGGGTGAAGAACGTTGAGTTCTTGGTTGAATATTCACTAAGCAATGAAATAAGGTTTTCAGGTGTAGAATTTCTTTACCTTCTTTGGAGTTTTGTAGGTCTAAAGCACACGT
Organism: Acheta domesticus; assembly: GCA_031308135.1. Lineage (NCBI taxonomy): Eukaryota > Metazoa > Arthropoda > Insecta > Orthoptera > Gryllidae > Acheta > Acheta domesticus. The sequence continues at coordinate 107,255,397 of JAHLJT010009436.1, forward strand.
TTGAAGAGGTTTTCTGGATTTGTCGTAAAGTCTTCTAACACTGATTATGGGATATTGTAACCTAAATAGTTCATTATAAATGTCTATTTCTGAAATTGAAGCAGGAATGTTTTTAAGCATCACAGGGAAACACTTTTTTGATGGATCTTGATATGTATAAAATTGAATGTTGTTTGATTCACTAAATTTGCGAAAGTTCCTAAAGTCGTCAATAGATGTGAACTGTATTTTTATTTCATTTTTGCGAGACTTAGTGGTGTATTCATGTTGCACAATTTTTGATATATCTTGTATTAATAGCTGGTAATTTTTTCCAATCACTGTAAACGGTGGAATTTTCACTTCAGAGTTAGAGAGTTCGTTATCAGGATCGGCAGTTTCATTCAAGATGTCGTATCTGGAGTATGTTGGAATTGAATAGGTTGGTTTACATTGTTTTTGACGTTTGGCTGAATTTGCTTCTTGAAGAGGAGGTTGATTATTTGTATTACCTGAAGTGTGTGTAAAGATTGTGGAAGATTGGTTATTAGATGGCATTTCTTCTAATCCGGGAGCAGCTTGAAGAACATTGATGGTAGTAGAAGATGTTGATTGCAGAGAGGAATTTTGAGGTTGATGTATCACATCTTGAGGCAATGACTTTTGACGTTTGGCTGGATTTGTTTCTTGTAGAGGAGGCTGGCTTCTATTTGCATTATACGAAATGTCTGTGTAAATGAAGGGAGGCTGGTTGTCCGTTTGCATTTCTATCAATCCGAGAGTAGCTTGAGGTACATTGACAGCATTCGATGTTGATTGAAGAGAAGCATTTTCTGACTGATATATTATATCTTGTGATAACAAATTTTGAGATGTAATATTTTCAGGTAAGTTTGAATTATTATTCTGCATTATTTGCAGGTCTTGATGGAGCATATAATTTCAATGCCCAATACAGTCTCCCCGGAGGGGAAACTGTGAAACACGTACAGAGTGTGTTACAGCTGGATTTATTTATGTCTGCAATTGATTTGAACAAATTTATGATAAATGTCAGTTTTTCTTACCAGTGGCAGGCTGGTTCGCTAATATTTTGTAAATATATTGATTCTCCGAGCGAAAACAGTCCGATTACTTGGCACGGCGTTTTTTTTTTCGGTTGTAATTTTGAGTAATATTTCCCTTTTTCGTAATTCCTGTGATTTAAATTATCCTTTCAAATCATGTAATGTGTTTATTCGTGAAATAGTCATACTAAATATCACTCAAGTGCTGTGCTAGCCGGTAAATTCACCCCTCGCTACGCGAGTCGTGAATTTACCGGATAGCACAGCACTTCTCGTGTTATTACTTATGACTATTTTTTTAGGAGAACTCGCAACCGTTGCATTCCGTGAAGGTGGCCTTCGCCGCGCCGAGACTGCTTCGGGGAGTTGTTCTGTTTAATTTAAAATCACTTGCCAGAAAATCTAATTTTATACTGAAACTACTATCAAAATACCAACGTATATTGTATCGAATCATTGTATTTCTCTTTTTATGATCTACCCATTACTGGTAAGTAAAATAAATATGGTTCCATATAAAAATCAAAGATGATTAAATTTCTCGAAAACCCAAAATATGACGAACAATATTTCTACAGCATATTACTTGACCTATGATTCCGCGATATTGAGTGAAAACTGCACTTCGATATCTTAAACAGTTTAGAAGTTATAGGGGTAGCCCATAGTTGGTGGGACACCTATACACTGTTTTGTTTACCTGACGTCATGTTGACAAATGGCGGTTACAATGCGTCTTTTCACTTTAGATGCAAGAAATATTGTAAAGTGTTTCAAATTCTCGTTTTATTCAGCAACGAACTAGTAAACCATAATGTTGCACCACAGGCAATAATGCACGTAATAATGCACCACGGGCGTTACTAGATGTTTTTTCTCCTCAGGCGACTTCCAACAGCCGACTTCCAACTCCCCTCAGCCGACTTTGGTTGGAATTGCCATTGGGACAAAAACATCTAAAGAGTGACACACGGGAGATGGACGGTTTTTAATGAAATAATACTCAGCCAATTTTAAACTTAATACATGTTTATTCACACAAAATCAAAGCTTATTATTTGCATTTAAGTTAACAAAGCTCATTACCTACCATTTCAGTTATTTGTGAAAAATAATGTAGTCAAGGTGATGTCCATCATTTCAAATGCAGGATGCAGGACTCAAGTGTCTTCTCAAAATCCTCCATCATATGGAGTAGCATCTCTGCAGGGATGGTCGCAAGTTCTTGAATGATTGCATTCTTCAACTCGTCCAAATTTCGTGGCTTGTGGTTATTGACACAGCTTTTGAGATATCCTCACAGCTTTTGAGGAATTTTGTAAGGATGGAATTTTAATTCTTTACGTAAAATACTTCTAACCGATTGAAGTCTAACCTTCACGGTTGATTCGTAGCTCACTACCATGATGTCTAGCTGACCGTTCTGGTCTTCTGACTACTGCTTCCCTTGTCCTTTGAACATTTTCTGGTGTCGTTACACTGCGTTTCGGGCCAAGGTGCTTCTTATCCATTATGTGTCCAGTCGATCTGAAATTGTTCACCCATCTGAGAATTGTGTTACGGTTCGGAACAGCTCCATGTCGACCAACATTGAACCGTGATTGAAAAATCGCTGCAAATCTGTAATAGTCTCACCATTTCTCACAAAAATGTCATAGACAAACAATCGACGTTGCATGTCCCACTGCTCCGTAGCGACTGAGCAAATGAAATGGAGTCTTGTGTAGAGCAGAACTATCTCCACCATGCCCACCCACTGCACTCTCAGTGCTAAGCAATTCAAAACCGTCCGTCTTCCGTGTGTCACCCTGTATTTAACGCCCTTGCTACATAATAGTACATGAAACGATGATGTAATGATGGATATTAATTCGCGAATATCGTAAATTTCACACGAGTGTATTAATACTTATTAAACTGAGTTTCATACGGTAATTTTTCTACGACTAATGGTAACTTTTATAAGTTAAACTTTTACATTGAATCGTTTCGTGGCAATTGACATGCCGGATTCAGCCAAGGCTGTTGCATTTCAAATAACGCGCCTAATCAGCAGCGCGCAGCGGCAATCCCAAGTGTATTCGGAGCAGCGAACCGGCGAGAGAGCCGGCCAATGGCTGCCAGTCAGCGGAACCGCGGCTTAGAAGCGAGGCTACGCCGCTAGGGGAGATAAAAACGAGCACTGCCACAGGAGAGGCAGGCAGTTTTGTGTGGAGTTTCCTGAATGAATAAGTGGCGATTACGATTAGGCGATAGTGTTGACCCGGCAGATTGGATTTTGGACTATCTTGTGACTTACTGAAAAACTGCGCTGACTTGGCAGATCTTCTGGTATAACGGTAACTCGGCTCTGATTCTGGATATTCATGTGATTTTTGAAGAGATTACTGTTTGTATGGAAATTGTTTGTGTTGAATAAAATGTCATTGACTGTTATCATGTGTTGTCATTGACTCATATCATATCATTATGTCACTGTCATCATATCATTATGTTGTCATTGACTTCTGAGCTTTTCCCTGGATATAACAAAGGCCACTTAGCGGACAGATCCCTACCCACCTTAGGTGGCTTTGTTTTAACAGATCGTCTGCGAGGGAGTACAGAAGTTGCGGCAATAGTATTCCGACGTCACCATTTTTGCTTTTGCTTTTATTTCTGGACGTATCAAGTCCACCTTTGTTTCACTAGACATTTTAAACTAGACTTTTGTAAGGAGAACCACACTGCAGCAATTTATAATCCAAAATGACTTAAGATCAAACGTGCATTCAGGTCTTAACCTTAGTCAAATGGTCTCCCAATAACTACCACTTTGCTAGTCAAATAGCATCAAAGTAAAATTAAGTTTCAATTTATTTTAAATAATATATCACGTTAAAAATTACTACTAATAAAATAAATTAAAACTGAGAAGCAGAATATAATATTAAATGCAATTTTAACCGAACTAATACAATTTTAATCGTACACAATTGAACTAAACATTTACTATAAACATTCTCAACGATTAATGAAGTGTCCATATTTGGTTTGTAAGCTGCTCTGTGATTGGTTAAGAACCTGTATCATAATGAAAACTGTTTCGTAATGAATAGCATTATGCAACGGGTTGCGGCAATCAAATGACAGAATTATACAATGGGAGAACAAATATAACTATTAATGCTCATGTGATATCTATCAGAATTTTTCATCCCTGTTACAAAACGTCATGATAAAAGTGCTCAGCGTAAATTTAGCTCAAGAGGATTTTTTTCCCGCAAATGAAATCTAAGTTGACCGGACTGTGAGGTATTGTAAACTTTTTCCAGGAGAGGGGAGTCAAAAAAACAGGGGAGGTTCCGCACCCCAATGAGGTGGCTGGGCAAAACACTGGCGGTCGCGGTAGCACGTACCCTTGAACGGCTCCGTCGCCGTCGCCGCCGCCCCCTCCGCCCGCATGCTTCAGCTTCTCATTGTAGCACCAGAGCGCGTTCTTTAGCAGCGCCGCGGCCCCCAGCGCTCCTGTCAGCACGGTCAAATCCGCATGGTCCAATGCCTCCTGCGTCAACGTGTGGAGGTGCTCCAGAATCTGTGCAAATCACAATAATTAGTACTAGTAAGTACATCCATTTAAAGAACGCCGTTATTTTAACCCTTCAATGCATTTAGTGGGCCTCAGAGGCCCGGCCGTGTTTCTTAATTCTGTAAATATTTTTCCCGTTAACATTACAGGTGTATCCTTTAATAATACCCTCTGTTGTTATGTTTCTTTCCTTACGGTAAAGAATGGTCCAGTGATCCATGGATTTTTTCATTATTTTTCAACTTTTCTGAAGGTAGTCGTATCTTTTAACGCATATGAAACACATTTATGTTGTTGGAATTTATTCATTATCATTCTAGACTTCATTATTTACTTGCCATGAGACATACATCATGACCACTTAAATATGGAATAATGAGTTTTTGGAGTTAGGTTTCTAGGAACGGATTTACACTAAATGGTAGAATATACTACGGAAAAACCAAAGGTGAGCCAAAAGATTTTGCATCGAAATGGTGAAGGATTTGATACAGTTATTATTCACTGATCGTTATAATTTTACAAGTGATAACTTTTTTGAGTTTCTGATTGTTTTTGGTGATAATTTTCCACGTGCATATTCCAGGATGAATTTCTAATGGAGAATAAACTAACATTACGAGCTCAACACACAGGAAATGCCATCTGAACTGTGAGATAACGGTAGATAATTATGTTCTAAAATTACACAATACAAATCTTTTTTTGTTTCATACAAGTCCAAACAACAAAATTATTTATCTTCTATACACAATACATCAGGACAAAGACCAAATAACAAGAAACCATATATTATTCTTGTCTATTTCAAAAGAAAGATCAGGGTTGACTTCACGAATCAAAAAGTCGACAATTACACATCATGAAGACATACTCGTCAATGACCAATGAGGTTATTTTATGACAAGTTTGACGTTGGTGCCTTGAATGCTTTCGTGATCTTCAAAAAATGTTTTAAGACTGTCAGTAGGAAAGTGGTATTCGCAACTGGCAGAAGAATTTTCCCGCGCTAATATGAAAACATGAGTGAGAAATCCTAATATCCTCAAAATATCCCTAAAGGGTCTTCAAGCCTTCGGGATTTACAGGAACACAAGTTTGGAAGTCCTATAGATAATTTCCAATGAAAATAAAGAGGTAAGGGGCATATTTACAAATGTTAATATCGCGGTAACATTGTTATAAATTCTTTCTATTCAGGACATTACTTTCTTTCCAGATACTATTTACCCCTCTTCGAAAAAGACAAAAAACAAAATCGCTGTGCTTCATGTTCGAAAACAAACTTTTACCAGAACATAAAAACATTCTGTGCTATTGTTGAAAATAAAATGTGTAAAATGCCTTAGTATGCATAAAAAGTTTAAAATACACGTTGCATAAATAATAAATATCATTGCATTCATTTCTTCTTTATCCCAGCCCCATATTAGGGTTTGTACAATACAAACGTAAATTAATTCATTATATATCATTGTTTTGTTAAAATAAACATTATTTTAATTTTTGACGATCAGTATAGTCTCTAATTGTATAGAAACAGTTTTGCAGCAGAAAAGAGTTTACTTTTAACTTAAATTTGTGTACCCACTTTAATTGTTTAATGTCACCTGGCAATGCGTTGTAAAGTAACGTACATGTATTGTATGTTGATTTCTTGTACTGAACTGTTGAAACTGACACTTGATGCACGTGATTTCTACGGCGTGTGTTGTAATTATAAATATCAATATTGCATGAAAATATGTTCCCTCCGTTAAGGAGGTCATTTTTCACAAATATTAAAAATTCGTAAATAAATAGACAAGGCAATGGCAATATTCCAAGCTCAATGAAAAGAGGCTTGCAGGGATCACGAGGAAGGCATTTTTTCATTATTCGAATAATTTTCTTTTGCAATCTGAAGGTCTGAGTACTACAGGATGAGCTTCCCAAGAATATTATGCCATATCTCAGGCGGGAATATTTGCAAAATAAACGCAACGAGCTGCATGAAGGCTGACAGAATTTGAAGGGAAGGAGGAAAGGAGGGAGAGATAGTGATGGGTGGGGGAAAAAGGGAGATGAAGGGCAGAACAACGTCTGCCGGGTTTTCCAAGCATTTTATGAAATCTTCTCTTGTATTATTTCAGTAGTGTAGATGCATTTTGCGGCTTTCATATGCTACGAATCGGTATATAAGAGGTATCTAAAGAAAGAGAATTTCACGGAGACGCGGCGAATTGCACTTTGACTTTAAAAATATGAAGGATTTGTTGAAAACGCCATTTTCGTAAAAACAGCTCCAAATTTTTCAAAGAAAATTGCCATTTAGGTCGAGGTTTTAGTGTTCTTTAATATTCTAAAATTAATTCTTTCGTTCTTCCATTAGGAAACCAAAAGATTAACAAAAATGTCAAAAAAATGAAGTTTGGGGGAAGGTAGACGGCTGAGTATGTGGCACTTCCTAGGTCCAGACCAAAGGAAAAATAGAAAACTAATACTGGGAAGTCTGTGCCATTCTGTAGTATCTCTAGTTTAGAATAGATTTTGTTCGACGGAAATTTCTCCACCTTCAATTTGTAGTTCTTAAATGATAACTTTGGCAATTTTCGAAAATACAGAGTTCGCCGAAAATGAGAAGCAACCATTTTAACCATTTGATAGAATTGAGGAGGATATTTAAAGAAAACAATTGTAGTCATTTTTCAGAAAAAATGTTTAAAAAGTTCAAATATGCATATATTTCAAAGAAATATTATAAAGAAACTGCTTGTACTTTCAAACTACAACAGCACAACACAACAGCACAACAATTCATGTGGTGCTCCAACAGCACATGTTCGGGCCCAGAGCAAAGCAGAAATAAATACGTTTATTTCACAAACAAGGCAGAACAATTGAATTGCGTAATCGGCAGAGCGCGGCCGTTGAGCCGCTGAAATCACGTATCGCACTCACATCGGCTGTTCCGCGAATTCTCCAACGGACGGACGGGAGGCAGCTCGCACGTGTCCGCCTGGCCATCTCGCCCCCCCCCCCAGCTCGGTCCGTTGGAGGAGCAACGGACAAAAACCGCCAGATCATTCCAAATCTAGATCAAATGGCAAATGGTAATTGGCCATCGCCATCCCCACCTCTGCCGCGCGGTGAGAGCCCTTTCCTAACGTCTCTGCCCCAACCGAATTCGACTCAACCGACTTCGGTAGTTCGCATAAAGACACCGTGCTAGATAGTCGCGTGTGTTCAGGGCTCCGCGCAGTAGCGTGTAAAGAATGTGTAATCGTGCAAATGAGCTGCATATGGCTCGCACATAAATTGTTTAATCGTGGCAGTGCACGCTTTAATTGTGTCTGTCGCTCTTGCGTGGGTTTGCGCCCGCAATTTTGGTTGAACTATGTAACTCGCGGCTTCTTCTGGTCGGCGCAAGGTAGCCACGGCGGTCCACGGAGTCACCACAATAACTATGCTTGGACAGGTGTATTAATGCACCGAGGGAAAATTTCATGTTCATACTGTGCTTCTTGTGCATTTACTGTGTTAATACTGTGCATTTACTTATTAAATATTGTTTGTGCTGGAAATTTGCTCGTGTATGCATCCTGCACTCCTGCGCCAATCCCAAGAGCTATCAAAGGGTTTCGGGACTACTGTACTTCATCACTACAGTCCACTCATGAACACTCATGAACATTAAGTGTATAGTAGCCCCGAACAGCACATACTTTCCGGTCTTATTGGAAACAGTAAGGTAGGTTTGAAATATTGCACTTTCTGGCCTACTAACATCTTAGCAATTATTTGAAAACGTCAAATTCAACCAAAAAGCGAACAACGCACTGTTTCCATCGCAGAGTTGTCAACACTTTGTGAATTCTATTACTGCATAAAAATATAATACATAGGTTTTCTAAACTTGCATTGGAAAAAGAAGCCTGATACCATACAGCGCTAGAGCTCTGGAATCAGGCGAAAACAACCGCTCGAGACTCTCGGGCTCCGCGCCGACGCTCGGCGAATGGAGGGGGACCTTGCTCGGGGGGGAAGAGATAGCTGTTTAGCGGACATTTCGACCGGCCGCCTTGCGGCTCCCGTCGAGACTCGGGAGTCGCCGAGCGCCCGAGCGCTCGAGCGCTCGGCCGCTCGGCCACTCGACCGGCGCCGGACTGCTCGGTAGCTTCGCCGCTCAATGCATGTACGGGATATAAAGTCGTGATCGCAACTCTTCCCATTCATTGTAATCGAAAGAAAATACAATTTCAATTAAACGATTAATTTGTTGAAACGTAACAATTTATCTATTGATGGAAATATAGAGACAAAACAATACATTTTTGAAAGAATTAAGGCAAACAAAGAGTGTGAAAATTAATTTAAACCTTTATTGCATGAATTTTTATCTTTTTATATCTATAGTGCTTAAGGGAAAATAATTCGTTTCGTACCATTTGTAATGCCATTTAAGTTTCTTACAAACCCGAATATAAGGCATATTTATTAAATACACTAAATATTTGGTCATAATTTCACGAGTATATAAGAAAAACGCATATGCTAAACAAAAATGAGGTGAGTACTAGAGGTCTGCATTCTCCGCGATTTTTACCGACCAGCTCTCGCTCGCCTCTCTTCTCTCGAGACCACGCGCTCGACTGTCCTTCGCAGCCCGATGCGGACTCCCGGGAGCCGGCGGCCGACCGAGACTCGGCCGGTTGTCGACAACCGGCGGATCTCATTCAGGCGAACTGCGCCACGTAACAATCGGCCGACACGTCGGAGTAAATATCTAATGCCAAGTTTCAGGACAAGGAAGGAGTATTGAATGGTTTTTAAAATAAATGACCAATAATTTCGTTTTTTCAAAATTTAATATATCGACGAATTTTAATATTACTTTTCAAATAATAAATTTTAATAAAAAAAGGATAAAAAGCTCTAAAAATTGACTCCTCGGACGCACGGGAGAACCTCAAGTGGATCTATTGCAGTTCTGCCTGTGACTTCAAAGAAAAGGCACTCAAAAGTTTTAGAGATAAATTCCGTTCTTTGTAATGACTAGGTATCGGATGCTTCGGAAATTGCCTATTTTATTCTAATGAACATAAAATTATTAATTTTCCTTCATTTTATATGGTGCAATATGGAGCAAATACAAATGCTCTGCTAAATTTAGATGCAAGTGCTATGAAATATATTAGTACCTTTCCCTTCCAATTTTGTATTTTTGCCGTCTTTTTCCAAATATTTTTGTTGTTGGTGTTGTTGTAATTTTCAGGCATCTGAAACGCAGGTCTTGGTTTCTTAACCCGGCAGTAGGCGTGCGGGGTGCCTCAGTCACCTCAGCATTATTTTGAGCTCATTGTACTTTTAGTTTTATTTATAATCTTGCGAGCTTCTCAATATCTTTCGAGGAAAGCTTTGTGCACATATCTCGACCCTTCTCTTTCAACTGCTTCCTGTCCTTTCCTGGAAATTTCGTCGCAACGGCGATGGCGCGCTGCGTGGGAGCCACCGAGTCACCTCGCACAACCTTTGTTATCGCTTCCTGCCACGCTGTTCTCAGTAGTTCACCCAAAGGAATGGGGTCTCGTGGAGCTTCAATACTACTCCACAGAAGTCAATGATTCACAAATTCAGCTTTTACGATTTTTTAATTACAATTAATCGCTTATCTTGTATTGAAACGAAAAATAATGGAGTAATTAAAAAAATATTGTACTCGTACATATAAAATTTTATATGCATCATTTCGTGAATACATATTTTGCCGAATTTAAAATCATGTTAAACGTGTGTATATAATAGTAAATAATGTTTTTTGAATTGTTGAGTTGAATAGGCTGATGTGCTGTGGTCGCTAAATTTATCAGAGCATTTGTATTTACACCATATAAAATGAAGGAAAATTAATGATTTTATGTTCATTAGAATAAAATAGGCAATTTCCTAAACATCCGGTGCCTAGTCATTACAAAGAACGGAATTTATCTCTAAAACTTTTGAATGCCTTTTCTTTGAATTCACAGGCAGAACTGCAATAGATCCATTTGAGGTTCTCCAGTGCGTCCGAGGAGTTGATTTTTAAAGCTTTGTATTATTTTTATATTAAAATTTATTATTTGACAATTAATATTAAAATTCTCTATATATTAAATTTTGAAAAAAACGAAATTATTGGTCATTTATTTTAAAAACCATTCAATACTCCTTCCTTGTCCTGAAACTATTGTGCATCCAAACATTTGCTTGCAGTACGGCGTCTTATGGAGTATTGCCCTCTCTTTCTATCCAATACAATTTTACATAAGACTCTCTCTTTCTATCGCAGGCTGTGTTGCCGATTCAGAAAGCTCGGGGTTATTCGACTCGTCCATCTTGTTTCACGCGCAAATACTTAACAAGTTCATTCAACGATAGCTTCAGTTGTGTTAATCTTAGACAATTGAGTTTTTTACCAGTTATTCTCAGAACTCTTATGAATGTGTTGGTCATTTTGTAATTTAGTTTTATGGTTTAATTTCCATGAAATTAATTATAAATGATAGACAAATGCTTATTTCTACATTTTGACGTCCTTAAATTTTCACTATGCGAGAAACTTTTTTATTATTGCAGAAAAGCACAAACACCCAGCGGATGAAATGACAAGGGAAGTCCAAATTTTGATATGAGACCAACCACATTTCTGTATGAATCATGGTTCTTGAGTTAGACGGTAATAAAAACAATATTTCGTGCGCTCCGAACGAACATTTCATGTCGTTCAGTGATCTTGAATACTTCTCAGCGATTCTCAACAGGCGATGTGAAAGGAAGAATAGAGTATTTATTTTTGAATTTCACTTATTAAAAACAGTAAAATACATTTAAACATATCTAAAAATGAATTAGAAATTTTACAGTTAATAATATTAATGCCAAAGACATTCAACCAGTAGTTGTACAATGTGCTTTCAAAAGCAAATATGAGATGAATTATTAGCTGAGTGTTCGAAAAGAATATTATGCATTGTCCGCACAAACCCTTGCAGTATTTGATATCATCCATGTCATCTCAACTTTGTGAATGAGCATTTTCCCTTTATTTTACATTTAAAAAAAGTGGATGTATTGGACGTACAAAATGACTTGGGACTGAAACTTAGCAATAATGACCTTGATATCGATGTCATTCGCGCAAAACAATTCAAGCCTCGTCAGTATGTGACGAATTAACAATGTTCCAACTGGATTTGGACTAGTTTTGCTATTGATATTTCAGTTTTAACTCTCATTTAAAGGTGTTTTTTTAAATAATAATTCTAATAAAAATAATACATCTTTTTTATCAAAAATCTTTAATTTCTAATATTAAGCCATCTATTTAACATGTTTTGAAAGTATTTCCGTTCAAGTGGTATTCTAATTTGCTCCAGGCTTGTAAGTGGTACGTAACTGAAGGAAGGGTGAGACCCCCTGCCGAAATCCCATCTTGCTTATGAATAAAATAGTAGTAAAAATAACTTTGTCCTCTCACACTCACAGACTGGCGAAACCCTAAGTTGTCAAAGTCTATCGTCCGTGGGAAGACAGCTCCCCTTTCGTGGGACATACGGTATTGGAAATGAGTGCAGCAAACATTCTCAAAGTTTCGCCAGCTGGTAGAACACCAAGCAAAACCCACATACTATTAAAATTTTGAAGTGTTATGGAGTATTAGAAATAGTGTATTAGAGACGTTTTGCATCAAGACCTTTCATGACCTCCGCGCTTCCTGCAACGAGCAAAATTGCATCGGCAATGCCAAAAACGTTTATCAATCGATGTCAGATTTTATAGCACGTTCCTTCTTTGACGACTGATGGCAAAGGTTATATCCGTTGGTCTCTTTTTAATTTCAACGGCACAGTATACTAATTTTACGGAAGTCGTAAACCAATGCTATTTTTAAGAAACGTGAAAAATAAACTTACATACGGTGCACTTGATGTTATTCTTTTGAAACATTTTTATTAATTATTGTGAAAATTTTGTTTCTAAGCAAAAGTGAAATGTATTTATTTGTTTGTCCCATATCGAGATAACATTTTCAGAGGCTCGTATCTTTGCAATAATTGTATTTGGATTATTCCAGGTATGTGTTCGACCTTCTTGTCTTTCCGAACCTGTCACGTAAACACCCGTTTTTAACCAGCACCCTCTCCAGGGAGAGGGTGCTGCTCAGACCCTGACGACAGCGACGGGGCGCGGCGATTTCCGCACTTCGACAGGCTGCAGGTCATGAAAAGTATGGATACTAATTGTCGCAAATTCACTACTTGCGATGCTTCTTTCTTCAAAACTCAATATTTATGGATTTTAAAAGGTGCTGAACAAGCTGGCAAAATTTCATGTCAATCCGAGTATCAAGCACGGCGAGTGTTGCGTGTAAGCGCTGCTGAGAAGTGACAACGCTGTTCTCCATAAGCTCTGTACTGCAATCAAATCCTTGGACGCTCTATAGGCATTAGATATTTACTCCGACGTGTCGGCCGATTGTTACGTGGCGCAATTCGCCTGAACGGGATCCGCCGGTTGTAGACAACCGGCCGAGTCTCGGTCGGCCGCCGGCTCCCGGGAGTCCGCAACCGGCTGCGAAGGACAATCGAGCGCGTAGTCTCGAGAGAAGAGAGGCGAGCGAGCGCTGGTCGGTAAAAATAGCGGAGAATGCAGACCTCTAGGCTGAAATATTTAGGTGGCATTGGTAGAATTGAAGCACCGACCCGAAAAATTTAATTGAATGTCCAAGAATGTCCAATCATATAGATTATGACGTGAAAATCGTTTTTTGTTTTGTTTTTAAGGCCCTAGAACGCTTTGCTTAGGAGTTATTTGAGATATAGATTCGAAAACATTTGCATGTGTTGCGGGTTGCATTTGATATGAATATATAGATGCATTTTTGAAAACAAATCCTTCATATTTTTAAAGTGAAAGTGCACCGGCACATCGCCATGAAATTCTCTTTCTTTAGAGACTTCATTTATAAAGATCAGTTGTGTGTGAAAACCGCAAAGGAAAGGTATACTACTGAAATAATATAGGAGACGATGACCAGTGAAATGTACACCATTGTGTGCATTTTAAAATGTAAAAACATTATTGTTTATTATTACTTTCTCGTGTACGTACGTATATACGGAATAATATATGTAGTATAGAGAAAGTTACGTAATGCTCCGGAAAACCGATTTCGAGATTTCAAAGTACACGTTTTGGGATCCACTGATACCGAAAAATTGATATTTTCAAAACGTCTATCCGGCTGGCCGTCCGTCTGTCTCTGTCAGTCCGTCCGTCCGTCTGTGAACAACACTAGATTTTTGTTTTTCAAAATGGGCTTTCCCGGTCGATCTAGGTCGGCTCAATATGTTACGATTTTGAAAATCATTCTTTAAATTAGGGGTATTTTATACATGAAGCCCCTGGGACATTTTCAAAATTTTCTCAAAAATATCTCCTATTTTTTACTTTAAATTTCTTGTAAGAATAAAGTTACGTAGCATAGGGCCGATTTTCACGCTGAATTTTCGAAAATTGCAAAAGTTAAAAGTTTTCGGCGTCTTCCTACAACTCCAAAATTGAAGGTAGAGATGTTTCTTTCAAATGAAATTTGTTCTCCATACTTAGTTCTTGCATTAACAACATACACATTTTTTCGAAAATTTGAATAGTTTTCGCGCAATATTGCGTGAAACATGTGCAATTAAGAAAATTACAAAAATTAGATCTCAAAAACAGCTCCAAATTTTTCTTTCGACTTTTGGTAGGGACAGTGCTAAAAGTACCCTATTAAATGACATAATGGGTGATATGAATAAAAATGAGCAATTACTTCATTCTCGAGTTTTCAAAGCAATTGCTTCAAACAGTATGAATAAAAGACGTGAGTAATTGCTCTTATTTTGAGCAATTTCTCCATTTGTGAGTAACTGCTCGGCCGATGAGCAATTTCTTACTTTTCGTATGAATAAAATAGAGAATTTGCTTCTACTGCGAAGCATTTACTTCGAATTTTCGGAGCAACCTCTGTAGGTGACTCAAATCGTATTGAATGGATACAAGACAAGTTATACACGACTGTTGTGAGCTGGTTGTGGGGTTTTAGGTAGTGAGTGAATGAATGATGGAAGATTTCCTACGATTTCGCCAAATATGTATGACTACTCTACCACTTAACCTAAACGGTCGACATCAACAGGAACAAGCACGCGTCGCCATGATGGAAAGGCCACGCACCATGCGCGACGCGCAGTAACGTAGACAAGCAAAACAAACGAAAAGTGACCAATTGCAAGAGATCAGTTAGTGAGCAATTACTCAGAGAGAGAAGTAAATGCTCCAAGTTTCGCAAAACTTTTTATTCATATGAAGAGAAGGAATTGCTTATGAGAAGTAGTAGTTCCTACTTGTACTCGTGAGCAATTGCTATGGAGTACTTACTCATTTTTATTCATATTGCCCAATGGCCATATTGCTTTATTCTTTTGTTTTATCAAAATATTTTTTTGTTTTTTGTAATTTTTGAAATATTTCGCACGCTGTTAGTATGCATATTCCCAGCAATTCGTATACACAATTGCATTTGTGAGCAGAAGAGCTTCCACTGAAGTTTTTCGAAAACTCAAAAAATGTCTGTGAAATAGAACTTCAAATTTCGCATTTACAGTAAAGCTTAAACGCCATTTTCTTAGAAACGGCTCCAAATTTTTCAATTAAAACTTCCATATACGACGGGTCTTCGCTACTATTTTTAAAGGAATATTTCGGTTCTACCATTAGAAAACCGTACAATTGAGAAAATTAAAAAAAAATAGATGGCAGGTGGCAAGAGAATGAAGCATTACCGAAAAGCGAGACCAGACCAAAGAAATTAGAAAACAAGTACGAGAAAGTCTATGCCGTTCTGCAGCACCGCTAGTTTTTAGCATTAGTGTGTCTTTAAATTTGTGGTCGCCTTAATGGAACTACTTATTATTGTCTGTTTGGCAGGCTTACAAATTTCACATGACGCTTTCACTTTTGCACCTAACTCTTCAATAAGAGTGAAATATATTCCATCTAGAATACCACATTTTCATGATCTATCAATTTCCACCCTCATGTCGTAAAATTAGCTCTTTACATGGTGCAAATACGAGCTTTTTAACCAGGTCTCACAACCACCTTCCAGAGAGGTGGTGAGGCATAATGTGGCAATCTAACAGAACTTCTGTGAAGTAGTCTCCAAAAACCGTTAATCGATATCTCGAAGTGCCTCCGGAAATAAATTTTCTTCGATTAACCAAAATTTTAAGTTATCAAAACGTTTTTTTTTAAAATTTGCTGCCGGGAATTAAAAATTGCTTGGAAATATTAAACATTCGTGTTATCGACGTTTGTATTTTCCAGGTTTGATTATGTATTTAAATTCAAATTTTCAACGCCGGCGGGTCAATAAAAATTGAGGTTAAAGTAGGGTGTACGGTACACTCTTAGAGAAGCGATGCGAGGGGTGAGGGGAGGGGAGGGGTGAGGGAAGGACAGGCGGTGGGAGGGGGCAGAGGAGCAGGAGGAGGAGGATGGGAGTCTCCTTAAACCCTTCTTCAAATTACGCTACGCACTCTGATAGAAATTAATAAAACTTACTGAAAGGCGGTTTTTACGGCAGGCGCCATCAAAGAACGACAAAAATTGATATTTCAATCATACTCAACCTGCTTCTTGCGAACCACGACCCCTTCCGCACTGAACACTTTCGCGCATGAGGAATTGGCCTCATTCTTGCTGCACTTCCACTCGAAACCATCACTCAATTCCTTTCGCTTGGCCAACCTCATCGGACACTTACATACAGGACACGAAAAGCCTGCAGCAAACAAACCATGTTGTTGTGCCCATTCAATTACAGCCAAACACCCTTTCAGGCGCAACGCGTAAAAATGCCACATTTATTTTCACAATCGTAGCACAAACACTCGACACAAAAACACAAATCACAAAGAATTTGAAGAACGCAAGAAACGTAACTGTACAATAGCTACCCCAACACAGAAAATCAGTTGCACACCCACCATGTTCCAACTAGTATTTCGGAATGAAACTCAGACAAGAAATTGCCTCCCCTAACTTATGATTCACGTCCGTGACCAATTAGGAACCATTAAAATTATTTCAGTAGTGTTTTTATTGCAATTTATTTAAATCGTCCTCGCCGAAAGCGTGGGCGGTTTCGTCGGCGAGGCTGCCGCGCACGCGCGGCCGCCTCGCCGGCGAAACCGCACACACTTTGCTTTTTATAATTATGTAATAAGTTATGCATATTGCTCTCCACCCCTCCCTGCCGAAAGATTCCCCACATAATCCCCTAAATACCCCTCGTCCCCTTCACCGTGGCTTTCCCCCTCGCCGGGGCGGCGCGAAAGGCCGGCTTGAACGACTTCCTTAGATTGCACCGTACACTAGACTTCAGCCAAAAGTGTTTTGTATTTTGAAAATACAAAATACTCTCAGAAAGTATTTTCGATACAAATACAAAATACATGTTGAAATCTGTAGTTGCGATACAAAATATAAATTACAAAAGTATCGAAAATTCGTATTTTAAATACATGTATTTTCGATACTGCCCAAACACAGCATATTACAAATATGTTATTTTTTTCTTTTTATTTGTCCCATCCGTACTTTTGAGTTACTTACCTGGTCAGCGCAACTGCTGGCCTGGCTAACAAATTCAGAAGGGGAAGACGTAGCTGCGACACCCCCGCAGCCATGGCCGCCATCACCTCCAGTTTCTGTGCAGATAAATATTTTGGTAGTATTTGTCAATCCGATTTTCCTCCTGATCCCCCGTAGTTGCCAGAGGCGTATGCTGTGTGCTACTGGGGCTACATGTGGAAGTCCGAGAAAATTATGAGAACAAAAATATGTCAAGGTAAATTATATTAAAAATAATTAAAGGTCACATTCTTTTTCAGTGACATACATTTTTTCAGATTCTGTATGTCAGTCTGTTCTGCTGAGATCTGAATTAAATCGCTCGGTCGTCTGCGGACCAGTCCTCTTATGAGGCGGCAACGTCGAAGAAACCACTGGGACCTAGCAGCATCCCCACAGCGTGCGTTCGTTGCATTATTCACTCCCCCTCCTACTACAGTAAACCCTTGTAAACACAAATTCCAAGGGACCGAAACAATCGGAGTTCGAGTTATCCGAGTATTATGAATGACTGTGTATAAATAATATAAATGTTGCAATCAGTAACAATGTGACAAAAATCAATCTGTTAGAAGCAACAAGGTAGGACTTTATCGAAGCGGCGATCCCTATTTAATAACATAAAAACGAACACTTTAAGTATAAGAACGTATTTGAATATCATAAAAATGCATTTTTTAAATAATTCTAAACACATATTATCTTAAACTAGTGGTGCTACAACCGCACATACTTTCCCGCGTTATTGGAAACAGCGACATAATATTGAAATATTGTATTTTTTGCGCTACTAACATCTTATAGCTATTATTTGAAAACATCCAATTCAACCGAGAAGCGAGCAACTCATTGTTTCCATCGTAGTGATGTCAAAACCAGAGAGTATAATATCAGAGGCGGCACTTAACGTTATTCCCAACGTTCTTATTCAAATCTCAAATGTTCACGGAGGGGGTAGAATCCATCTTGACCCCACTTTTTTGAGCCAATAGCGTCGAAGGAAGATCGGCCTATGGAGGTAGCGCATAATGACGACCGGGACATTTAAAATTATATTACGAAGCATTTTTTCAAAATGGCGGCAAATTATAATTATATGAATATTATTTAATGTAAAAAGTATGCTAGGCAATTTAGAATCTAATAATTATAAGGATTAGGAATTCTGAGTAAGTGAAGGGAATTGTAGTCCAGGGAGTGTGCAAAATAAAATGTTATTGAATAAACAATATTTATTTCTAAATTATGTAAACATACATAGTTGTACACAATATAAACATATTAATTCAATTTTCATAAAATAAATAAAAGCAAATAACACACAGATTATTTCACATTTCTTTTGACCAAATATTGAAATCATGAATTAAGAAAATTGTCATAATACAACTAGTGACCATTACCTCTTAAATATTATATCATTATCAAAACGACATGCCAGTTGAATCAAAGGCGAGTGTCGTCTGATATCAAATATGTATTACACTAAAGACCTTTTCGATAGCACAGCTATCATCCTCAGATCTATCTGAAAGTTACATAAAAGCAAATTTGAAATGTAGATTGTATAAATTCTGTTCTGCACGTACTGCAAGGTAATGATCCAGTTTGCTTACGCATCTCGCATTAACAATTTGTACAAAAACAATTTTGTAAATAATTTATGCAATCTCCATTTCATTGTTTTTATGTATTTTTCAGATAGCTCTGAGGATGGTAGCTATGCTATCAAAAGATCCTTAGTATAATACATATTTGATACAAGACAACTGTCTTTTATTCATTATTAAAAAGACTACACCACCAACAATTATATTAATTGACATGCCAGTTATAAACAAATGCGAAATTTCAGCGTATTATCAAAATAGTAATTAAGATATTAAAATATAAATTAATATCACTGATATATTTTATAAATAAACTAACTTGTATCTGCACAAACAGTTCACAAAAATCTGTTATTCTTTCTTCTTCATAAAAGCAACATTACATATTAAACTGTGTTAAAAGAAACTAGTATCTAGTACAAGTAATGAACCGATTCTATTTCAACCTTATTTATCTCAAGACAGAGTTCTTGGACTTAGTAGATTTCATTTACATTCTGTTATTACAGGCTATATATTTATTGTTCAAAAGCATAGCTAGTTGCTCAGTAGATGGTGGATGAAAATCCAAAGGCAGATCAGAAACCCAGAATTACTCAACATTTGATGCAGGTATTGACTGTTTTTTCAACTAATAAGAAAATATTGTCTGTTCAGTTTTTTGAATGAGTTTTTGGTTCATTGATGCCAAACTAAATTGGGGTCATTATCTGTGATTAAATTATTTTCATTAATTTCACAAACATTGGCTAACTTGTGCTTGAACCATTTTACTCCCTACTACTCTTGTAATTCCACCAACTGGAGAATGTTCACTTATCAATGCATTTATATAACCAGAATGCAAGAATATTACACCTTTTCAGTAATATTTTTATACACAATTTTATGATGAAAATGTAGTCTACAGCAAGCTTTAATTAAAAGCATCATGAAAGTAAACAATACAGGCTCTTTGAAATACAGAATTGATGGCCTGCGCCTCTACATCCGTTAAAGTTAATTCCGGTAAATACTTATTTCCACCTTCTTTTTGACATGAATTGAATCGATTCTTATAATATTCTTTATAGTGATGATATTGGAACAATGTAAATCACACTTGCAAACTATCTCCATCAAACTTCACACACTGAAGGAGATAAACACCTGGCATTCTCCTTGAAACGGCTGGTGAAAAAATATATTACAGAGTGATACTTAACTAGTTCTAACCTCTGGCACTAAAATCACTCCACCCTGAACAGCCCATAAAGACTCTGAACAGAAAATGAGCAACACACTATACTAGGACATCACCTGAAATCCAAAATTACTACACTAAAATATTAAGATATTACCAAAATTGACAATATTGGAGTTCGTATCATCTGGAACAAACAGTACTTCCAACTTGTTTTCCCCTCTTTTCCAACAAATGGGAGGCATCTGAAATATAAAAAGCCATAGTGTCATTGGAATTCAAGATGTTTAGTGTTGTCTCTCATCTTCATACAACAAAGATTTTTTAATTCATTTACTACCATTATATTTTACATTACATATATTTTTAAAACGTCCTTATTTTATTGTTGGTAGCACATTTTTGGTTATAAGATAACCATTATTTATTTAACATATAAACATCATATATTTAGCAAATAAATAAAGAAATAATGGTTATCTTGTACTACCAACAATAAAATAAGGACATTATAAAAATATATGTGAAGATTTCTTAACTCACCAGGTCATGCGAGGAAGCCAAAATGAATGGTAGTAGATAAAATGAATTCACATGGGATCACATTCCACGCTGCTATTTCCTGCAGTCAACATTACTGGCATGAAGTGCTCAACGCACAAATGATAATGTTTTCCATGAGGAAGAAGGCAGATCCTAACTGGATCCGAGCTGCCAGCAGATATTTCCTGCACCTGTAATAAAATGTATATTATGCACAAGAAGTAATTATGAACTAAGTAAATATTCAGTTTAATGTTGTTGCAATAAAAATAATAAGACTATATTAAAAATAGAGGGAATAACACTCATTATCATAACAATAAGAAACCAATCTTAACAAAACATCAATTATGCAAAACATATGATGTAGGTACCTAATAATATTACCTCTTCAGAATTATAAACGGAAAGTAACATTAAGTAACCAAATTAAAAATAACATTAACAATGCATTACACTAATAATCTAGCAGATTATGTTGCAGTGGCAAATAACTTACAATTAAAGTGAGTAATTCCATTATTTTACGGCAGTAGTTTAATTAACTTGAATTCATTAGATGATTAATGTGAATTCATTAGATGTTAATAATAATTGCATTATGCTTACAATATCCTCACATATAATTACATTATTTACTATGTTACTGAATAGTACATGAAATCATTGTTATAGAACCATATAAAGCATTTCATATCACTTACTTTTCAGGATCGTTCGGGAAAATAACCATGTGTGGCGGTGCAGTCTTTCGTCTTGCTGTTTCGGCAATTGGGCGTAAATTTTGGCATTACTGACAAGAAGAAAACATAACACCCTCTTCTGCACGCAAAACACACTGAATTGTAACATAAAACACACGAAACACACAAAAACACCGACCGGGACACCGTTATAACTGGCGGGTAACTTGTCAAACACTTTACAAATACAGCCGTGAACAATTGCCACACGGCAGTACGTGGATAATTAGGGGGGGTGGCCTGTAGATCGCTGCACCATCGCGCATACATCGACTTCTATTGGCCCAAAAAAGTGGGGTCAAGATGGCGGACCAATCAAATTCTCTCTCCTCAAAATTCAAATAAGCACCGGATGTGCCCTATCTAGTGACACAGGACTGGTCAAAACTATGTGAATTCGCTTGGCTAACACTATTAATACAGTAATAAGAATATAATGCAGTTGACATCAAAATAATTACGAACATTCTGGCTGCTTTCTCGTGAGTTGCCATTAGTCGTAAGATAACAGTTCCGACACCGTTTCATGGTTTTTCATTTATTCAACACGCAGTAAATTTCTTTAAGGATCAGATGATGTTAAATGGTGTATAACTAGACCCCGGAACTTCATGCATTAAAAAAGTTAAAAATATGCATGCAACCATGCATTTAAAATATACGCACGTAAAATAGCCAAAATATGAACTTAAAATTAAGAATATGTATAAAACAAAAAGAGATAGCAACCGTTAACATTTTTTTCCAAGGAAATCATTTTACTAATAACGCTTACAACATAATACTTATAATAAAATAGTTATTTTCATATTAAATGTCGGAAGTTCCGTTTCTTTGAAACGGAAGCGGAAACTTCAACATGAAGTATGAATTTTTTCCCCTACAACTTCATAAAAATATATTACAAAAGTTTTGTAAACTTCTATTGGAGAAAGAAGCCTGATACCCCGGAAAATATAGAAAAGCATTTCATAGGGCCATGATTAGAGAAGAGTATTCTAAAATCATGCATAAAATACTCTACTCATGATAAATGGTAGAGAATTTGGTGCGAAAACTAAATATTTTCATGCAAATATCAACATAAATTTGACAATAATAACTCCTTTTCATATAGCTAATATATCAAGTCACAACAATGACACGTAGTTCACAGAAATTCGCGAGCGCGAAGCGAAATTCCATTGTTGTATCCCTGCATTATTGATATTTCCTGAGAGCTAGCATTTTTTATTTCGTATAATTCAAATAGGTTTTAAATAAATTATAAAAGATTAATTTGTAAACGTATAACAAAAGCTCCAATGTAAGAGACAAATTGTATACTATTGTATACAATTGTAATTTATTTATTATTTATTAATATATATTATAATTTATTTTATGGTTTACTAGTTCATTGCTGTGTGTTTACAGACCTGAAACAAAACACGTAACGGTATACTTAATACCCTTGCGGGCCTTTTCGTTTCTTTATGCCCTAGGGCCTTTTGAATACTTTTTGGCCCGCTCTTATACCAACACAACACACAGAACTTAGTTATGAATTCGATTTTGTAAAGTTAAGATGCAAGCAAATACAATAAATAAATGGCATAATGCTTAAATAAATAAAATAAATTGTTATAAACCTTATTTTGCTTATTTGATATGAAAATTGAAATTTTGAAATGTTTCCGTGAACTTATAATTGCCATCACTCACTCGCATTTCACTGTTACGTACCATCTTTTTTAGTGGCATAATTATATTCTTCTTTAGTGGCGGTACTCGTAATAGTAATAAGATATATAAGGCACATCGGCTAACATCCTCGAAATGTTATTTTTTGGTGTTTTGACATGTTCTAAATAACGTTTGACAATAGGCGCTAATAACCGAAAAGTACCGTTTCATCAGCGCAATTTACACTGTTATTCACGCTGGTAAATCTCAAATACACCATAACGAGTTTTATATATTTCTCAAGATTTTAATGGAAACCACTGTCCATAGTTTTGTTAGCTTTTGCGAGAATTTCCACAGGACCTTCACAATATTCTTTCAATTTGTACGAACAAATCAGTCCAATAACGATTATGCAATAGAAATTAGATATACACTCTGTTTTGTTTATCTGACGTCATATTGACAAATGACTGTTACAATGCGTCTTTTCACTTTAGACGCAAGAAATATTATAAAATGTTTCGAATTCTTGTTTTATTCAGCAACGAACTAGTAAACCATAAAGTTTTGTATGCACCACGGGCGTTACTAGATGTTTTTGCCCCTCAGGCGACTTCCAACCCCTCGGGCCAGAGGCCCTCGGGTTTGGAAGTCGCCCTCGGGGCAAAAACATCTACTTAACGCCCTTGATACATAAATAACTATATTGTAATTTATGACGACTTGTATACTATTGTATACAATTTCTAATTTACGAAGCATCGAACTGTCTGAAGTGCAGTAAATTTGCAGCAGGATATTATGTTTGTCATGATATTACTCGTATTTTCAAAAATTAAGCGTGATATTATTTGAAGATGTATTTTTGATAAATACATGTCATTGAGAAAAAATTGTATTTTCACAATTATTGTTGTAAGATGACGCCTAAAACGAAGCGCAGTCAATTACGAGCGGGCTATTATGTTTGTCACGAAATTATAGAAAAACTACTGATATTTTCAAAAAATTTAACATGACCTTATTTGAAGATCTGTTTTTGATGATCACATTTCGTTAAGAAAAACAACTGTATCTTCACAATTGTAGTTGTATGAAAACATTTTGAATTTTTTAATTTTCGATTCATCTCGAAGATACAAAAATCTTCAATTTTGTAGATGTAGGCAGACGCCGCCACAAATTCAAACTATTGCAATTTTGGAAAATGCAGAGTTTTCAACCATGAGACCTTCGCCATTCTCTTCAATGACCTTCGGAGTATCCAACAAAAAATTGAGTTAAAATTGTTGGCCCCATTTTTTAAAAATTTTGAATATATCCCAGGGGCTTCATGCATAGTACCTTCCAGAACTGAAATATCAGTTTCAAATTCAAGGGGCCACGAAATCAGTCCTATCGGACGGGGAATATCAATTTTGGAGAAAATCTGATTGGTTTTGTCGCTAGCGTTGTTCACAGACAGACGGTGACTACAGACGGACAGACTATTTGCTTTGAATTGAATCAAGGACCCACAAAACAGGGATTCGGGCTGCACCACGTGTTAGGGGATTTTTTCTTACTTTAGCAACTGGATTTATCCACTTTTTCGGTATCAGGACTGGGCAATGATTTTTTTTGCTGAAAATCCGCCGTTTTTTCGCGCAGCATTACATAACTTTCCCTATACTACGTATATACTCCGTATACGGGAAAGTAATAATGTTCATATTGTTATAGTAATTAATGGGTTATTAACATTATACATGTATTACTAATATGAAATAATTAATCGTAAAATGGCGTTTATTATTTTATAATAAACTAGCTGGTACCCGGCGCGTTGCTGCCGCAGAAGAAATAATTGAGGAAATATTCCTCTCCCCTCTCTTTTTTCCTCCTCTCTCATTTTCTCTACTCTCTCTCTCTTTTCCACATGTCTCTCTTTCCCCCTTCTGTGTCTCTTTTCTCCCTCTGTGTCTCTTTTCTCCCCTTGTGTCTTTTCTCCCTTTCCGTGTCTCTTCTTTCCCTCTGTCTCTTCTCCCCCACTCACTGACTCTCTTTTCCCGCTCTCTCATTTCCCTCTCTTTATTTCCGCATTTCTCCATTTTCCCCTCTCTCTATTTCCCCCCTCTACTTATTTTACTTCTAGTAAAATGAAGTAATGAAGACTCACAAGGTAATCAGGAATGGTCTGTGGAGACGGATTCTGATGAATCCTGCCCCGTAGTGTCTGAGCAACTCTCTTGGGCTGAGCATTACAAAGCCATGAAGACCTACTATCATGGTATCCCCTTATCCTCCCGACCATGGATCCCGCGAGTGGGATATGGCCCCCGTACAAATGCGGCGATGGAAGCAGTCAATAACTTGCTGAAAGTGGATGTAGAACAATCATCATCACTTGAAGAAGTGGTAAATTATGTGTCTTGCGCAGCCCTTGCTGTTACACAGGGACTTGGTAAACCTGTAAAGGATCAATTGAAAACATCGACAGACACAGTTCAGTCCGCTAAGCCCACCAAGCTCCCGTGGTTGAGGCGCATTGAATGCATGACTGAAAGCCTCCGGCGGGACATAGGCACTCTGACAGCCTTCTTTACAGCTCCTGAGAACGCCACTAGAACGGTCTCGAATGCAGTGAGGGCAATTGGTCGAAAGATGAGAATCCGAAGAAACCAGCCAAATTACGAAGAGAAACTTCGAGAGCGACTTGAGTACCTGGAACAGTGTGTCGCAGCCCTTGGGTGCCATATAAGAAGGTATCATAAAGCAATGAAACGCAGACAACAGAATGCTATGTATTCATTTGACCAGAATAAATTTTTCAGGCAACTCAACGATCAAAGAAAGTTGCCAGAAGCAGTTCCTAAAAGTTCCGAGATGGAAGAATATTGGAGCAGTATATGGAGCATTCCCATGACTCACGATGCTGAAGCTTACTGGATAGCAGAAGAGGAACGGAAGTGTTGTGATATACCTGTACCTCAAATGTGCTCACCTAGCATTACTCAAAGGGATATCTTGAATTCAGTCAGGAAGACGCACAATTGGAAAGCACCAGGTACTGATGGGGTACAAACTTACTTTTGGTGGAAGTATTTTCCGTGTACTCATGCAGTCCTGGCCAGGTGGTTTCAAGCCGCATTCAACGATCCAAGTATCATTCCGGCGTCTTTTACTGAAGGAGTTACATATATGATAAGCAAATCTAGCGACATTAAAACTCCGAGTAACTATCGACCTATCACATGTCTTCCCACATTATATAAGATTTTTACATCTGTGTTAACCAATATGCTGAATATCCTTCTAAATGCCAACTATCTTCTGGCACCAGAATAAAATGGTTGCAGAAAGGGTGCTCAAGGTTGCAAAGAATGATTGTAGACAGTGTTGTAGTCAATCAGGCTAAAAAAAGACACCGCAACATTTCTTTAGGATGGATCGACTATTCAAAGGCCTTCGATTCGATACCTCATTCGTGGCTTTTGTATGTCCTTCGCCTCTACAAAGTAAATGTCCAGTATGTGAACCTAATCGAACACTGCATGGCAACTTGGCGTACAAAGATAAGAGTCGCATTTGCTGGAGGCAGATATACTACAAAGGAACTGAGGATCAAACGAGGCATTTTTCAGGGCGATAGTCTTAGTCCCTTATTGTTTTCCCTAGCTCTAAACCCTATCAGCAGAATGTTAAGAGATTCGGGGATGGGATATGAAATCACCAAAAATCCCCATATCCTCATTAATCATCAGTTCTACATGGAATATCTCAAATTGTACGCCAGAGATAAGAACCAACTTTCCTCGTTGCTTGAACTTGTAAACTCCTTCAGCGATTCTATTTGCATGGAGTTCGGCATTGACAAATGCGCTGCAGTGCACGTGAAAAGAGGAAAAATCCTTGATCCTGACAAACTCGTCCTGACGTGTGGCACCAATATCCAAGAACTTGGGCAAGAGGATTCCTATAAATATTTAGGAGTGCATCAACTTTTGAGCACAAGTGAAGCAAAGATGAGGCGTGATATTCAAAATAGTCTTGCAAAGAGTCGCTAAAATCTGTAAAATGGAACCTCATATCAGCAATCAACACTTGGGCAGTACCCGTGGCTGTCTATACATTTGGTGTTCTTCATTGGACAACAACTGTCCTGCAGGACCTTAATCGAAAAGTTAGGACCACTCATACCAAGTATCGCATGCACCATCCCAACAGTTTAATGGCAAGACTATACTTACCACGGAACGAAGGTGGTAAAGGTCTTCTGGATTTTGAGTTAGTGTGCAAAGCAAATAAACAACCTTCGCAAATACTTCCTTCAGAAAACGACGGTTGTGCATGAAGCAATTTGTGCCACGGACAAGAATTTTACCCCATTGAACCTGAATCTAGCGGACTCTGAGAGACCATGTATCACCAAAGAAGATAGGCTGAGTGAGTGGACCCAGAAACGTTTGTACGGCAGGTTTCCCTCTGAGCTCAAAGGGAACGCTGTGGACATGGGATCGTCAGTCTCCTGGCTAACAAAATCTGGCCTCTTTGCTGAGACAGAAGGCTTCGTCATTTCTATTCAAGGCGAAGTAACTCCCACTCGTAATTACCAAAGGTATGTGATTGGGGATATGAGTGTAGAGGACCGCTGCCGCCTTTGCAATCAACCCGGCGAAACCCTCCAACACATATCGGGCGGCTGCTCTGCATTGGCACAAACAGAATACCTGAGTCGGCACAACGACGTTGTTGCGGTAGTCCATCAAGCCCTGGCTGCAAAGTTAGAGATGGTACAGAAAGAGGTCCCATACTACAAGTTCAAGCCGGATTCAGTTTTGGAAACGAAACAGTGGAAGCTCTTGAGAAATGTTGCAGTCACCAACTGATCGCAGGGTCGACGCCAACGGACCTGACATAATATGGGCCAACAAGTTTTCACGGAAAGGGATTGTAGTCGACGTAGCTATCCCTTTCGACCGAAATATAGCTGCCTCTGTTGCCGAGAAGCGAAAATATCAGGCCTTGGCTATTAAACTGATCGACATGTGGCGGTTAGTGTCTGTTGATGTAGTCCCTGTGGTCATCTCTGCAAATGAACTGCTCTCTGAAGAACTAAACAATGCAAAAGGCTGTTCTCCTGAGTACTGCACGCATCGTGAGAAAGTTTTTATTGATGTAACTTCACATCGAATCCTGACCGCCCAAGTTTGCAAGCAAAGTAGGCACCTTGGTTCTCCAAAGGTCCCGGTGTCTGTTGTAGTACACCTCGCTAGGCGAGAGACTTAGAAATAATAATAATAATAATAATTTTTTTCAAATTCCTCTTTACTTCTCAACGTTACTCATTTTCAAATATTCTAAAAACAAAAACATGTTGCCCTTAACAGAAATGTAATCGAGTGGCGTGCGGTGCGGTGGTACCACCTGGTGCCTGCCGCTCACTCTCTCACAATTAATTTAATACTCTAATTATCCCAGCAACTTTCTGCCTGGTCCGCACAACCGTTTACATAAAATGTATTTACATAGGGCATGGATTCGCGAGTTGTCCCATACGGGAATCAAACACACAACCGTTTTGCAACACTCCCGGGTATTTGACTATTCTATAATAATAACAACAGTTTGAGATGCAAAAATAGTAAACACATGAGTGTTACTCCGATTTATTGACTAAAATTTTATCTCGCCTTTTTTAAACTCATTTTCTCTTGATTTCTTTTCATCAATTCATAACAAAAATTACACGTTTACTTCAGTAAACAAAACACATGACATCAAAAATTAAATAAAACAAACACTAATAATAAATATACTAAAAATAACGAATAAAATTCATTCACTCTTATTGTTACAAAACCCATTCACACTGAAATGCACATTTCCCCGCTAATAATGGCCATTTATAATAAATTCTTAATTTAAAACAAGCTTGGCCTTGTACAGGGAAATTTTCTTCAAAATGTTTATCATTCACTTCTCTTTCGAAGCGTCGAGCTCTCGTCCCCGCAGCAAATATTTCCTTTGGCTGGCCGGAAATCCCGTACTCCAGTCGATCACTGTCACTTAACATGGATAACTTTTCTTCACATCGCGCACTTCGAAAATAAAACTTCTTCTCGCAACAATGCGAAATCTAACATGGCGGAGTCCACGAATGATTCGTTTCTCGCCACAACACATTCTAACACATTCTGCCTTGGCATTGTTGTTCAAGCCTTTTTATCATTTCTGGCTCGACAAAACACCATCACGCTTTCTTATGTCTTGGTCTTTACAAAATTTTCTATTTTGCCTTCTCGGCGTCCCCCAGACTTGCTATTGAACTCCAAAATACCCTAAACTTTTCATTGTTCGAATTTTGAATTTTGAACAAGCGTCCCACGTCCCGTTTCGCCGAAAACTTCAAAATTCCCGAGCTGGTATTTGCGTACTTACATCAGACGAATCATTCACTTGTCTAATGTACACGTCATGTTTTTAATTAATTATATAATTTCTAATTCGCCTTTCCGGCATCCTTCAAACTTGCTATTACATTAAAAAATTACGTAAAATTGCTACTGTCTGAATTCTGGATTTCTAATTTGGATTTCGCATCGCGTTTATCCAAAAACTTTAAAAATCACTTCTGTTTGCTTACGTACATCAGACATGTCATTCTCTTGTTTGCTGTATATTTTCGTCACGTATTCATTAACTGTTTTTATTAAAAACACGATAACCACTGATCTGATTTTCATGCATGGCTTAAAATCTTCATTAAAATGTATGCCACTGGGCGTTAATGTCCAAATCCTGTTCTAGATGCGTATTCCCGTAATCCACAAAAATGTCTATATAGTCCCATAGGAGCTAAAGTATCTGTTTCTTATTGTCTGTTTCTCTCATAATCGGTATTATTAATGGGAAAAGCATGAAATGTCCGTGAATGATGCGAAATCATTACAGAAGTTTGCCAAAACATCTGAAAATATTTTTCTTGTTTTCCCACAGAAAAAAAAAGTTCGTTTGCATTTAAACTTCTCAAATCTGAAGAAATTCTTGGGATTTCACAATGTGTGAAGCCTCTTCCTCTTATCCTTACTCTTCTTAGATTTCTTCTTCTGTGTTAGAGCGTCATCTCCAGGCAAATGTAAGCTTTCATAATCCTCTTAATTTGCTTTTGAAGCCACATCACACTGTAAACATGGCCGATCGCATTGCGCTCTCAGACTCCTATTCGGTCTTGGGAAGTCCGAGGTTCAAATACACATAAATATGCATCAGAACATTATTAGTCTTTGGATTTTAACAGTTTAAACACTCTAAACAGGGATAAATACTGCTTTGAGAACTTAGTCTAAAAAAAGTTTTATTAACTGTTGTACATTGTGATAAAATGCGAAAAGGAAAAAGTGCTTACTCCATTTTACTTTCCCGTATACGTACGTATACACGGAGTGATATACGTGGTATAGGGAAAGTTACGTAATGCCAATTGTTATGTAAAATTGCCAATTTTCGACGGAAAAAAAATAATTGCCGAGCCGTGATAATGAAAAAGTGGATAAAACCAGTTGCTAAATTAAGAAGAAAAAAAATCCCCAAAACTGGACGGGACGAAACTGGACGGGACGAAACTGCACAGGCTGAAATTGGGCGGGACGAAACTAGACGGGACGGAATTGGACGGGACGGAACTGTTCGGGACAAAACAGGACGGAACGAAACTGGACGGAATGAAACCGGACAGGAGGAAACTGGCCGGGAAAAGCTGGATGAGAGGAAACTGGACGGGACAAAGCATAACGGGACAAAGCATGACGGGACTGGAACGGACGAAACTGGACGGGACCAAACTGGACGGAACGAAACCGAACGGGACGAAACCGGACTGGGCGAAACCAGACGGGGCAAAACCGGACGTGAAGAAACCGGATGGGAAAAAACGGACGGGACGAAACCGGACGAAACGAAATCGGACGAGACGAAACCATAGGGAACGTAATTGGACGGGACGAAACTGGACGGGACGAAACTGGACGGGACGAAACTGGACGGGACGAAACTGGACGGGACGAAACTGGATGGGACGAAACTGGACGGGATGAAACCGGACGGGAAAAAATCGGACGGGAAGAAACGGGACGGGACGAAACCATAGTGGACGTAATTAGACGCAATGAAACTGGACGTGGAGAAACTGAACGGGAAGAAATTGGTCGGAAAGAAACTGGACGGGACAAAACTGCACGGCAAGAAACTGGAGGGACGAAACCGGACGGGACGAAACTGGACGGAACGAAACTGGACTGGGCGACACTGGACGGGACGAAACTTGATGGGGAAACTTGACGGTACGGAACTTGACGGGACGAAACTTGAAGGGACGGAACCGGACGTGAAGAAATCGGATGGGAAAAAACGGACGGGACGAAACCGGACGAAACGAAATTGGACGAGACGAAACCATAGGGAACGTAATTGGACGGGACATGAAGGGACGAAACTTGACGGGACGAAACTTGACGGGACGAAACTTGAAGGGACGAAACTTGACAGGACGAACCTTGACGGGACGAAACTTGACGATACGAAACTTGTCGGGACGAAACTTTTCGGGACGAAACTTTTCGGGACGAAACATGACGGGACGAAACTTGACGGGACGAAACTTGACGGGACGAAACTTGGCGGGACGAACCTTGACGGGAGGAATCTTGACGGGATGAAACTTGATGGGAGGAATCTTGTCGGGACGAAACTTGAAGGGACGAAACCTGACGGGACGAAACTTGACGGGTTGAAACCGGACGGGACGAAACTGGTCGTGAGTAAATTGGACGGGACGAAATCGGACAGGTCAAAATTTGACGGGACGAAATTGGACGGAAGGAAACTTGACGGGACGAAACTGGATGGGACGAAACAGTCCTGGACGAAACTGGATGGGACGAAATTTGACGGGAGGGTACTGGACGGGAGGAAACTGGACGGAAGGAAACTGGACGGGACGAAACTTGATATTCCCCGCTGGATCTGGTTTTAGTCAAAGCTTTGAGATTTTGAAAAAGATTCTTCAAAATTTGGGGGTACTTTGTATGAAGCTCCCCGCGGATTTTCAAAATTTTCAAGTTTTTCTTTAAACTTTTGGTAGGGATAGGGCTAAATGTACCCTATGAGAAGACATAAACGCCGTATTGCTGTATTCTTTTGTTTTTTCAAAAATTGCAAACATGTAATTTTTTTGACTTCGTCTCACGTCGTTAATATTTACACTAGCGGCGAATTGTTCACATTATTATATTCATGAGTACATGTGCTTTAAAGTAAAGTTCCTTAACAACAACCGTTTTCTGTGAACCGTTTTCTGTATCTCAAATTTCGGCATTTCCAGAAACGCTCAAAACTCCATTTTCTTCTAAATGGCTAAAAAAATGTCTTTAAACATTTCGATCGGATAGTGCTAATTGCACACTTGAATATGACGTAAAGTTTATTTTGAGGAATTTTTTGTTCTTTCAAAAATTACACATATATGTAATTTTTTTAAAGAATCTCTCACATCTTTAATATTTACATTACCAGCAATTTTGTAAACATTATATTTGTGAGTGTAAGTGCTTCAAATAACTTCAAATTAAGTATTCTGAAAACTCAAACTTTTTGTGAAAATTAGCTTCAAATTTCGCATTTTTAGTAGCGCCAAAACGAAATTTTCTTTAAAATAGCACATAATTTTTAAAAGAAAATTGCCATTTAGGGCTAGGATTTTGTGTTCTTTCATATTCTAAAATTAATTTTTTCGTTCTACCAATTGGAAACCGAAAAATTAAGAAAATGACAAAAAAATATACTTGTGGTGGTGATTGATGGTAGCTTGCAAGAAAGAGTATGTGGCAATTCCGAATAGCTAGCGAAGACCCAAGGAAATAGAAAACTAATACGGGAAAGTCTGTGCCATTCTGTAGCACC
Organism: Acheta domesticus; assembly: GCA_031308135.1. Classification (NCBI taxonomy): domain Eukaryota; kingdom Metazoa; phylum Arthropoda; class Insecta; order Orthoptera; family Gryllidae; genus Acheta; species Acheta domesticus. Next base: position 107,288,393 of record JAHLJT010009436.1, read on the forward strand.
ACTAGTTATATTTAGTCTGGGAAGCTCAGCAACAATATCGTATTTTGGCATAACACACTCATCCATGTCATTTACAGTGAAACTGCTAATTCCATACAGTTCAATAGATTTTTCCTACTTCATTTTCCATTATTTACTTTTCCATTGCTTAGAGAATTTTAACTTCATCATAGGTTTGTAAACCTTAGATATTGGATTTTTTATTTCTCTACGTGATAAAGTTACAGAGCAAGTACAACAAAAAAGTAATTTTATGTCAAATGTAATTACTTAATGTTTACAATTAATATATCATTTGCTTTAAAATGATATAAGGTAACGACGAGTAACATTGCCATGGGTCAAACATTGCCAGAACTTCAAAAAAATGTAAGCACAGTCTGTATCGTAAATTTATTTGCTGGCTGAGTTCCCGTAGCTAGCTGTCTCTTAGAAACATTTTATACAGAAGTTTGTTGCGTTTGGTTAGAGTTGCAACCTAAAATGTCCGTAAATATGGTGTTGTGTGATGCAGACAAATCTCGTAATCGAAACTTTGTTAATTTTGGATTAATTGAGTTGAAATAAAAGACATAGAGTAGTAAATATGTCATGTTCTAGGCATGCTATATCGTGACTTAATAACTATTCATTATAAACAAGACAAAATGTATTAATAGCATATACTACTTTCAGGGTATCATTGCCATACTGGTCATCTTCCCCCTACGTATTGTAATATACAAAATATTACAAGAAAACAAACACCGCGCTTTAATCTGGACGGTGCGGAGCTGTTACTAGGTAACGAATGTTTGTTTACGTACAGGAGGGGGCTCTGAACTAGAGTTTGGTTTATTGAGAGGCATCGTGGTGGTAGCCGCGCGAAGGTGGTCTGATTAATTTAAGTGGAACATCGCCGTGTTATATGTAATAGGGAGAATAGAATTTGGAACAGTAGTGGAACAGTTCTTGCAAGGAGTAAATTAAAACATCAAGAGAGAACCAGATGACTTCGACGACGAACGGCGCGAAGAGGGATTTTCAGCGCGGAAGCCAAGGGTGATATGAACTGCGGGGGCTCATTTCACAACGCCTAGACAATTCGGTACAGTTCTTAACTAGATGCATGCAATCAATAGAATTTATATTGTTAAACAATATTCAAATAATTTCAATAAATGAAATTATTGTTGTGCCAAATTATACGCAATTCCTTGTAATAGAAATAATTTCAGACTTAAGGCTTCTCTGTATAGAGGGCAACCCGGTGACAACCAGCCAGCAGGTAAGTGTGGTGTCATCGTATAGAACCCAAAAACTGAGCTAGCGAATTAAAGTAAAGTAAATAATTCATTCAATATTTTATCACAATATATATCCTTTGAGAAGAAATTCTTGCGTTGAATTAATTGACATTATGAGTATATATATATATATATATATATATATATATATATATATATATTGCAACGGAACATGCCATCTCTCGACATGCCGGCACTAACCAACCTTTGATGGGCTAGGGCGGATATACCCCACGAGAATCAAATGCTTCTGGCGTGGGTGTCACCAGGACGTCACGGCGCTCCAGTCACCGCCTCGTCGCCAGGCCCTGCCGGTTGTTTATCAAAATATTTTCTTTTATAGGATGCTCCCTCCCTAGGAAATCCTACATGGTTTAGTGACCAGGGAAAATCACAATCCACAAATGCTTTATATCTCATTCATTAACCAAAATTGATTACATAACATTACAACATGCAGCGGGCAAACCACTGCTTTGCCCTACACTGCCTGTACACATTACACCTGAGAGAGATTTCGATAATCCTATTTCCAGCTGGATTTACCTAAACATTCTCTTAAGATTTTCATTACTACTTAAATTAGTGTGGCATTACTTATTGCCTTTCACATAAAAGCACATGTACACTGACTCTTTCGATAAAGAAAAAGACTGATTTTAACAAAGTTACTTATTGTTCTGGTTTAGATGCATGTAGGCATCGCATTCTATTTTAAATTCTGTTTAGAACGACCCTTTGAACATGAAAGAAAGACCAAATCCAAATCTAGAATTGTCCTCATTAGCCTCTCCTATTTCTGCTAATACCTTGTATTTTTACAGCACTGTGTCAAAGTTTACAGGTACTCACTCTCGTTTGCTGCATGGCGGTGAAATACCGTTACACCTCCCCCTCTCGCGCGCGTTCCGGAGACCTCCCGTTCGCCCACTAGCAGCCGGGAAGGGCGTAGCGATGACCTCGCTGTCTTCACGGCCGCTCGAACAAATGGAAGCCTCGGCGAGCCTGTGGAGTAGCGGCGGGCCCGATGGCGACCTCGGGATGCAACGGTGAATTGCACCGCGGCGCCTCTCGTACTCGCTGTATTCCACGTCACGTACCAACTTCTCGGCTGTACCTTCTTCTTCTATCTTCTCCCTTCTTCTTTCTTCGTTCTCCTTCAATGCGAATTACACGTCAGTTCAGAAAGTTCAGACGTCTTTAATTTTCTTCCTCACAAACTCATTCCGGACAACAGTTCATTAAATAATTCTTGATTTGAACATCGGGCTCGTTTCACTTTGCTCCCGTGCACTTTGAAAGTTCTGGTGGCGTTGGAAGTTGTGAATTACGCACCGACTCACGTTGTACTTGGTCATGAATTCTGTTTTAGAACAAAACTGCTCCTAGCGGATATTGCATCTCGTCGTTAACTTTTTTCTAAAAGCAACGTTTCACGTCGTCGAAAACTTGTTCTAGAAGAAACATTCTACACGTCTCGCCTCGTCGACAACTTTTCCTAGAAGAAACGTCCTACACGTCTCACCTCGTCGACAACTCTTTCTAGAAGACCCGTCTTGCCTCGTCGGAAACTCTTTCTAGAAGACAAAATTCTACATCGGTTACCAGGCTGCCTCTGTCCTACTCTCCTCGCGTGACCTACGCCGACCAATGGCTATCGTGGGATTTTCGGCTCTCTCCTCATTGGCGACCATCGGTTCCGGTTGTAGGCTTCGAAATTATTCGACGCCTTCGTCATCCGCTGACGTCGACGGCGCGCGGCTTTCAAAGCTGCCTGCGCCTTATGGTGTTCGGGCTGGTTGTAGATTTATTATGGGACGAATGGATTTCGTCCATTTTCGTCTCATTGCCCCCATAACGGTAAGATTCTTCGACGGTCATTTAAAATGATGGAGAAGAATCTTCAACGAGAACTATTCAAGAATTCTTTTATTTTTCCCATCGACTTTTCATCTTTCTGTTACCTGATCATTCGAATCAGCAACCCGTTATTTAGTAAGGTTTCAAGTTGAAGAAGTTATATGTTCCTATTACTCTTCCGTCTTCATCTATTAATTCGGCTGCATTTGGAGCTACCAATCTTGTCACTGTGTACGGTCCCTCGTACAGGTGAAAGAATTTAGCAAATAATTTTAGCCTTGGTACTGATACTTTTGGAGTTCGTAGCATGACTTTTTGATTCACCCTAAACACATATGGTCGGCTTTTTACTTTCTTTTTCCGTTCTTCGGCAGCCTTGCGGAGCCTATCCAGAATTTGTTGTTCCGTGTGGTAGGGTTCCGGTCCGGTCACATCTTCACGGTCTAGATATCCCAACACATGTGGTGGTTTGCGGGCGAAATGGGCCTCGTATGGACTCATCCCGATGCTTTCATGCGGCACGTGGTTCAACCATCGATTCACATGGGGCACTAACTCGGTCCAATCGTCATGTTTCTGGCTGCAATAAGTTCGGAACAGTCTCGACATTTCTTTCATCACCCGTTCGCTTGGATTTGATTGCGGGTGGCGAATGGACGAGTAAATTGGAGTTAAATTTTTCTCTTGTAATGCTGTTTTCCACAGTTGGCTAGTGAATTGAGTTCCATGGTCACTCAAGACTCTACGATACTGTCCTGCTATTGCTAAATATTTCTCCAGCTGTCGTAAACACTGGTTAGTGGTGATCTTATTAATGGGGTACACTTGTGTAAACTTTGTAAACAAGTCGATGATGACCATGATATACTTATTCCCGCGCCTCGATTTTGGTAATGGCCCGTACAAATCGACTGCAATGATATCATTTTTCCCTTCGGGAATGATCGGTGTCACTGTACCCGCATACGATCGATTCGGAAACTTTGTCCTCATGCATGTCTCGCACGACTTGATTACTCGTTTCACATCCCTATCCATGTTTTTCCAATAACATAGTTCGCTTATAATGCTTTTAATTTTTGTGGACCCGTAATGTGCGGCTTGAGCGTGGACATAGTTAATTAGTTCCTCCGCGTGCGCTTTTGGGATCCAAATTTTGTAGGTAATTGGAGCGGTGTTCAATCGAATCAGCACCATGTCATTGGTCAATCTCCACCTCTCGGGATCTCTCTGCAATTTCGTCACGACTTCTTCGTCTTCTGTTTGCCCTCTTCCCTCAAGCACACGCTTGACTTTACTAATTTCGTCGTCGTGATTTTGAAGGTCTGCCAATGTGGACCAATCCCATAGAAAACTTTGAGGAATTTTTAGATCGATTGCATTGACTTGTTCGACGCCTTTATGGGTGATATTCGTCTCTGGAGCTGGGAACTGACGACTGAGTAAGTCAGGTAATACATTTTTCTGCCCCTCGACATACTCGATTCGAAAGTCAAATTGTTGTAGCCACAGTGACCACCTCATCAGCCTATCGTTTTGCCAATTGCAACGATTTAAAAAGATTAGGGCTTTGTGATCGGTTTTGATGACAAAACTCCTCCCCATTAAGTAATTCTTTAATTTAGTTAGGGCCCAAACAACGGCATAGGCTTCTTTCTCCGATGTCGTAAAACGGATCTGCGGCCCTTTTAAAGCAGTGCTGACCAAATTGATGATTTTTGTCTCCCCATCAATGACTTGGTACAACATCGCTCCCACACCCAAATCACTACTATCTGTTTGTAGATACATAGGCTGCGTGAAATCTGGATGTGAAATCGTGCATGTTTGTAAAAACATATGCTTAAGATCGTCGAACGCCTTCTGTTGAAGTTCCGTCCATTCCCATTTCTGATCTTTTCGCAATAATCGATATAATGGAGCTATCGTTAGAGCATAATTATAGCAAAACCTGCTAAAATAATTGCAGACTCCTAAAATTCTCTTTAGTTGCCTATTATTCTTTGGTCGGGGTATGGCTTCGATTTCTTTAATTCTATCCAATCCCATTTGAATTCCATTCTTCGTGATTTCATATCCCAGAAATTTGATTTGTGGTACACCAAAATGGGATTTTTCAAGATTTAATACCAAGTTATTTTGAATCAACAATGGTAATAACTTTCCCAATGCTTCAAGGTGACGTTCAAAATCTGTCGAATGAACTAAGATATCATCAACGTAAAGAGTGGTGTCTTGTAACCCAGCATTGTTCATAATCTCGTCCAAACATTGAACCAGCGCAGCTCCACTGTTACGCAATCCAAATGGGACACGTTGAAATACATAGCTTCGCCCCTTGTAGACGAACCCTGTGTATTTCTGATCCTTCGGATGCAACCTCATTTGATAATATGCCTTGCTGAAGTCCGTTGATGAGAAGTACCCCTTATTGGCGAATCGTAACAATATTTCATCAATTTTGGGCGGTACATCCCTATACGGTATTGTCAGCGAATTCAAGTAACGCGCGTCTAAGCATAAGCGCAATGTGCCGTTCTGCTTTTTCACTATTACAATTGGATTGACATACGCCGTAGTCGCCCTTTTGATTATGCCTTCTTCTAACATTTCTTCAATTTGTTTTGAAATTGCTTCTTGGTACGCCACTGGTATAGGATAGCTGCGTCCTTTGAACGGCGTCTCGTCTGTGAGTTGGATACGAAACACGTAATTTTTCACTGGCTCGCGATTTTTCTCGAACACCCTTTTGGCGCTGATGAGTAACTTCGATAACTTGGCCTTCTGTTCTTTGTCGAGGAGATCAGCGGAATTAACTTTCTCTTCAATTGATTCAATCAAGTCATTTGTCGCGGACGAACATAAATTTATTTCATCCTCATTTTCAATTAACTTTTCTTCATCAAATTTCATCACTGTGTTAATTCTCGCGTTTCCACGACCTATCAGAATTTTCGCGGGTCTGGTATCTACAGTTACATCATTCTCCACGAGAAAATCAATGCCTAAAATTACTGCGTACGTGAGTCCTTTTACTACGAGACATGGCGTGTCATAGACCTTGCCTCCTATTTCTAATGGTGCATAAATTTGTTTTTTGATCGGGCTCGACTTGTTTCCAATCGCAGTTGTAATTCGCGTACTTTTAATTGGCAATTGAGGTAGTTCAATCTTCGATTCCCTTAACGCATTGTAGGCGTCTTCATCCATTATGGTTGCCATGGAGCCAGTGTCCACTAACGCCTTCATCACCACGTCGCCGCAGCATACTTCAATCACCGGACAACGATATGGATACTCGTTCGTTGTGACCATATTCCATATGACACCCGTCGGTGGATCACCTACAGAGATTACAGGAACCACGTTGTATTCAGCTTGAACGTTGTTCGACATGGGGTTCCCGCTCACATCGAACTGTGGCAGTTTCCCGATGTTGATGGCTGACATTGATGTTTGTCCCCTAATTCTTCATTATTCTCTTCTTCTTTAGTCTTGCGCTTGTTTTGAGGGTATGTTTTATTAGTCTTCTCCCCTCCTGGTTTTGAAGTTCGGTCTTTCGTTTCATTCCGAAAGTTATTTTCTTCCGTATTTCGATCATTCTTTTTATTGTTTGGTTGATCGCTCTGTTTCGATGATTTTGCCTCTTGACCTCCCACACTCGTGCTGATGGCATTAATCGTCGTACTAGTCTTGCCTCCCTTCATGACATTATCTGCTGTAATATCATAATTACCTAGCAAGCTTTGGAATGCCTCAATGTCACGCGGAGCTATGCTTCTTATCAAGTTCTGTATGCTGTATGGGAAATGTCTTGTTAATAAACAAATAATTTCTTTGTCTTCCATAGGTGGCGAACATAACTTGAGTGCAGCAATCTTCCCCGCCGCATAATCGCGCATGCTTCCTAGCGTCGGCTTGTAGTACGTATTCATAACTGTCATCTTGTGGTTGAGTTGAATTTCCTCGCTCCAATATCTATTTAAAAATTTTATTTTAAATTCTTGAATTGTTTGAGGAAACGGTTCAAGCGTTTCTAACCATGTTCTTGCATTTTTTTGTAAAATCTGGTACAATAAATGCGTTTTATATTGCTCTGGCAAGCGACTAAGAGCCATAAAACTATCTAGTGCCTTTAAGAACGAATATGGATGTTCTTCGGGCAATCCCGAAAACTTCAAGGTAGGTGGCACATTTAAGTTTAACGGGTGCGTCGAACCTACAGCTGCCGGCATGGTATCTACCGTTGCTTGCAAGTCGTTTAGTTTTGTTAGCACTTTCAAACGTTCTTGTGTGCCCACTTCTACCTGATTTGAAATCCCTTTCAGTTCTTGTGCGATTTTGTCTTCATGTCGTTTCGTACGAATTTCGACGAATTCAGTTATTGAATCAATTCGCGTGTTCATTTCTTCACATTTATTTTGTATAGTTTCAATCTTCTCAGATTGTTCCTCTACTTTTCTTGCTTGTGCCTCTAACTTCTTGTCAACTTCATTCTTCAATTCGGCTGCCCCCGTTTCCTGTGCTCGCTGAATTGCTTCGACCTTGTCGTTAACAGCACTTATTTTGGTTGTCAACTCCGTAGCTAAAGCATTTTGCTGTTCTTTCAACTCCATAGCTAACACCTGGTTTTGTTGTTGAATCTCGCGTTGAACACTCTCTTGTACATGTTGGATGTTTTCTTGTACCTGTTGCATGTCGCGTTGAACATTCTCTTGTACATGTTGAATGTCGCGTTGTATTTCTGCAGCTATTGCGTGGTTTTGTTGTTGCATATTCTCTATCTTATTGGTAAGGGTTGTACGGAAATTACCTAACAATGCCCTCATTAGGTTTAGCATGGGGTCATCCGGACTAACGGGTGGTGATTCCCCTTCTAACATTTCCGGTGACGATTCTAATGGCTCTGTTCCGCGAGCAGATTCGGTCGGCGTTCGTTCTACGGTCGGCCTTGCCTCCACTTCGCGCTGCCCCTCCTCCTCGTCACTGTTAGCGGCCTCTGCCCCCACTAAGCCTCTACTTTGCATGAATCTATCCGCCATGATACGAGGTTGAGCACCCGTTTACAGCAATTCTTTACACAAAAGATATTTGTTGGAAACGAAATTACCTCCCTCACAACACACTGAATAATTTATACACTCCACAACAAAATCACATAGAAATAGAACTTATCACACTGCTGAAAATAAAACACAAAACATGACATGTACACTGCAATAAATTGTAACACTGTAACAACTATGAACACCGCACATCATTCACAAGTCTCGTTCTCCTTTCAATATTTCCTTTTAACTTTAATTTTATTCATAGCATTGTGTGTGTTCCCTCTTTGATTTGACAAGTCACTACACAATCTTATATGGGACTTTGGAAACCCTAAATTTTAGCCTTATTAATGATGCAAATATTAATTTCCTCTCTCCTGCTATCATTAGTTAATGCTAATTTAACTTTCAGGTCCCCTGTTCGGGCGCCATTTAATGCAACGGAACATGCCATCTCTCGACATGCCGGCACTAACCAACCTTTGATGGGCTAGGGCGGATATACCCCACGAGAATCAAATGCTTCTGGCGTGGGTGTCACCAGGACGTCACGGCGCTCCAGTCACCGCCTCGTCGCCAGGCCCTGCCGGTTGTTTATCAAAATATTTTCTTTTATAGGATGCTCCCTCCCTAGGAAATCCTACATGGTTTAGTGACCAGGGAAAATCACAATCCACAAATGCTTTATATCTCATTCATTAACCAAAATTGATTACATAACATTACAACATGCAGCGGGCAAACCACTGCTTTGCCCTACACTGCCTGTACACATTACACCTGAGAGAGATTTCGATAATCCTATTTCCAGCTGGATTTACCTAAACATTCTCTTAAGATTTTCATTACTACTTAAATTAGTGTGGCATTACTTATTGCCTTTCACATAAAAGCACATGTACACTGACTCTTTCGATAAAGAAAAAGACTGATTTTAACAAAGTTACTTATTGTTCTGGTTTAGATGCATGTAGGCATCGCATTCTATTTTAAATTCTGTTTAGAACGACCCTTTGAACATGAAAGAAAGACCAAATCCAAATCTAGAATTGTCCTCATTAGCCTCTCCTATTTCTGCTAATACCTTGTATTTTTACAGCACTGTGTCAAAGTTTACAGGTACTCACTCTCGTTTGCTGCATGGCGGTGAAATACCGTTACACCTCCCCCTCTCGCGCGCGTTCCGGAGACCTCCCGTTCGCCCACTAGCAGCCGGGAAGGGCGTAGCGATGACCTCGCTGTCTTCACGGCCGCTCGAACAAATGGAAGCCTCGGCGAGCCTGTGGAGTAGCGGCGGGCCCGATGGCGACCTCGGGATGCAACGGTGAATTGCACCGCGGCGCCTCTCGTACTCGCTGTATTCCACGTCACGTACCAACTTCTCGGCTGTACCTTCTTCTTCTATCTTCTCCCTTCTTCTTTCTTCGTTCTCCTTCAATGCGAATTACACGTCAGTTCAGAAAGTTCAGACGTCTTTAATTTTCTTCCTCACAAACTCATTCCGGACAACAGTTCATTAAATAATTCTTGATTTGAACATCGGGCTCGTTTCACTTTGCTCCCGTGCACTTTGAAAGTTCTGGTGGCGTTGGAAGTTGTGAATTACGCACCGACTCACGTTGTACTTGGTCATGAATTCTGTTTTAGAACAAAACTGCTCCTAGCGGATATTGCATCTCGTCGTTAACTTTTTTCTAAAAGCAACGTTTCACGTCGTCGAAAACTTGTTCTAGAAGAAACATTCTACACGTCTCGCCTCGTCGACAACTTTTCCTAGAAGAAACGTCCTACACGTCTCACCTCGTCGACAACTCTTTCTAGAAGACCCGTCTTGCCTCGTCGGAAACTCTTTCTAGAAGACAAAATTCTACATCGGTTACCAGGCTGCCTCTGTCCTACTCTCCTCGCGTGACCTACGCCGACCAATGGCTATCGTGGGATTTTCGGCTCTCTCCTCATTGGCGACCATCGGTTCCGGTTGTAGGCTTCGAAATTATTCGACGCCTTCGTCATCCGCTGACGTCGACGGCGCGCGGCTTTCAAAGCTGCCTGCGCCTTATGGTGTTCGGGCTGGTTGTAGATTTATTATGGGACGAATGGATTTCGTCCATTTTCGTCTCAATATATATATATATATAAAATTTCTAAAGCATATGACTAGGGCCCGGTTAATTATGTAATTACATATTTCCGTAAGTTAACTCAAAAACTCGATATATTTACGTTTCATATCGATTAGTGCCTAAAAACGTTGATTTTTTTACTTACTCGTATACGTACGTATATACGGAGTGATATACGAAGTATAGGGAAAGTTATGTAATGCTGCACGAAAAAATGGCAAATTTTCGGCGGAAAAAATTTCATTGCCGGGCATTGTTAAAGGTCATGTGCATTCTTTTGAAAATGTTAGTAGTTTTCGCGCAATATTGGATGCAATATGTACAATTTTAAAAAATTACAAAAACTAGATTTTCTCAAAAATGGCTCCAAATGTGTTCTTTAAACTTTTAGTAGGTATTATACCTAATGCATTTTATGAGATGACAAAAACGCCATATTGCTCTGTTCTTTTGTTTTTTTTTACAAAAATTGCAAAAATGTAATTTTTTTGACTTGTCTCTCACGTCGTCGTTAATATTTACATTAGCCTTGATTTGTTGTCATCATTATATTAAGAAGTACACAAGCTTTAAATAATGTCAAGTAATGTTTCTCGAAAACACAACTGTTTTCTGTGAAAAGTAGCTCATAATTCCGCATTTTCAGAAACTCTCAAACGCCATTTTCTCATATATGGCTGCAATTTTTTTCTTTAAGCTTTTCTAACGGATAGTGCTAATTACACTTTAATATGACGTGAAGTTTGAGTAATTTTTTTTTGTTTTTTCAAAATTTATACAAATGTTATTTTTTTGAAATATCTCTCCCATCTCTAATATGCACAATACCAGCAATTTGTAAAGATTATTATATACGTGCTTCAAATAACTTCAAATAAAGTATTTTGAAAACTCAAAACTTTTCTGTGAAAATGAGCTTCAAATTTCGCATTTTTAGTAGCGCTAAAACGCAATTTTCTTTAAAACTGCACATAATTTTTAAAGGAAAATTGCCGTTTAGTATTAGATTTTTGTGTTCTTTAATATTCTAAAATTAATATTTTCGTTCTAACAATAGAAAACCGAAAAATTAAGAAAAAGACAAAAAAATGTACTTTTAGCGGTGATAGATGGCAGCTGGCCAGAAAGAGTATGTGGCAATTCCAAATAGCTAGCGAAGACAAAAGGAAATAGAAAACTAATACGGGAAAATCTGTGCCATTCTGTTTGAACTACTAGTTAGTACATATATTTACATATTTTACGCGAAAGTACATGTATTTACTTATTTTACTCAAAAGTACATAAATATTTAATATATTAAATTAATTAAATTTTTATTTCGTAATATTTAATATTAATATTAAATATTTCGTAATATTTCCGGTTTTCGGAATTCTTTTTGTATAATTCTTCATTTATCCTATATGTTTTTGACAAGGAATCACCTAGAAAAACAATTCAGCATTCTCAAACACAATTTTTCCGCAGCCTCCTCTCTAAATTGGCGCAATGGCATCGCGTAAAAATGTGATATTGCAGCAAGCAACATCCTACAAAAGGGCAAGGCGTTATTGCACTGCAATGCTTTCAGTGTCTAGAGTTCAGGGCGAGTATAACTAGAACAAAATACTGCTCGGAAAGAAAGTTGGTGTATGAAAATAATGTCTACTAGGAGATAACTCGCGTCCACGACGCATTTTCCAGAGATCTTCCTTGGTCTTAATACCCTTCGCCAAAAATTGCACGCACCAACGTAACTCAGAAATCGCCATTGAGAGTTTTCTTTACCCGTTTGTTACACGCGAGCCTACGCCTTTTGTGTGTGTGTGTAAAAGGGAGTTGAAAATCTTAAGAAAAATCAGGATGTGGCAATGCAGCTTTTGGATAAGGAAAGGACAGAAAATAATTCATGGCGATTGGCTTAAACCTCGTGGTAACGCAGACTGGAAATCTGTCAAAGGCAAAGTTTGTTGTATCTTTTCAGAGAAGTTTAGCAATAGCGTCTGGGGTAAGAACATCATTAAAGAAAGCGGAATTTTTGCTACCTAAGAGTCAATTGATTAAATATCCAACAGCATTATTTTTATTCCCTAATCCGTAAATAGCATTGAACAGTGACATGTTGGGACAAAGTTACACCAGTAACTTCGTGGGATGTGGAACACTTGGTCAGTTCAAGGCCCTCAAACAGATAATAGGAAAAGTTTCATTTCTAAGTATTTGAAACAAATATTTGTTTCCCATTGTTACAGAGATCATTTTAAATAACAGAATTATGAGGAGTATTTTGGTCTTTACGAGTATATGAAGTGTGCAGTCCAATATCTTAGACCAATATACTTATCAAAAGTATTTTAATAAAACGAATTGATATAATAATTAAAGTGTTACATATTTCTTACCTTTTAGTACATATTTCTATACATTTTAACAGATGTATGTATATATTTTCCTAATTTTTAGTACATAATTATCCGGGCCCTAATAATCAACTTTAACCCTTTGCGTTCTAACAGTCAGATAGCTTTCTAGCAATTTGTTTACAATACCTCGGAAACCATACTGATGTAGTTTATATAGCAAAATATTGTGGTTCATTGCAGGGACCGAAAAGGTATTGAATACCGGTAAAAATACCGGTATTTTTTCATACCGGTATAAAATACCTTTATTCTTTTATACCGGTAAAATACCTTTATAGGACGTCTATACCGATATGGACGTCCATAAAGGTTATACCGGTATTTTCAATGGAAATAGTGTCGCGTTCACGCCCCCCTCCACACACACGCGCATTCGCGCCCGCCACACGCGCCCGCCACACGCGCACTCGCGCCCCCACACATGCGTGGGGGGGCATGTCAGTGCCCCCACACGCGTGTTCGTGCCTCCACACGCGCGTTTGCGCTCCCACACGCGCGTTCGCGCCCTCCACACACGCATTCGCGTCCGCCACACGCGCGTTCGCGCTTCCACACGCGCGCTCGCGCCTCCACACGCACGTTCGCGCCCCCAAACGCGTGTCCGCGCCCCCACACGCGCGTTCGCACCCGCCACACACGCGTCGCGCCCCACACACGCGTTCGCGCCCCACACGCGCGTTTTGAGTGCGTCATCCTGTGCCGAACCAGAGACGCCCGTGGGTCGAAACGCTGACCTCCGGAAACTGCCTACGCAACGGCGCAGCTATTACAGAGTGACAACTGCGAGAATGCATCGGCTGCGCCCAGGAGTTACTGAATTCTTATCAACCGATGTCAAATTTCTATCGCCTTCTTTCTTTCACAACTGATGTCAACGGTCTTATCCTGGCAGAGGCCGCAGGCCCGGCGGCGCGCAGCTTGTCAGCTAGGTCGAATTCGGTCGCGGCAACTGGAGGAGAATTCTAGCGGCCGGCTGCACTGATCGGTAGTTTTCTTTGGTTACTCCGATCAATATCAGAGGAATGCCGGAGCAGTACCCCAATAAACGGGCCATGGACCGCGCGCGATCTTTTCTTCCTCTTGTCCTATCCTCATCCCTTCGATTACACACTTACACTAACACGCATTACACTACCACACATGCCGGAAGACCGCGCGGGAGCTTAGAGAGTGTGCCGGAGGGGGGGAGGGCGCTGGTGGGAGATACCTGGTGGAGGGAAACCCTGCTAGTCGACGGTAGGTCGGCGCCTGATCTTACTATGCAAGGAGGAAGATCACCGCCGCCTCTCGTAGAAAACGCACGGACTGCACTAACGGGGTTAGGATTTGATGCGCCCGGAATCACTAATAATCATTCAATCATTAATGGAAACAAACTCCAGGCTCTGACTAGTTTCCTAAGGTCTAATAGTGTAGAGCGTGAAAAAGTGTGTATTTAAGGCGAAAGGATGAGGAACAAAAGATAATGTCCGATCAGTGACCCGTTTTTAAGTACTACTCCGGCATACGCCTAGTACTGACCGGAGAAACCATAGAGAGCAACCTCTTAGAAAACCAGACCATTATAATAATTCTTTCCCAACCAACGACAGAACTCGATCTAGTTAGAATGTCTGGTGACGAAAATACGCCACGTTTGAGACTCGAACCCTAGGACCCCCGGTCAGAAACTCTGCGGAGTCCATTATTGTTCCTCTGAACCATCTCAACAGGTATAGACGTCGAATAAAGGTAAAATACCTCTAAAAATACCGGTATTTGATGTCTTATACCGGTATTTTTAAAGTACAGTAGAACCCGTTTAATAAAATCCCGCTTAATAAAATTTCCCGGCTAATAAAATTAAAATGAACATTCCCAAAATTTTGCCATATAAACAATGCATTTTAAACCCGCTTAATGAAATAACCCGCCTAATAAAACCTAATTTTTTCGTCCCGAATCGAAGTTTTGCCCCGTTAATAAAATAAGATAAGGAATTTGTAGTCTACAGTTATTTCTCTGGCGTTTCAAGGTTCGGAGAGCTTCCTCTATAATAATTCCTTGTTAATGGCGCTAGTAACGCCATCACGTGTTTAAAATGAGCAACTTTAGATATACTGCCATTTATTCAACTCTGCCGCCCCCCTCGCAGGTATCAGCTGTTGACGGTTTCGTCCAATCGGGAGCTTTTATGTCGCTACAGTGACGTCATAACGGTGACGTTCACGCTCCTGATTGGATGAAACGGTCAACAGTTGATACTTGGCAGGGGCAGAGTTGAATAAATCGAAGTTATAAACACGTCGTACGTGCGTTTAGAGAAAATATTTCCTGTTCAGCCGATTGCTCAACGCTCAGATCACTTTTCTCGTCCTTACGAAACTCGGAAGACTGCCGCTGTGAGTGCTCCAAAGTGTTTTATACTTTTGTGTTTCTTTGTGGAATACTGTACCTCAACGTATTGCATCAACATTTTGTTTGCATTGGCTTTTTCGACAAGGTAAGAGTGGTTTGATATTTCTTTAGAAACTGAAATGGCAACAGCGGTGAAGAGAAAGGCCCTTTCCATAAGCGAGAAACTCGCCATCTTGAATGAAGTTGATGGAAATCCTGGAATAAAACGGGCCAGAATTGCGGGAAAGTTCAATGTTTCAGTTGCATCTATCAATACTATTGTTTATAAGAGGGAATCCATTTTAAAAAACGCTGGTAATCCTGCTCGCCAGAAAATCAAATCTTCAAAGTACGAGGAAGTTGAAGAAGTGCTGTTGGCTTGGTTTAAGGCAGACCTGCACAACGCCTGCTCCCGCGGGCATTCTGCACCTGCGAGCCGCTCGCCTGCCCGTGGCAGCGCCGAAAGTGCAAGTAGTGGGGAGTAGGAAGCTTTGATTTGTGTCTCGGGAGAGCAAAATGAGGAGACACGAACGTACACGAAGACACCCGAGCGGAGTCGAGCGAGTCCATGCGCGAGCCGACGGACTTCCATGGCGCAAATCTTTAATTCGAAATCTGTCAGAAATTTAATGTTTCTAATGTTAAGTGGTCGTTAACGCCATTAACAAGATTTGTTGCGAACTTTCGTTTTAAACGAAGAATTCCAAACTATTATTCACATTAGTTTCTTTATTTAAACTTTTCTATAACATAGTTATTTGGTAGGTGTTTTTTAATATTCTCAATTTATTTTCCGTCGGCTAGTTCAGGTTAGAATTATTTCGGTGCAAAAGAGTGCAGTGGTAATAAAAATGCAGCTTGTGCAAAGAAGAAACGGCAGGAGATTGCAGTCACAAATGCCAGTGCTGAGGAAGTAGAAACTTTTTTAGTATCAGATGTCAAGCATTGTTCATTTTCTGCCAAAATCTCACCAGTCAAGCCATCAGCCAGTGCGAACATTCTTTCCAAGTTCACTGATGTTTTTCCTGCTGAACAGTGAAATACCCGAAGAAGAGAATTGCACTTACATGTTACTTCACAAGTGTGTTGGGAACATTTACTGAAAGGATTCATGTGAGTGCTGTCTGTGGATCCTCAAATGTATGCATTGAAGTACAACAATCAATGTAATTTGCTTTTCAGTTAGTGAACAAGTGTAATAATTGTGAACAATTGTTAAATAAAATTTCAAATAGCCATCGTGTACCTGTAACATCATCTTGTAGTAGGCCACCACATGAAGTGAATAGGAAAATTGTGGATGCTTCTTTGCAAATAGGTAGGGGCCATTCAGCAATAGAGCAGTTTCAATGGTAATTGGTTTACCATGAATTAATGTTTCAATTTACAATTCTCATGTTCTCTCTGTTATTTAAAATAATGCAAAAATAAGAGGAAATTTTGAGGCTTTCATATGCAGCCATACATGAAACTCACATAGATGTTCTAGATTCAGTAAGTGATGAAGTTATACATTTATTAGTATTGTATGATGGAACATGGCATAAACGAGGCACTGCATCTCATGAAATGGGAATTGTTGACTCATTATGAAATGGATATCTTGACTGGTCTTGTGGCTGATTTTCATGTTTTGTCAAAATACTGTGGCACTTGTGAAAAGAACAAGAGCAAATTATGAGACAAAAAGCTGTGAGTATAAAAAATGGAAAGAAATTCATAATTAGTAATTTTTAATGGATCTTCACGTGCAGTGGATGTAGCTGCAAGTGAGGTATTGTGGAAGAGGGTCCTGTCTCATCATTTTAGATATACAACAATACTGTCGGATGATGATGCAAAGACTTTCAATCACCATCTGAAACTAAACATCTATGGAGACAACTTTATTATTAGAAAAGAAGAATGTATAAAACATATGATGTAAAGATTTAAAACAGGCTTACAAAAATAATCCAAGAATAGAAAGTGAAGGGTGTTACACTTGGTAAAAAGCTAGTCAATTTAAAGGATGACATAATTATTTGTCTTAGCAAATTATCGCAATGCCATCCAGAAGAATTTCCAGATGTGCAGAAGATGAAGTCTGCAATACTTGCCACCTTATACCATGCAATGCCAACAGACTTGAAGCCATTGCATTTTAAATGCCCTAAAGAAGAAAATTCATGGTGCTTCTACAATCGAGCTCATGGGAATGAAATTTCAAAACATGGCAAATACAACATGAAAACTGTAGTCTCCTAGTGTTATTGTAAAATAATTCCTATGTATCAGAGGCTTGCAAAAAATGAATTACTGGAATGTGTATATGGGAAAATACAGAATGCAAATGAAAGTTTGCATAGTTTTGTTTGGAGCAAGTGCCCCAAAGAAACATTTCTTTCCAGAAAAAATATTGAAATTGCTGACATCAGCAGTGTCCCAGTTCAATATGGGATGTGAGGCCAGTGAAAGAGTCAAAGAGCATGCTTCAGGAATCAAAGTGACATCTCCTAAGAAAATAAACATATGAGAGACAAAAGTCGTCTCCACAAAAGTGAAATGGCATTGCAACCAGACTTTAAAAGTGCTTAAAAAAAAGAAAAGTCAATCAAAGAAGAAAAGGTTTGTCAAGTCAATAAAAGAAGTAAAGAAAAAATATGTTGAAGATGCAATGTATGCTTCTGGGCAATTTTAAAGAAAAATTTTATTAATAAACTGTAAATGCACTATCTTAAATTTTCTTTTTCACATTCCTGGTAATTGATTTTCCTTACATTATCCCATATCTAAAAAGTTCCAACTTTCACAATTTTCAATCAATTAAAGTAATAACGTAGGAACTTGTTAAGAGATTGTAGATTAATATAATTATCGTAGTATTTTTGTCTGAAGTCATTACTTTTAGAATTAAAAACTGTTTGGTTATTATTAATTTATTTTGGAGTGATAGACCAAACTTACCAAAAGTAAAAATTGTCTCGGATACTAATAAATATATTATGCAAGTAAAACGTATAATTATTTAAACACGTAAAATATCAGTACGATACATTGATTTATTTGCTAATTGGGCTAATTTAATATAAATAGCTTGTCTCGAGAGAACAGAAGGCACAGAGCAAGATAAGTGGCGCAAGCTCAATCTCTCCGCTCGGGTGTCTTCGTGGACATTCGTGGCTCCTCACTTTGCTCTCCCGAGACACAAGTGAAGCTTTGCGGGGAGGGGAGAAGTCTGACGTAGCACGACGCGGCGCGTAGATTGAATGCCTGGGCGTCTAATACAATGATCCATGCTTCAAAATTATATGCCCATTTGTTTAAATCGATTATATCTAGTATTTCAAGTTACCAGGGTCATAATTCACTGTTTATGTTCTGTGCCCTGCTGTACATCCAACTTTGTATCCGCCACTGTATGTATTTTCATTTTCTAATTTTTTGTAGAAAATAACATGCTCATTGTGACTATTAAGCATTATTTTAACGCAATAGCTTTAAAATATATGCTTATATATAAGAGAAAAATATTATTTAATTCTAACACAAAATTGCAATTTAATAATTGATTGTTCACCAGGAATGGTATAATCTCCAAATCATAGAAAAATGAACAAAATCATGAGAGCAATCTCTCACATCAAGATTGACATAAAAATAGAATATGTGGCAATTCCAAGAAGGGTAATGTTTAATAGCACATTTGTGACCATTTTCCCCCATTATGAAACTGAATAAAAGAGATCAACGAGCAAACGTCTGTCACGATATGTTACGGACAATCATACGGACAATCATGGGTATTGGTTAAATAGAATGCAAAGGGCTTTATATTTTTATATGATGTCGTAAACGACTCTTCACTCTTGTCAGAAATTAGAACAGAAAATAATCATGATTTTTTAAAGAACAATATGTTTTTGCTTTGAGAGAACCGTCTCGTCTTACTCAATTAAACATAGTTAATAAAAAATAGTTTATTCCTGTCATCATCAAACAAAAACAATTCAGTATCACAATTTTGTGTTTAGCACAACACTAAATTTGTAATTACATCGTAGCAAAGCGAATTACATTATAAGCCCTACAAGCAATTATAATACTTGGTGTCTAATATCTATAATTCGTTGCAGTTCATATTTCGCCCTGTCATATATCGAGAACAAACATTTGCAATATAATACAAAAGACTTTATTACTTGAACTGTATATGACCGTCATGTTCTTGCCGATTGCTCTTTAAATTTACGCGCTATCTTTCGAATTGCGCATTCTGATTGGTGGACCCCACTCCTAGATTGGGTCTCATCCCCACCCTTCATCGATTTTCTCATTTGCACCCGAGTTGCCCGCACGCAGCTCCTGAGGTCAGTGAAAGTGCAAAATGCTGTGCAGGTCTGGTTTAAGGCGTGCTTTGAATATTCGAGGCCCACTGCTACGGCAGAAAGCGGAAGAAATTGCTCTGAGACTGAATGTGGAGTTCACACCTTCTAATGGCTGACTGGACCGGTTCAAAAAGCGTGCCGGCATTTCATTCTACACCATCAGCGGAGAAGCCGGAAGCATGAATCAAAAAGTAATCGAAAATTGGAAAGAGCAAGTTCTTCTTCTATTAGTGAAGGACTATGAACCGCGAAACATCTTTAATGCGGATGAATTTGGTTTATTTTTTAACCTTTTGCCTGACAAGACATATGCGTTCAGAGGTGATAAATGCACCGGAAGAAAAACCCGGAAAGAAAGAATCACTGTTCTCGCCTGCAGTAATATGGATGGATCGGAGAAGTTCCCCCTAATCACAATAGGGAAATCAGCGAAACATAGATGCTTCAGAAATTTGAAATCTCTTCCAAGTAATTTTAACAAAACTGCCTGGATGACGTCAGAAATTTTTGAAAATTTCTTAATAGCTTTTGATAGAAAAATGGCTGTGAAGAATAGAAAAGTGATTGTCTTCCTTGATCAGTGCGCAGCTCACCCAAAGGACATCAAACTCACAAATGTACAGCTGGAATTTTTGCCTGCAAATACCACTGCTGTTTTACAGCCCATGGATCAAGGAATTATAAGGGCAGTAAAGCAGAAGTACAGAAGATCTCTTGTTGTCAAACTTTTAAATAACTTGGAGCTGGGCAAAAATTTTTGTGTATCACTTTTGGATGCAATTCATATGTTGGCATCTGCCTGGGATAACATCACTGCCCAGACAATTAAAAATTGCTTCGCCAAAGCAGGATTCCCTGTAGCTACAATAGAAAATGAAGATGAATTGGAATGTGCCTCATGGGAAGATGTTCAGAAGCAACTGAAAATTCCGTCAGATTTCACATTTGAAAATTATGTGAATGAAGACGGCCACCTTGCCCCTTGTGAAATAAGAGATGTCATGCAGATACGTGAAGACATTGCAACAAAAAGACAGCAAGAAGAAGGAGATGAAGATGAAGAAGAAGAAGGAGATGAAGAAGAAGACGACGACGACGACCTGCCCACATCTGTTGAAATACCCACATCTGCTGAAATTTCAGAATATTTAGATAAGTGTGCTGTCTATTTGTCAAGCCTAACAAACATTCCCGATGATGTTAGGAGGAGCCTTCACATTTTGTAACAGTATTCTGTGGAAGTCCAAATGAAGCAATGTAAGCAAACGACACTAGATAATTTTTTCAAGAGAGCATAATTCTTCAGTAATGTAAGTAATGTTTAATACACACTAAGAAAACCAAAAACTTTTACTTTTTTACGACCCTTTTAATAAAATAAAATCTTCAAGCCCCAACAATATTTTATTAAGAGGGTTCTACTGTATTTTGAATAAAGGTATAAGAGAGGTAAAGGTATTTCTATACCGGTATAAATACCTTTACCGCTATTATTTCGGTATTCAGTCCCTGGTTCATTGTATCGAATGCTTTGGTAAGATCGAAAAATATTGAAATGCATTACCTATACAGCTACTGATTTCATCAGTAATACTGATTATAGCATCATCTGTGTTTTTATTTTTTTGGAATCCAAATTGTTTCACATATATGATCTTATGCAAGTCAATGAAGCTAATAAATAGATCTTTTAGGATTTTTTCTAATACTTTAGCAAAATTTGTGATTAAAGATCTTAATCTTGTCTATACATGGTTGCATCGTTTTCATCCCCACCTTTATAAGTGGGGACAACATTGGCCTGTTTAAAGTGATGAGGGAAGATTCCTTTTTCCATAACTTTATTAAATAAGTACAATAAGGGTTTAGCTATTCTTTTTACAATATTTTTTATTATGGTAATCGCCTGCTGACATCATTTTCATACACCAACTTTCTTTCCGAGCAGTACTTTGTTCTTAGTTATACTCGTGCTGAAATATAGACACTGAAAGCTTTCCAGTGCAATAATGCCTTGCCCTTTTGTAGGATGGTGCTTGCTGCAGTATCACATTTTTACGCAATGCCATAGCGCCAATTTAGAGAGAAGACTGCAGAAAAGTTGTGTTTGAGAATGCTGAACTGTTTTTCTGGGTGATTCCTTGTCAAAAAATATAGGATAAATGAAAAATTATATAAAAATTATTCAGAAAATGGAAATATGTAAAAATTTGTACTTTTCAGTAAAATATGTAAATACATGTACTTTCTGGTAAAAATATGTAAATATATGTACTAAAAAGTCAATGTTTTTAAGCACTAATCAACATGAAACGTAAATATATCATGTTTTTGATGTGGAGTTAACTTACGGAAATATGTAATTACATAATTATCCAGGCCCTAATGATTATAATACTGAAGGTCTCACAATAAAATGTGGAGTACCTCAGGTAAGGCTGTTTTGATTTAAATCATGAGATTAAAATCATTGATTTAAATCAATATTTATTATTTGTATATTGAAAATATATTTGTATTTTAAATATTTATAAAATAAAAATTACTCAAAGACTAATCAATTAGAAAGTTTATGTAAAGAATATATAATATTTCTTTTGAAATATTTCACATAATTAATTTAATAACACACACTAATTTAACAGCAATACGGCCCTAACACACAAACTAGTTTCAAGAAAAATGTTTAAAGCTTCAACGGTGTCCATAGTTCTAGATTTGTATTAAAATATGTGAAAAATGGAATTTTATTAATACTCATTTAAAAAACAAAATTAATATTGTTAAAACAAATGAAAACAGTAGTTAATCTTACTAGTTTTAATAATATTAACCTTTTTCTTTATGTGTTTATCGATAAAATTCTATTTTAAGAGGGAAGCATGCTAAACAGTAACAACCATTATACCCCGTATTTTTATAACAGGACTACTGTGAAAATATAAAATTTAATGTTTCAAAAACTGTCTAACATTGTTATAAGTTTTTTGATGAATTCAGTTGTTTTCAACAATAAGTGCTTTGTGATTGGGGCAGTATTGCGCAAAAAACGGTAAAATTTCCTTGAACGAAGAATGCCTTTTTTCTACATTATGCTAATAGATGGTGCCACAAGCTTATTTGGTAATGGCAAGGGAAATGTTTCAAGAGCACCAAACTATAAGTAAATCAAATTTAAAGATTTTATGGGTGAAAGTGGTTTTGCACTGCTCCCCTCAAGTATATAGTATCTTTATTTTTTAAATAAAATTACAACAATTTACTGATAAATTTAAAACCTGATGTTCTAACTAACTTTTTTAGTGTTTAAAGTAATTAAGGGTAATTAATTTATTTACCAATTTTGTTTTAAAGTAAAACATCTAATACAATTTAAAAAATTTTTTTTTAAATCAAATAAATCTGATTTAAATCATGACTTTTTTTTCAGCCCTAACCTCAGGGAACTGTATTAGATCCATTCCTATTTATTAATGACATATTCAAAGTCCCAATAGAGGGTAGTCATATACATATTTTGATGATGATACCAATAGTATTACAATAACAGGGGAGACTTGGGAGGAAGTGAGATTGAGGTCCGAGTATAATTTGCACCAAATAGTAACGTGGTTAAACAAAATTGCGTTGAGTTTGAATGAAAAAAACAACAACATTATTTATAACTTTTGGTAGCTACCCTGACAGTATTCCTAAATTACTCACCTTGAAATTATACAAGGTAAATTGCGATATTCAAAATTGTAACTGTGATGAAATACTTAGGGTTAGAGAAACAAAATATTTAGGTTTATATATCGATCAAAACTTGAAATGGAAATATCATCTGTTCCAACTGGCCAAAAAAAACTAGATATTTAATTTTTATCTTTTACAAAATGTCCGAATTCTTAGAAACCAAACAATTATTAATGCTTTACTTTGCTGTTTTCCGGTCAGTGGCTAGATATGGTATCATAGCGTGGGAAGACACTTATGACAAAACCTTAACTCCAATGATGAATGTTCATAAGAAAATTGTAAAAATTATATTTAAGAAAAATATAAGGTACCCCTCCAATTATTTAGGGAAAAAAATCTGTTAAGACTTAAAATGATTTTATATTGAAAAATTAATGTTATAATTATGAATGGTTCTTGAACTTACTTCTACTAGAAGAGAGATGAACATTGTACCAACGGGGGGAAAAAGAAAAAGTGTAATAGACAACATAATATAGTCTGTGTGTGAAAGCCTACAACATTTTGAGAGATACTTTAAAACTAAATTATGTACAGAAAATAAAAAACGATAAGTCATTGAGGAGACACCTCATAGCTTTATCAAGAGAAGAAATACTCTTCTCATTGTTTGGTTTTTCTGTAAACTTTTCATTTTTCTTACTCTCTCATTTTCTAGGCATTTTTTTATTTTCTACCCTTTCTGTCACGTATTTGTTGATATGATATGTGAGGAAAACCAGATATTAGTCCACCGGAAAGATAAAATATAATTTAGTTAGCTTAGTCCAAGTCTGCATACAGGCAATAACTGCTTTCAGCAGAGTATCAGTGGATACTTTACTATTTCATGTACACATTGTATGTATACATGTATGGTAACTTGGAAATATATTCTATTATTCTATTCTAATTATAAGTTGACTATTACTCACACAAAATTACATGCAAAACACTCAAATTTTCGAAAAATTGTATATGACCTTACTTCAAAATGGTTCTTTAAGGAACAGATTTTATTAAGGGAAAAATCTTTAACTTTAATGTTTTAGTTGTAGGAAACTCACGCAAAAATTTTGCTTTTTTTCAATTTTGAAAAAGTCAGTTTTTAACCAACATGAGACCTCTGTCTGTGCCATTCTCTAGCACCACTAGTTTCCCGCAGCATTTCATAACTTTCGGTATACTACATATATTAGTCCATTTATACGGAAGTGTATGGAAAAGTAATAAAAATGACAACTGAAATGTGACCGGGAGAGATGGATCAGTGCATCAACCTGATGTCACTGCAGTCCATCTGACCTGTAAGTCCTAGGTTCGAGTCCCGACGGCGGCAGGGCACTAGCTTGTCAGGTAGGTCGAATTCAGTCGCTGTCTGGAGGAGAATTCTCGCGGTAGGCTGCTCTGATCGGTAGTTTTCCGTGGTTTCTCCGATCAACACCAAGCGAATGCCGAAGAATGCCCTAACAAACGGGCCACGGACCGCGAGCGATCTTTCCTTCCCCATTCCTTGTCCTATCCTCTTACACACATACTTCCACTAACATGCATTACACTACCACACATGCCGGGAGACAGGTCGGGAGCTCACAGCTTGTCCCGGCTGGGGCGGTGCCCCTCGTTGGTGGAAGATACCTGGTTGAGGGGAAACCCCACTAGTCGTCGGTAGGTCGACGCCAGATCTCGCTATCCAGCGAGGAAAAGATCATCGCCATCTCCACAGAAAAACACGCACTACACTTACGGGATTACATGATTTCCCCCACATATAGTTTAGTAGCGCTAAAACGCAATTTTCTTTAAAACGGCACATAATTTTTAAAAGAAAATTGCCATTTAGGACTAGGTGTTTGTGTTCTTTAATATTCTAAAATTAATTTTCCGTTCTACCAATAGGAAACCGAAAAATTACGAAAATGACAAAAAAAAAAAAAAAAAAAAAAAGTGTTTTTGGCGGTGATAGATGACAGCTGGCAAGAAAGAGTATGTGGCAATTCCAAATAGCTAGCGATGACAAAAGGAAATAGAAAACTAATATGGGAAAATTTGTGCCATTCTGTAACACTAGTTAAAAAATGTAGAAGTGATAATTTGAGGGGTTGGGGCAATAATGATAATGATGACGATAACTGTATTTTTTTCTGAAATTTACTTATGTGTAATACTGTACTCTAGTGCATGTCACTGTACCACTGCTATCAATATTTGTAAAAATTGTCAATAGATTTTGTTTGAAAGTCTATTGACAGTGTTGCAACTTAACAGTTTCGCCAAATGTTTAGAGGCAACATAATCATAGCCCTCAGAGACAAGACAGCTGGATGCAGTAATATTCAAGCTTGAAGTTTCAAAAATCGATTTCTCCCTGTACATCTAAAAACTTCAGTGAGAACAATAGAGTTGATGATTCGGATTATATTCAATTCAGAACAAGAAGATGAGCGTTATTATTATGTTGCTTCAAAAATACCCTAAAATGAATATTAAACATGATTTTATTTTTTATTAACTTTATCACAATCTGAAGGAATCCACTTATATTTATTGATTGATGGGTCGCTACAGTTTACCTAAAAATAGAAAAAATTACCTCTTGCCAACATTTCTAATTTTATTCTGTTATGAGGCACTTCCAAAGTCAATGACCTCTTCTATGAGCCTCATCCATCTCCTCAGAAGACAACTGCTATGACAAGGCAGATGCAAATAAAATGAAGGATAAAAAACAAATAAAGAAGAAACAAAGCATGTAACTCAAATAAAACTAAAGAGATAGTTCCATGTTGTACTATTGGGAAATTATGTACATAACCTTTCAAATGCAGAAAAAATTGACTGTTACGGAAATAATATCTAATGCATTTTGGGATTTGGTAGATTTTAATAAACAAAACCATTACTTAATGGATTATATTGAAGTTTTCCCAATTAAAAGATGTTTACATGGCCCGGGTCTATTACACAGACAGGAAGTGATTAAATTGCCAGTTTTATTATGAAACACACACAACGTAGAAGAGTGAAAGCTACAAATCTAGTCTTTTTTTCTTCTTCTGATAATTGTGCCGGCCAAATTAAAGATTGGAATATAATAGCCTTAGGATAATAAGATAAGTTTGTAAATTATGTTAACTATAACAATTTTGAATTCAGCAATCCACAGACATATCATCAAAGTTTGGGGAAACATAATTATAATTCACAAATCAAAAACACATTCAAAATAAAATTTACTTGAATTTCATAAATTTAAAAAAAAACTTTGATTCAGAGTATGTTCATAATACTACAATATGCAGTTAGAAAATAGCAGTAAGTGCATTAACATGACAAGCATGTCTGGATTTACACAAATTTTTTATTTTGCTTTGGCTTAAAATCACTATTTTGCTCTGACCCCTTTAACTAACTTTTAAAATGAAATGCCTTTCAACAATGCTATTACAGATAAAGAATAACATTGTAACATAACAGCAGGTTTTTTATTCAACAATTTAATATTTCTCAACAACACTGTACATTCACATACAAAAACATTTTAATTCTCTAAGATTGATGTATTATTTTCTATGCAATAATCATCATGCACAACTCAGAAAGTGAATAAATAACTTTGTGATTATTAAAATTAAACTAGGTTTTGTTCGCTTTTCTTGAGGGCCAATATTCATTTTTTAATTTGTTCCAGAATAGTCATACAATACAGTGCAGAACTGCATTACTGGTGCATAAAGTACTTGGAATAACAATCCCTACCATCATCAGAGAGGTCTTCAGCATCATCAGCACCCAATGCAAGCAATCCTGAAGGTCGCTGAAACGCAGCTTCCCAAGCCTCTTCCCACCATAAGGCCAGTTTGACAGCAGCAAAACTTGCATAATGTGGAAAATCAAGCATACCGCCAACAACCTCAGGACACAAATTTTCTTGTAATACTGCCTGATGAGCTTCATAGTATTCAAGATCACGTTGTAGTAAAATCCGCACCCTATCCATCAAGTTTCCATCTTCCATAATCTCCATGATGGGGGTTTTTAAAGAACAGAATGCAGAATTAAATTTATAAAATCAATAGATCATTAATTTCTATTTCAACTGTAAGACTCCAGTACTAGCACCATGTGAAGTTCAGAACCTCTGTTCACTAAAGTTTGACCTTCAATACTTCCAACAACAAAGCCATCATTACAAATATTTTTGGTTCGATTTGCCTTGTAGTTTCACACATGAAAACTATATTCTGATTTGAAATTAAAAACAAAAAGTCACTTTTGTTTCTCTGGCTTACTATAGGAGCAACGTTTGAAGTCCACAGATTGCTGCAAGATTTTTGAAATTTCCTCATTTAACAAGTCATGAAGTGACACTCCATCATGTCGATACACCCAATGGCCATCAACAAAATCATAACGTTTTGGTCCACTAGTGGGAGATGACAACCATATCTGGAGATTAGGCGACTGTCTATTAATTACATAGGTTCCATATGGTTCTCCAAACTGTACAGTCAAGACACCATCCTGAAAATAATGGATTTTATGTTTATAAATTGGCTACATTTCACTCAACCTCGTTTTCCCTTCAAATTTGTTACATTAAATTAAAAACGTGGAAGGTATTCTGAAACCAGCATTATAGCCTATAATGAATAGGTAGTTATAACTGAAACATACCATTAAGTACACCAGAACATTTACATCATAATTTATTTATGTTCTAAAAGGTTAGAACCAAACAAACTATGAGTAAAATAAATGTACAAAACACCCTTCAAAATATTGAACTTACTCCATAAATTACATCTGGGCTATTCAGATGAGCTCCTTCTTCTACTAACTCTTCAAAATACTCTGTCAACGTTTCAAGAGTATCCTCGCTAATCCGTTCATAGTCGGCAGGTGTTAGATTTCTGCCAAACAGTACAGAGGTTAAAAAATCCCACGGATTTCAAGTTTGGTAAATAACTTCCAACGAACATAAAAGAAGTGGTGAGGACTATTACGATTTCAGGGATCCTCCTTCACTCTCTACTTACCTAGTTATTGCACTACTTTCATTAGAATATTCAGAAATTAAAATATTTTGGGTGTTCGGATTAACAGTTGTCTTCTGGACACTGACAAATGGAAACGATACATGAAGAAGCGAACACAGAGGATGTGCTGAATGACGATACCTCACAACAGTTGCTAATCTACGGCCAAAAAGTCTAAATGACATTGTCAACAATTTCGCTGCCTAGCAACCGCTCGTTATTTACAAATGTTTGTACTCCCGGTTTACTTCGTTCCAAAGAGTTCGTTCAATCTGCAATCTGAAGTTTCGTTCGCCGCGCGTAAACTACGAGAGCGCGGTCATGATCTCACCAGCCGCTAAGAAGGCGGGAAAACTAAATCGACTATACTTAGGTTCTTTCTTGGCGCGTGGGAGTGTGTCATCAAAATGGAATAACTCACGGTATTTCGTGTCGTTCTCGGTTGAGCCGCTAGGAGTCGCATGATCGACAGAACTACTCGATACAGTCGCGATCTTGATCTCCTAGCGGCACGACGCGAAATACCGTGAGATATTCCATTTTGATGACACACCCCCACGCGCCAAGAAAAACCGAAGTATAAAGCCTAGCGCGCACTGGTTCGGTACGGCACGGACGGACAGGACGGACGGAATTTTTTTAAAAGTTCATTACATCGTTTCCCGTAAGGGTGCGCGCACTAGACCGACACGGACGGGACGGGACGATCCGCACCCTCCGCCGTTTGGAAAAAGTCCGTAGGAAAGATCTTCTGGACAGGCCGACGTGCCGATGACGTCACCAGCACTGTCGGGGCCAGAGAGTATGGTCGGGACGCCCTTACCGCCGTTGCAGTTGTGAGGTTATATGAAGCGTGTGGAGCGAACATGAATGCGTCCAAATTAATTATGTTGATCCAGAATTATCCAGAGTTGAAAGATGTGATATTTTTATTGAATGTATTACCTTGTTAAGAAATGTAATTTAGTTGAGCTGCTAAACTATCTGAATCAAGGAGTATCATTTGGGAAATTTAAAATACAAGATATTATGAGAAGCTGTGCAGTCTCAACAAAACTTGGTTTAGTTATGCACGGTAAATAAATTATGACATATTTTGGAACGATACATTAGTTTATTAATAAATATAAAATATTTGTATGTACCCGTTTTTGCGTATATTGTCTTAACTAAGTCGATTATTTTCATGAGTTTAAAAATAAAGCAATGCAATTGTAATTATGTTCAATTTAATTGTATACAATTACAATATTTACCAAAATATTTATTTATATAGTATACTTTTTAAAATACACAATTTTTCTTCACATTTATCACGATACGTACTAAAGTACTGAAATAATTTTTCATCTTCCACCAGGTCGGGATACAATATGTGAAATTCCCGTTCTCGTGTTCTCTTCTAGATAATCTGGGCTTTCTTCCGCTCCTTGCCTCATTTTCTTTTTCCTTTATAAAAAATCAACGTATGCGATTGCTTCTTTACTTCAATTACGAAGCCGTCGCACACAATACCAGTCACGGAGCGAGGTGCCAAACTGACTCAGAAACTGTTCGAAGTGTCCGTTCCGTCGGCCCTGCCGTCCCGTCCGGGCCTAGTGCGCGCGACCCACACAAAAACAGCCGTCCGTCCGGTTCCGTCCGTCCGTGCCGTACCGACCCAGTGCGCGCGAGGCTTAATCCATCTCTATAAATATTAGAATCTACAAGAAGTTGAAGTTTACTTATGTGGGAGGGCGAGTCAATAAGTATCAGCACTCAAGGTTTATAATTGATTACAACATCAGTACAATAGTTATTAACGAAACGAGTGGATAAAGTGGTGTTTAATTTCATGAGTGGTATGTTGAAGAAAACGAGCGACGATAGGAGCGAGTTTTCTTATTTACCACGAGTGCAATTATACCCCTTTATCCACGTGTTACGTTCAATATTTTTTCGTTTCTATTTCAGAATAACTTTAATTTTGAGAAATTCAAGCATATCATTGCCATTAGATGACGTCATGTTGGTTCCAAACAAGACCTATTTTAGTGGGCCTTGCAATGTATATTTATGATCACTGTAGTGCATTAGAGAATAACATGAAGTCTGAAAATGGAACATATCGTCTCCTGTATTATTTCAGTAGTATACCTTTCCGTAGCGGCTCTCACACGCAACCAATCTTTATAAATGAGGTCTCTAAATAAAGAGAATTTCATGGAGACGTGACGAATTGCACTTTGACTTTAAAAATATGAAGGATTTGTTTAAAATAAACTCACATAAATATTCAAGTCAAACGCAACCCGCAATACTTGCCAAAGTTTTTTGTCAAATAACTCCTAAACAATGCCAGATGAGAGCTTCTTGGACATTCAAATAAATTTTCGGTTCGGCGCTTTACCAGTGCCACCTAAATATTTCAGTCCTTGTTACTGAAAGCCATTTCTGTGACGACATGCTTAGAAGGATTAGATTCCTCAATCTTATATTTACGCTTTCTGTATACATCGTGGTTTGTGCAGTCCGACGAGGCTTATTTGCATAATCATTAATTCAAGATTTGCTCTCACGCAACAACTAGAAATACTATTATAGTTGCTTGATATCTATGAAGATTGTTTCTTATGCGTGTAGTGAAACCATTCAATTAACGTTTTGCTGTGGTCTGTAAGTGCTGTAACGTAACGTTTGGGTCTGTAACGTTTTGCTGTGGTCTATAGTACCTAATTGTCGAGGGATGTAGGTGTACAGTAAAGAGTAAAGACTGTGTTTTACCTGTACCCGTATTTTCGTTATCATTCGATGAAATTTTCCAGTCAGCGGGTTCAAACATGCAGCTTTCTCAAAAGTAAAAAGCTAATATTTTTGTATCACGAAAAGCTAAAAGATAACTGTCAAAGAATATTGAATAGTTACTTCAAAAGTTGTCTTTAAGGAAGCGTTGTGAATTATTCCAAGAAATCTCTCCACGACACTGAATTTTGAAAATTTTTTGAAAATTTCTTTTAAACATTAATTGCATTGTTCTTTTTTTATTTGATATTGTGTTTGTACCTTTGTACATAATTAAACAAATAAATGCGTTTCGTTAACAACTTTCCCATTTAGTATGGAAATTAAAGGATACGGATGTGTGTGGGGTTTAACATTCGAAAGTTCTCGCATGGGTACGCTATTTTAAAACATATTCCGGAAGAAATGTTAGAAAAAATTGACAAAAACACGAAAACCTTCGCACGAAAAGTAAGGGCAAATATGAGAGAATATGTGTTAATGTTGGAAAGGAGAAATACGATTCAGTTCTGACTCAGAAGTTTTGCTCGCGTAGAGCGGGTAAATACAACTGACGTTTGTATTTTTACTTTCCCGTATACGTACGTATATACGGAGTAATGTACGTAGTATAGGGAAAGTTAAGTAATGCTGCGCGAAAAAATGGCGAATTTTCGCCAGAAAAAAATTCGTTGCCGGGCCTTGATAACAAAAAAGTGCATAAATCCAGTTGCTAAATTAAGAAAAAAAATCCCCCAACACGTGATGTAGCCAGAATCCCTCTTTTGTTGGTCCTTGATACCGAAAAACCAATTAAAAGGAAAACGTCCGTCTGTCCGTCCGTTCGTCTGGACCACTGCTAGCGCCTAAACCATACGTACGATTTCTTCCAAAATGGATATTCCGTGGTCGATCTGGTTCGAGTCAAAGCTTTGAGATTTTGAAATAGATTCTATAAAAATTGGGAGTACTTTACATGAAGCTCCCCGTTATATTCAAAAATTTCTTTCAATTTCTTGTAATAACAGAGTAAAATACACTTATTAAGGTGGCATAGGTTTGATTTTCACGGTTAACTCTGAATTTTTGAAAATTGCAAAAGGTTGAATTTTATTCGGCGCCTTCCTCCAACTACACCATTAAAGATAGAGATTTTTCATTCAAATAAAATTTATTTTCTATAGTGAGTTTTTTCTTTAAGGTCATGTAATGTTTTTGAAAATTTTAGTAGTTTTCGCGCAATATTGCATGTAATATGTGCAATTTAAAAAAATATAAAAACAAGATTTTCTCACAAACGGCTCCAAATTTTTTCTTTAAACTTTTGGTAGGAATAATGCTAACTTTACCGTATAAGATGACATATCGCTTTATTCTTTTGTTTTTTCAAAAATTGCAAAAATGTAATATTTTTACTTGTCTCTCACATCGGTAATATTTACATTAGTAGCGATTTGTTTACATTATTATATTTACAAGTTTAAGTGCTTTAAATAATGTCAAGTAAAGTTTCTCGAAAAGTCAACAGATTTCTGTGAAAACTAGTACGAAATTCCGCATTTTGAGAAACGCTCAAACGCCATTTTCTCATAAATGGCTAGAAAAAATGTCTTCAAACTTTTCGATCGGATAGTGCTAAATGCACTCTTTGATATGAAGTAAGGTTTATTTTGAGGTATTTTTTTGTTTTTTCAAAAATTACACAAATGTAATTTTTTGGAAACATCTCTTACATCTTTAGTATGCACATTACCAACAATTTGTAAACATTACTATATTTGTGAGTGTATGTGCTTCAAATGAAGTATTTTGAAAACTCAAAAAAATTCTGTGTAAAAGGGCTTCAAATTTTGCATTTTTAGTAGCGCTTAAACATCATTTTCTTGAAAATGGCTAAAAAATTTTAAAGGAAAATTGCCATATAGGGCATATATATGCCTGTTCGTTTGTCTCTAAAACTTGAAAAAGGCTAAACCGATTTGGCTAATTTTGGTTTTAAAATATTCGTCACGGATTGCAACCACATCACGGATTATCTAATCATTGTGTTATAGATAATTATGTCAACAAATAATTACGTACCTACAATTTTTTTCGGCCATAACTGTTTATGACCTATGATTATTAAATGTGGTTATTAAATAAAACTTGCTTACTATTCAAATGAATATAATATCTTCACCTACATTAAACAACACAGTTACAATACATTTCATCAATTTAAAGCTTTCTGATAAACTATATTTTTATCATTTTTTGCGGTGCGAAAATATAAAAAGATACGGTTTTCCGACGCGTGAACACGTGACGCTATTGTCCATGTGCGAAACAGGGAACTCCAAGTTGATTCCGCAAACTTCTGACGACTGGCATTGCGATTTATTTATGGTTACCGCAAAAGCCAGACGCACCGGAAATTGAAGCCGCCTAAAATGAATGGTAAATACATTGACATCATCGGTATACGCGGGATCGAAACATCCTGTCCTTTGTATTTTCCTGTCCTTTGTATTCTCGATGACGTTAATCATTAGCTTTTTCACAGCCAGTCTCTTTCCATTACAAAGTCAAGGTTGATTAACGTTACGCATCATGATTACAACTGATCCTTTTCCAACTTTCAATTGCAAATTGTGAGGTGGTAGTCCAGGCAACTCCAGTGAATTCAAAATCTTTGTGGGATAGTTGACTACGTCTTCCTCGTTTATAACTGTGCCAACTGATTTGAAGGAAAACAACATTCCTGGAAGAAAATTCTGAATGGTTGAATTGAGATCATAGACATCCTTGTTTCTCGCTGCCAATATTGCTCGTTCACTCAACCAATTATGGTTATTGAACTATTGCGCTATGTTCGGAAATACACGCTGAATACGCTCATCTTTCGAGTCTGTAAAGTGACAGACGTCTGTGGGTAATGTGATGAATCCGGTCGAGGTGTCAACTGCGACTTCACTATTTCCAATGTCTAATAACTGCTTCAAAAACGCAATTGCATTTCGATATTTTTGCATAAACACTCGCATGTTAGTTGTCAGTCGCAGAGTCTTCAGGTGCCGTCACAAATTTGATGATTTTAGGCATGCGTTTAGTTCGTCAGCAACAGTTGATCGGGAAATAACTGGAAGAGTCTAACGAAAATCACCTTTCCATCAAAATCATAGCTCCACCAAAATTGTTTTGGTTGTCACGAAGATCTTTCAACGTTCTGTTCAATGCCTCCAGTGACCTCTTATTGGCCATCGTGCATTGGTCACAAACGATCAATTTGCATACCGGTTGAATCTTGGCATTGGACTGTTTTTGGCGATGTCGCAAGTTGGTGTTTCGTTGATTTGCGTGTTCACTGGTAATTTCAAGGCAGAATGTGCAGTTCGTCCGCCTTCTAACAAAGTCGCTTCTATTCCAGATGATACCAATGCTAGGGCTACTTCATTTTGCGATCTGATCCTCTCCAATAGCAATGAAATTAGAAAAGTTTTTTCAGTCCCTTCGGGAGCAACAAGGAAGTAAATTCCAGCAGATCCACAGTTCACAGTTTCTATCCAAGTGTCATACGCAATACTTTGTTGTTGATTCAATTTTGGAACATTTGTAAGAACTGTTTCGGACAATGCTTCAGTCTTACTGTTGTTCCATTTGTAACACGTGGTTAAATGCATCACGCATTGGAAGATTGAGTGCCGTCATGCCCAAATACGACAATACCTTATTTGCCATCAATAATCACATGTCTTCTATCATAATCAATGTCTCATTGTAAATTGATGCGCCAAATGGCTTCGTTGCTGCTTACATAGGGCCATATCACTAACTTTGTTAACATATTTGTACTTCATTGATTTGACGGAGTTATAATATTCTACACTGATGTGAGCCTCAAAAGCTTTGGACAATAATGGCGAGTATGGCACAATCTAACGATTGTCTACATCAAAATTTTGTCATTTTACCTTCACAACTACCGATCGCCCATTGTCTGCAACTGATCGCCGACGATACAATGGGTATCCGTCATTTCCCGTGATGGTTTCAGCAATCAGGTCTCTTGGGTATCGCTTGGAACACTTACCGTCGACCATACAGGGTGTGTTATTGAAAACTCCGCTAGGACCATGTATCATGTGTTTCTTCACGACCGCATGCAAGTTTCGGTCAACTGTTTCATCAAGAATTTCAGCTGAAATTATGGAATCAATTTCATCCGGCCTTATTTTGTCAATTAACCAGACTAAAATGTGCGCATGTGGCAGACCACGCTTTTGCCATTCAACACAGTATATCCAACAACGGTCTTGGTCATATAAACGATGATTTATAATTAAATTCATCAGAGATTTTATTTTTTTGTTTAAAAACTCTGGCAGTGATGTCATGTCTATCAAGTGGGGTTTCGTCGTGTGTAGCAATTTCTTCTTGATTTCTATCCATTGTGGGTTACAGGTGAATGTAATGAATAGGTCTGGGCAGACATATTGTCTCACATACGACATCGCATCTTGAAGGTACTCTAGCATGTGGCGCGGACTTTCAATGTAAGTAGCCGGGAAAACTGTCATTCTTTCCACGTTGTTTGCATTGTCATAGGCATTAATAGCATCACGGAGATGAATGTATTCTTCAGATCTGAGCTGCTGCTAAACGATTACGTAGATGTACTGAATTAAACAAATATGATTTTACCTTGGGGTCAATTCATTTTAAGTGGTGCAGCACTGGCCGCCCGAGCATCTCGAAAAAAATGTATATTTTGTGCATACATTTCTCTATGTTTTGGCTGTTCAAAAACATCAATTTTTTTATTGTACCTGGTATACAAATGGCGGCCATTTTTGTTTCATGACGTGCGTCATTTTTCGCGTTTGCAGACATTTACTCTTTTCCAAATTACTTTTCTCTAGATGGCTCTAGCTTCTTGAAAATTGGAATTTTGGATTTGTTCCAATTTTGAACTGTAATAACTCTGTTGGGGGACCAGATAAAAATCTGAAAATTACACATATGCTAGACCGCTATCACGCCAAACTTCAGCAAAACTTTCAACTTTTGGAATTAACTTGAAGTATTTTTTTTATTGAGAATTTACAAAAAAAGAGGCTCCATTTCCACACTGAGGAGACGTTGTACCAAGTAGTAATCATATTATTTGGAAGTTATTTTAACCCGTCGTTACTCGCGCATATTTTTGTAACGCGATTAGATTTTAGATTGTTAGATTATATTTAATTTAACAATCGCGTGTTAGATTTTATCTAACCACTTTTTATGCTGTATTTATTGTTTTATTATGAATCAAATATTTACATTAACATTACCAGACATTTGTTATTGATTTCTATAACTTGTATAGATGAAATAAAGCATAAAGATGACATGCAGGCTCTTTATGTTTGCTTATAATAAGCACTGGAATCAAAATCACAGTCATGAAGTGAAGTATTACATGAAGCAAATTTATTTAACAAAGATAAATCATAGAATACAATTAATGCAATAAACAATATATTATTACCGTATTGAAACATACAGGGACATTCATGAACTAAAATAAGCTTCCTCAGAACTACACTCTGCAAACAAAAACCCTTTCTTGTGGGTTCTGTTCAGAGTGGTTGGAGCAAATATTACAACAGTGTTGTGTGAACCTGGTTTGCCTCTTTGGACAAAAAGCGCATTTTCTTTTCTCTCTCCGTTGCTCCCCGTCGTAACATTACTCTAAAAAAAAAGTAAATATCAGAAACTACAAGAAGGGATGGCGGACGATATTCTTGGTAAATCTATGAATCTTACTTTTGATATAAGGTATAAAAAACACGATCAAGGTGAGACAATAATGTTTCTGATTTTCACGCAAGCATTCAAGACACAAAAACCAGTGTATAACTGACAGAAGAGTGGATGTGATAAATAATCCAATGATGAGAAAACACGACACGTCGCGCTGAACGATGAATGGATGCAGAGTTGAATCGTGTGGGAAGGCATTGCTCAAGCGTTTTCTCCGTTCACTAAAAGATGTCAATGTTATTGAAACGAATCCAGAATTGTTAGATTTTTTCTAACAGCGCAAGTAACGGCGGGTGAAACAAAAATCTACATTGATTTAAAATAATTAATTTTAAATATTACGTACTCTCAATGTTTTTGATAAAGGTTTTTTATGATTTTTGTAAAGATGTGAAAAAGAATTTTGCATTTTGCACCAGATATGCCTAATTTTTATTTGCAAAAGAGTGTTCAATCACATTGAAAATTTGAATTGCTGCGATATCATGCTTCTGATTTATCATGCTTTTAATTATGAATGGTATTCTTAAGATTACCGAAACATCAAAATATATCTAAAACGTACTTCTTAAGAGACATTGTTTTTCAGAACATTGAAAACTCCCTTACCTTCTTATTCAGATCATTGGTCATATTCAGCAGCATGATTAACCTATTAGGTCGTTGCAAATTAAACTTCATGCGATTAGAGTACTTTTTTGCAAACTAAATATTTGGATAGTTGCCGCAATCTGCGAAAAGATACTTTTCTTCTCATGCTGCATTGAAAATTGTCGGTGTGGACGCTTTTGTTGGCAACGTGCTCGCGTCGACTTCCAAGTTTCCGCGACTGGAGTTATCGGGTCACTGTGACAGAGGCTAATCCAAGCCGCGCGACACCACGGTGTAAGACAGGGCCGCTCAACCATTTGCTCCGAGGAGGAGCAGTCGGTTGCTCTCTCCTCTTCCGCCGCAGAAAGAGCAAATGACGTCATCAAATATCGATCGGTGGCGTGTGGCACAGTGGGTCGCGTCGTATTTCTACGGGGTATTTTACGTTGTTTGGAATGAAAAAGTCTCACTGCTCTGGGAAAGGATATTACGACAGAAAAAAACAGTAAAATACTTTTGTAACATTTATTGGAACAGTTACTAGATATAAACATATTAGTGTGATTTGGAAATTAAAAACACGACAATTTGCAATGCAGCATGGGAAGTAAAGTATCTTAAGTAAAGGAAATTAACATAAAAAATGAAGTTGATTGCAAAATCAAATACTCTAATTAGATTTTTTAAATATTTTTTTCGCTTTCTATATTTGGAAGAGATGGCATGGTGCTGAGCCGTAACATGCATTTCCGATTGTGATCTGTAATTGTACTTCTCATTCGAGATTTACATATTTTGAAAGAAGCAAAAAGTTGCTCACAGTTGTATGTTGATCCAAACGTACTTAACAATCGAGGAGTATTCCGATGCAATTTTGGAAAACGGTTTTGTAGGAAGTTCTTTTCCTAAATGCTTACGTTGTAGTATCGGTATGCAATGAAATTAAATTCTTTTGTATTGTGTTATTTTACTGCCAAAAAAACATAAGAACATCAAAATACATCCAAAACTTACTTCTAGTGAGGCATTGTTTTTCAGAACACTGAAAATTTCCTTTTGTTCTTCTTCAGCGTACTTGTCATTTTCATCAGCATGATTTAATGTGAAATGTCGTTGAAAATTAAACTTTTTCACGTGAAACCCTTTATGTAAACTAAACATTTGACATAGCTGCCGTAGTCGGCGAAAAGATACTTTTCTTCTCATACTGCATTGAAAATTGTCGGTGTAGGTGCTCTTGTCTGTGAAGTGCTCGCGTCGACTTCCATGTTTCCGCGACTGGAGTTACCGGGACACTATCAGAAGTTATCGCCAGGCGCGCAACGGGCGGGCTCCGGTGTCCCGCTCTCGGCTGACAACACGGCTCCGCGCTGCCGATTTGCTCTGCTTGAGCGGCCCTGGTGTAAGATATATAGGTGTGTCAACTAGCCGCCTTTTGGACAAACTTTTTGAAGCCAGTTTGAGGCTAGTTCCTCGCTTATCCGTACGGTGCGCACGATCGAGTTGGGCATTCATGATGGCGTCTCGCGATTTAGTGGCTTCCACCCGAGAGTATGGTTTCCACAGTGCAGCATTTTTGTTATAATCGTACAAACCGTAATGTAAATGTATTAAAGTATTTTAAGACGTATTATAATATTTGTCGGAGGTGTTATTGTTTTAATGTACCACAGTATGAGGATTTGTATTTTAAAGCAGGAGGTGAAGTTATTCTAGAGAAAAAATAATAAACAGATTACTAGGAAATTTGCTAGGAACAGCTTCCGGTTTAAGCTTTTTGCATGTGAATTCTGAAAACATTGAAATAATTTAGTATTACAAAATATTCAATTATATTCTTTGATTATACTCGTACATTTTAACTCTCGGGCATTTTTGAATGTTTTTTCTACTTGACATTAAAAAGTTCACTTTTCTTTGTACATTTCTCAATATTGATTGTGTATGATTTTACAAATTATTTACATTATTTTACAATTAACTCATTAACAGTATATGATAAATTTTTGAAATGTTACTTACAGCATTTTCATAACAATTATCTCTTCAATTTTGAAATGTTTTTCGCAAACATTATCGTCTTCTCTCCATTTTCTTTTCTTCTGGGGAACAATTTCAACCCATTTCTGTCGTAAATCTTCTCGCTTCGGAACACGAAATAAAGTTGTTTCCTGCGAATGACATTTTTCACTGTTGCTATCACAGTGTTTTATAAAACACCTTCTACCCATTATTTTAAACTATTCACTCCAGCCGACTAGAAATTCCACCGCGAAATGACTATTAACTGGGTTGAAACCAATGGTTACAAAGCTATTAAATGGATCACCATCTTCTCCCAAAAAAATGCCCAAGTCGTTCGCAGCGCTTATCTAGCGAGAACTGTGAGAACTAGCCTCATATTAGCTTCAGTTTTAGACCGGGAGGCATATAAGCAAATTGCACATGTATTCGGCACCGGGCTTCCCTGATTGGCTAGCGGGCGAGGAGCTCGAAACCGCGCGAAATTCGTATCTCTTTCTACAGAGCTGAGCCACAGCGAGCGAGTGCACGTGTACTCGGCTACTGTGTTCGTAGGCAAAGTGATCGACTTCGTTTTCGGGTGTATTTCTCTGACAGCTGTTATATTTGTCTTTACCGCTATGGGAAGTATCCTAACAATTCAACATGTTTTGTCAACTAGTACCTAAACTAATATTTTGGTTTTATATAAATGCGCACTAGGAAAGTACATCATATTTTTTCCAAGCGAATTACAGCTGTAACATTTTAATGGATAATGAAGAAGAAACTGTCATAAGAACTGCAGTATGTTCGAATGAAGACATTTGGGTAGAGAAGTGTGCGAAGATCACCGAAACGAAATGGAATGTCAGATCATCAAAACTTTGAGGAAAATGATTTGTTTGTTCGGAAGTTGATAGAAATACATCTTATGTACTAATTTTATTATAGAGAGAGTAAAATTTGTCCTTTCACTTTCGGAAAAGTGTATGCCATCATAGTACATACAGACAAGTACCGTAGTAGGGGCCAAAAATAGAAGACTTTCTAAATATTCTGGCTGTCCAGCTACATTGTCTGTAAAAATTAAACGTAACACTGCAGACACAAGAAGAAAATATGCTTTTATTCGAATATTTTCAATTTGTATATTTGCATTGATTTTAAATTTGTTTACAGACATCTTGATACAGCTTCAAAACAAAACTTTGCCACAGATAGTGTTAGTGAGCACGTAAACATTAATTTCGAGTTATAACAGTAGCTCTAAAACTGATGTCCGCGATTCTCCAAGGAACTATGAAAGGATCTATTCATTAAAAATTCGGGCTATTTGTGACTGTCATTATTTGCATCGTCCCCTAGAGGAATTCAATTAAGTTTCTCTGAAACTTGGCTTGGTAGTTTATGCTAGGGTTTTTATTTCATGGCGCGTGAGGGCCTGTCTTCAATGTGGAACATATCACGGCATTTCTTGTCTTTCTTGGTCGTGCCGCTAGATGTCGCGCGATCGCGACCATATCTGGCAGTACTTGTGACCATGCGACATCTGGCGGCACGACCGAGAAAGATGCGAAATGCCTTGAGATATTCCATCGTGAAGACACTGTCTTCAAGACAGGTCCTTTTTCTCCAAGAAATAAAAACCCAAGCATAGGCACACAGTATTCTCGGAATCAAACCGCGTGTGCGAACAGGTTTAGGACCACTGTATTCGTACGAGTAGAAACGTCTCCCACATTGACGAAGCGCAATCAGGCGATTCAGATTGCAAACATACGGCGTACCAACTAACTCTTGGAGCTAAGCAAAGAATGAAACAGTGAGTTCGACTGATCATTTATATATCCCCGAACACCATTCCTGCTTTTTTTTCAGTCCAGTGCAAGAAAATTTAGTGTATAAAAATTTATATTTTTTGTCTAGCAAACTAAACATCATAAGAAGTATACAATTGACGTACACAAATACAAATCAATAATCAAATTTTCCTTTCAAAAATCCTATTTAGCAATTGTGAAATAAGTTTAAATACTTAAGTTAGAAAACATAAGTAAATATCCAAAATTTAGTATAAATCAATAAAAATGAAAAAAATGGTTAAATGTTAAATTTATAATCTATTAATTAAACAATTAATAATTAAATATTAACATTTTAATAATACATCTTATTAATCATTAATACATAAATTAAGCAACAGCCTAATAACCAATTAAAATAATTAATTTTTATTTTCAGATAGGATTGTGTGGGGTTATAACAATAAAGAAAATTCGTAACCACAATGCTAGAACTGCTGAAACAGCGGTTCCTGCCTGCTGATGAGGCTACAAGGGGAGCATTCCTTCAATAGTTTAAAATGGGAATGCAGAATCATGCAAATATCACGAGACCCTTCTTGAATATATTGAAGATTTTTGTGAAGACGATTATGCCAGTGGTTGTACAAATTCAACAGAAAGAACTGTGTGCTACTGACATGATCATACCTAGGGCCTAGGTCAAGACAAAGTGAAGTTTCATAGTCATTGTGTATCATATTTACATTATTGCATTTTTGCTGGTTTTTTTTCTTTTCTTTTTGGTTATGTTCACTATGTAATGTGAATTTACTTTTTACTGAATTTACATTAAATAGTATGAAATACATGATGAATCGATTATAGTTGCCCCTTTTTATGCACATGAGCAGATTTAAAAAAATTCAGGCACTAAAACCACTTTAATAATGCCCTTCATAAATGTGTTCAAATTCATTTAGATGCTATCGACAAAATTTGAAAAAATGAGTTGTTGGCAAAAACCATTGAGAAATTTGAAAAACCTATAACCCTTTCTATTACAACCTATTTATCCTCCTGAAATAGATAAAATTACATTCAATAAGATTATAATATACCATAATAATGTAAAAATGTTTACAAAATGTGAAGTGCAGTAGATTTTTAAATAAAATTTTCAATTAGCAACCAAAGTTAATTTTAATTTAATTCTGCTCAAAACTGGAAATAATACTGAAAAAACTTTCGGTTTCTATCAATCCCTTCAGCCTCCGTTGTTTTTGCCACATTTACCCTCCCCTCTAACTTAACATTTTTTAATGGCGCATTATAAATGTTGAGACATGAACAGAATAAAATCGTTGATTCGTCTGAGTCAATGGATAATTATAATAACACATGTTTATTATTTAACAAAAATCTATGATGCCCCCCCCTCCCAAAAAATGATCGGCTGGTTCCGCTCCTGGTATAAATAGTAATAAATTGAAAAGCATTTGTGCAGTTTAAAAAGTGACAAAACAGCGCTTAAAACGAACCTACAATACTTGTAATAAGAGAGCGTAAACAGATTTCGCGCGGTTCCGCGCTCCGCACCCGCTAGCCAATCAGGGAAGCCCGGTGCCGAATACATGTGCAGTTTGCTTATATGCGACCGGGAGTGAACCCACCTGTATCTCTTGCACCGTGGCGAAACCGGGCCTCCTCGGGAGGCAACACCGACACCGAGGCTTCAGATTCGCTGTGCATGAGCAGCCTTGATGTAGTGACTAAAATTAGGAGATGTCAAGCTCAATGAACAAATGACTTTCTCAACATAAACAATACAGAACGAACGTCAAATGTTTCACACGTCAGTTTATACGCAAAAATTAAATTGCTGTTATTACTATTTTCCTCGGAATTTTTCCAAAATTTCTCACTTTTTAAACCTTTCGGGAATTTCCACGAATATTTCAAAACCAAAATTAGCAAAATCGGTCCAGCCGTTCTCAAGTTTTAGCGAGACTAACGAACAGCAATTGA
Organism: Acheta domesticus; assembly: GCA_031308135.1. Classification (NCBI taxonomy): domain Eukaryota; kingdom Metazoa; phylum Arthropoda; class Insecta; order Orthoptera; family Gryllidae; genus Acheta; species Acheta domesticus. Next base: position 107,331,571 of record JAHLJT010009436.1, read on the forward strand.
TTTTTATATATAGAGATAAAAGTAATTGTATACAACGGCGAAATTAATACTAATCTAATTAACTTTCTCTGCCCGAGAATATTGACAAGTTCATGTGCACGGACAGTACCATACCTATAGTAATTGTTCTGGCGTTGTATCACATTAGGAGAATTGCAAGTTTGCGGGCCGTAAATGGCGCCGTCCGGGTTGCACAGTCCAGGCGACGCTCCGTTGAGGAGGAGCTCGCGCTCGGCGAGGGAGCGGCTTGGTTCTCGCGTTGAAGACGCGTAGACGGTCGGCAGCCCCGACTATTCTCGTGGCGAGGGTGACGGTTGTAGCTGCGCGCCGGGAGAGGCCGCCAAGCGCCACCGCCCCGCGTCAATGCGGCCGATCTGGCACGCTGCGCACCTCTGCAGGCGCATTTGAGAGGTCGGTATGACTTGTCCGTAAAACGGAATTAATTCTGACTCACAATTGGCATATACTTGGACAGTTCAGACTGGCAGGTACTGACCAGTCGTATGGTAGTGAATGGTTGTCGATTGTGGCTTCATGCAGGTTTGCAATAATACACAGACGAGAGTGGATTAACTTATTGCTGGTTTATTAATAATTAAATCCACCACCGAATAAACCTTACGTACAATCGTTAATTAACGAAATAAATCGACCCCACCACTAGGAGTGATACAAATTCTACGGCTATCACACCTCTACTGAACTATCGAATGAACCCGGTCGTGTGAAACACCGCAGAATTCGTACACGCCTCCTCACTCGAATCTCACTGCCTCACGACAAATACATTGCCGGCCCTAGCCTCTGCACCCGCCGTCTGCGCCCCCACCGGGCAGCTACCTCCAAACTGCACAAGTCGACTGCCTGAAGCGAAAAGGGGGCCGGTGGAGCGTCGCAGCGCCCTAGCTAGGCTCGCAGCGCCCTTTCACTCTGGGCTTTCCCTCTACGTCACATTCTGTCGAAGAGCGCGTGGTCCTGAGGGTGTCTCCAACGTCATGCGATCGCCCCGTTGTCATATCTATGTTTGTGCACGACGCTACACAATTAACTTGTTAGTTGCCAATATGTTCTGAGGACTTCGCCCGCTCTTGGTAATCGAGCAAATTTTATCAAGTGCCACTGCGTAACAGCGGCCAGCGGTGTTGTTTCCTGTGAAGTCACCAACTCTCCTTCTGCGTTATCGTCGCGAAGTCTCCAACTATTTGTGAAGTCATGTTTCTGACACTAAGTTTTCAAGTCAAGTGAAGTTTCCCTACCTTTCCTGTAGCTTCCCCGCCTTGCTATTCCCCACTAAAGAACCGTTGCGCTGTCATGTGTGTGATACGTGGCACATTATTGGCTGTTCTTGCGTCTTCAAGTATCTTCTACTGCTGATTGTAATTGGATTGGACATATCCCTCCCCTAATGATCTACTTACTTGAGCTTTTAATTGACCGTCTTTGTGCACTCACGGACGTCAAGTGGAGAAATGGGGGGGAGGGCGTCAGCTCCCTGATCGCCTTATGGCACGACCTAAGGGTTTAGAGAACTGAGGACTACTGGATGCCCTTAATGAGGCTTGTCGCGGTGCTAAAACTGACATTTATTAAGAATAAGGATTGCGGGTGCTATAGTGGCTTCCTTCGGCTTTGAAAGGCGATTCGCTTTTGCGGGAATACCTTTTTGTGGGCTAGAGTGGGATTCCCGTGGGGCGCGGGCGACGAGGTTCGACACCGCCATTGCCCAAGTATTTTTATGGTTCTGACCTGAGTTTTACTGTAAATGTGCATAGCAAATTGCCAGACGAGGAGCACTGAGTGGGGGGGGGCGGAATTCGCGTAACAGAACGGTTCTGGCACGCCGAAGAGCGATGTCTTGATACATGGCATCTAATCGCAATATGTAATGATCTCAGCACGATTAGAATTTTTTTGACAAGTTCGATTTAAATTATCAACTTCTAAATAATTTCAAAGGATAGCTCGTGCCTGTATGTTAACAATATACCGCCACTTGGCTTAACAGCGCTCTGTTGTACCATTTTATTTCTGCTAACAGTTACTGTAACGTGTGAAGGACTTGCTGCTTTGGTCTGCAGCGAGGACAATTCACTGTAAATTTAAAGTTGACATATTTTATACTCTACCTTCTAGAGTAACCGTGCAAGTACTCTCGCATTTTATATTCCGCTTGAAACTGAACCCTTCAAGGTCACGAGTTGGAAGGAGATAAATTTTAAACTTTTCTTTATGAATACGATAAAAGAAAAAATATAAAAAAGATTAAGTTTTACAATGTAGGAATTTATTGAAAGTGTTGATATAATATATAAAACTCCACAAAAACAATATACGTGAATCTACAAGTATTTTACTTTGTAGTTTATATTTGTTTTTTTAAATTTTAGTTATAGAGTAAGGAATGTTTGGGTGCTGAAACTCCCAATAAGAAAAATGGAAACTTTTTTTACTGGGAAAGTGAGCGAGGTAGATCGGAAATTTCCAAATAGGGCGCAAGACAAGACAGGACTAGCTGGACGGGGCAGGGCAGAGTAGGGATACAATGGAATAGATGGAAGAAGGCCCCACCGCAGGGTATGAATAAATGGAATTACTCTTCCTGTCTAATAATTTACTGTAATAAATGCTCAGGCAACGCCGGGTACTTCTGCTAGTAAATAAATACGTACATAAATAAATAAGATACAGTGTCAGCAAAAACATATTTATTAAAGTACATTTAACTCATTGAGAAAGTTATTTGATAGCAGCCCAAGGGCTGGCCGTTGTGCGTTGCATTAACTTGTACACCATAAGATCCGCTGAAGCTGGAGATGAGAGAAGTGTCTAAGGGAATTTCCGTGCGAGACATGTCGTAACTTCCCTGAGAACAAACAAGAAATGTCTTATTATTCTGAGAAAATGCTTTATTTGTTCCAAACAAGGAGATACATGTTTGATTTATATCTAGATTGCAATGCAGCAAGGTCTCACATTAGTTCTGAAGAATTCAACACCTCCGTAAATGTCATACGACTATTACAGCACATTTTATTAACTCCCATTTGGAAAGACGGTGTCATTTTTTGAACACATTTAACATATAATGAGAGAAAAAGGGGGAAAATAAGTTTTTGTTTCAGAGAATAAATGTTTTTCTCAAATAGAAAACAATAAAAAGGCTCATGGACTCAAAATTACTTTGAAGTAAAAAAAAGCATTATTAAACATAAAATAGATTTGTAGCCTGTAGCAGTAAAAACGTTGTAGAACAAAATAGGTTTCTCAAAAGTAACACGCACAGTGCTCAAAAACCACAAATAAAATGCTTTCGTATAACACGGACACAAATTATATCTTGTAACAAAAACAGACTTAGGAATTCTGCTATAACAAAGAATAGTGGAACAGTAGAACAGTTCTTTACAGACCAAATATTTCGAAAACGCTTCTCCATTACGCAACATCTGAATAGCAATTTTTTTTATTGAATGACAGGCGGCCTCTTCCACAGAGCCTTGCTGTCGTTTGACGTCCGGTTGTATCGTAAGCAGTGGCTCACTGAGTATGAGAATTCAGTCAGTATGTGCAGTATGATAACAGGCCGGATAATACAATCAAATTTTCAGGCAAAACGTAATTTTGTTTTCGAGTTCCTGGTTATCTATTACAACACAGTAGTCTGGTTACATGGCCGGAGGCTGAAAAATTTTCTTCCAATTTCTCCGCGTATTGGAAATTGATAATATAGATTTATTTATATTAAGGGGAAATGGAATGCCCTATCCTGGCAATGCTACATGTTTGAATCTAAATTTCAGAATCTATTGATGTTAGGCTTATGAAAAAAACTTTTTCAGGTTGCAGATATGTCAAGCTTAATTTCACTGAAACAACGGTTTTGAAAAATTCTTTCTATTTCTGTACATAAAAATATTTTTCCAATAATGCAATTATTACCATGTTTCCTAGTATATGTTTTTTTTATACGTATATTTCCGTAGAATGGATAATACTACGGTAGTTAAAAAAATGTTTCAGAGGAGATCTTTATTCACAATTCCTGAAAATTTCCGTTTCCCACTACAAACTGAGAAAACTGAGAAAAGAATAAATTAGTATCAAAATTATCGACTTTGGGAGAAATAGGCTTTAAAGATACAACCCTCTGAACACGCCAGCGCGAAAGTTTGCTTAATCAGAATAATCATTTTCCAATAACTACTTCCGTTTGAGGCTTTTTTACGTTGGTTAGCTTCACAACATAAAGTTACCAATTTACCCTCTGCATGTCTAAGTCTTTCAGTATTTATGCGCTGCATTCTGTAACCTATAAAAGTAGTGGGGGACTACACATACACATAATAAAAAAAACAACTAGTGGTGCAACAGAGTGGCCGTATTAGCTTTTTATTTCCTTTGGTCTCGGCTAGCTATTCGGACATGCCACATACTCTTGCTAATACACACACATATTCATACTAATATGATTCAGTGTTTTTATTTCAACTTTTTTTAAAACTAGTGTCTGTGGCCAAACTCATCTGATGTAAAAACATTTAAAATAGTAAAATGTACTCTTTAACGTTCTATAGCCGAGAAACAGCAACACGGTTTCTATGTAAAAATATAAAATAAAAGTTTTAATTTACCATTTAAGAATGAAGAGAATTCACATTCAACAACTGAAAGGAGCTCTCAATACTACATCACATACCATGTCAATACTACAATACTAACATCATTGGGCATTTTTTGTCGAGTCATTCGAATCTTATACTCACTGAAAGTCAGCATTTTTTATTATTTCATACATTACAAATCCTGCAAAGTAAATTTAACAAACACTTTTTACAAATTATTATAAATTCCTATGTTTGTTCAGTACATTAATCTCGTCTACTTCTATTCGCTTTATAATCGTCCAAAATATAAAAATAACATTCTTTACATTTAAGATAAGACAGCCTGTTATTTAACACTATGAATTTCTATGTATTAAAAAAATGCGTTTTAGTTACTTATTATTTCTTGTATTACTCGTACTTCAGTAGTATACCTTTCCGTTGCGGCTCTCACACGCAACCAATATATGTAAATGAGGTCTCTAAAGAAAGAGAATTTCACGTAGACGTGACGAATTGCACTTATACTGTAAAAATATGAAAGATATGTTTTTTAAAAAACGCATCTAAATATTCAAGTCAAATGCAACCCGCAACACTTGCCAAAGTTTTCGTCAAATTACGCCTAAACAAAGCGTTCTAGGGCCTTAAAAACTAAAATTTTGAGGCCAAGAAAGGTTAAAATTTTGAGGCCTTAAAGAAACGTTTTTCACACCATAATCTTCAAGATGAGACGACATTCAATTACGACATTCAATTAAATTTTCGGTTCCGCTCTTCAATACTATCAAGGCCATCTGAATATTTCAGTACTTGTTGGTGGTAGCCATTTTTGTGACGACACGCTTAGAAGGCTTAGATTCCTCAATATTAAATTTACGCTTTCTGTACACATCGTGGTTTGTGCAGTCTGATTAGGTTTATTTGCATAATCCTCAATTCAAGATTTGCTTTCCAGCAACAACTAGAAGTACTGTTATAGTTGCTTGATACCTATGAAGATTGTTTCTTATGCGTGTAGTGAAACTATTGAATTAACGGTTTGCCATGGTCTATACGTGTTGTGTATCTAATTGTGGAGGGATGTGGGTGTACAGTAAAGAGTGAAGACTTTGTTTGTGTTTCACTTTTTCCTGTATTTCGTGATCAGCAATGATTCGATGAAATTTTCAAGTCAGCGGTTCAGACACGTAGCTTTCTCAAAAATAGAAAGCTAATATATTTTTGTGACTATCATGAAAAGGTCAAAGAATATTGGATAATTACTTCAAATGTTTTCTTTAAGGAAGCATTGGAAATTGTTCCAAGAAAATTCTCCACGATACTGAATGAATCTTTATTGACAATGTATTTCAAACATCAATTACAATGTTTTTTATTTTTATTTGATATTGTGTTAGTACATTGCAAGTTACCTTTATATATTTTTAAATAAATAAACAATAATAAATTCTTTAACTACTTTCCTTCTTAGAATGGAAATAGAAAGATAGAGATGAGTGTGGAGTATAACATGCGAAATTTCGTGGAGAACAAACTTCTTAAATTGGCTTAAGTAAAATAGCTTGAAATAAATGAAAAACAAAAATCAAAACGCGCTAGTGTACAGTACTATGTGAATTAATTTACAAAACCAATTAAATTTAAAATCAGTAAAAGAATAGCTCAAGTCACTCGACAATTGCCAACGATGGCAGTCCGAACGCACAATTTAAATGTTGGCGGTATCGAAGGAAGTAAATCAACGCCCAGATACAAACTCATATTGTAAATAATACACCATTTGATATTAAACTCAAGGTGTCGGTTCGTTAAGATACTCAATATGCAAACATCGTTTGAGAAACATTCCCACGTATAGAAGTGAAGTCTAAGCCTATTAAATTGTTTCTAATGATAACAAATTGTATTTAATACTCAACGGTGAAAATATTACTTTGAGTATTTTTTGGCTAGGAACTGCTTTTCTTGAGGTACTTTGGTAAACTGCGTTCTTGAAGAACACAGAAAATAATCCAATATTTTTTAACTTCCGTAGTTTAACTTCCAATTATAATCAATATTTTTTAGTATACAAATAATTTTTCAATTTTTGCACCCCAGCATGCTGGCGCTGTGACTCTCCAAAGCCCCCTCTGTTCCTCATAACTAAGCTGCGGATTTATAGGCACTAAACACTCTAAAATAGGCAGGAAAGATAGGCGTTTAAAAGGTAAAATAAGCATTAAAAATGTAAAAAAGGCATTTAAAAATGTAAAAAAGGCATTTAAAAGTGTTAAATAAGTATTTCAAACGGCACTACACAATTTTCTTATCCTAATTTATTTATATACTTATGTAGAAAGTTTGTGAAGTAAACCTAATATAGTAAACTTGTTGGAATGTTTGCCCTCATCACTGTTCTGACATTTCCTAGAAATCCTGTCTTTCATTGTTGGACAAAAAAGCTAGTAGCTACCTTTTTACTTTTCATTAAATGCAAGCTGATACTCTAATGCTGCACAGTATGATCTTTTTCCCCACATTTAAATTGTATCATTTGTTTTAATTGCCATGCATAACGCAATGTTGTAACAAATAGTGTTACAACAGCACTTATGTTTTCACATTCTATCTGAAAAAATATTTCAAAGTTTGCAATTTTACCAAAAATTCACAGGATTCAATTAAAATGAAACCTGAGCCATTCTTTTAAGCGTCCTTTTTTCTATGTGTGAAAAAATATTGAGCAAAAAATTTGTGATGGGTTTTGATTTTTTTTTAAATGATCTGCATTAATTCCAAGCAGAAATTCTGCAAAACGACACTTGTAAAAATAATATACATGACATTCCTTTTAAGATCTGATTTATTTAACAGACTTCATAAGACAAAAATCTTTGAATTCAATATTGTACTTTTGCAATGTAAGCTTTTTGCAATTTTCGAAAATACAGTGTTCGCGAAGAATGGAACTGGTGCCAATCCTTTGATTCATACGGAGAGAAATTTGTATGAAAAAAATGTAGTCTTTTTAAAGAAAAAACAATTAAAAATTTGAAATAATAAATAATTTGACTGCACTAGCGGTGGTAGTAAAATATAGATTTATTGATAATTCTTAGATTGTTAAGTACTCTGCAGGATAAAAATGAAAAGAAAGGACAATTATTTAATTCCGTCCGTCTGTGGACCCAACTGGCGCTTAAACCATACGTAGGATTTTTTCCAATAATATTGTAATACTCCCTGATCGATCTATTCGAAGTTTTTGTGATTTTGAAAAACATTCTTTAAAATTTGGGGGGTACTTTACAAGAAGCTTCTGGGACATTTTAAACATTTTTATTAAAAATGTCTCCAAATTATTCCTTTAAATTTCTTGTAAAAATAGAGTAAAATACACTTATAAACGTGGTTTAGGTCCAATTTTCACTGTTAACTCTGAATTTTCGAAAATTGCAAAAGTAAGTTGCGGCGTCTTCCTACAACTACAACATTAAGGATACGGATTTTTCCTTCAGATGAAATTTGTTGTCCGTAATTTCTTCTATCATTAAGGTCATGTACATTTTTTTGAAAATGTTAGTAGTTTTCGCGCAATATTGCATGCAATATGTGAAATTTTAAAAAAAAATACAAAAACGAAATTTTCTAAAAAACGGCTCCAAATTTTTTCTGTAAACTTTTGGTAGGATAGTGCCTAAAGCACTCTATGAAGTGATATAAACGCCATATTGTTCTATTCTTTTGTTTTTCCAAAAATTAATTTTTTTGACTGGTCTCTCACGTGGTTAATATTTACATTAGCGGCAATTAGTTCACATTAGTGCTTTTATGATTTCATGTGTTTGAAATAATGTCATATAAAATTTCTCGACAACTCAAAATTTTCCTGAGAAAACGAACTCAAAATTCCTCATTTTGATAAACGCTCAAACGCCATTTTCTCAAAAACGGCTCCAATATCTTTTTCACATTTTTGGGCATATAATGCTAATTGCACTCTTCAAGATGACAATTAATTTTGCTGTATAATTTTTTTTAAAAAATTACACAATTTCACAGTAAGTTTCACTTTACCAGCAAATTGCGAACACTATTGCATTTATGAGCGGAAGTATTAGAAATAACTTTTAATCAAGTTTTTCCAAAACTTGAAAATTTTCTGTGGTATAGAGCTTCAAGCTTTCGCATTTACAAAAATGCTTAAAAGCCATTATTTTTAAATTGGATCCACATTTTTCAATGAATATTGCCATTTAGGGACTCTTCTTTCATATTCTTAAAGTAATATTTCGGTTCTAGTATTAGTAAACAGAAAATTGAGAAAATTGCAAAAAAAAAACAACGAATTTTTGGTGGCTATAAGTGGCATCTAGCAAAAGTATTAGACAAGAAAGAAAAGCTAGGCCAGACTGAAGAAATTGGAAAACTAAGTAGTACGAGAAAGTCAGTGCCATTCTGTAGCACCAATAGTTTAAATATTGATAATAAGATTATATTTCATTAGTCTTTATGGTATAATATAACCGAAATAATTTAAAATTTTTCATTTTAATTCAAGATAAAGTATAGTAAGCTTAAATTATATTAATTGTTCATAATTTTTAAGTGGAGCGTCATTAGTTTTAATAAAAATAAAAATATTTCTTCTATGTATAGTTAAAATATTAGGTAGCGTAATTGACATGACATTTATTAAAGAAGTTATTCGATGATATTGTAAATATGTTTGTAATAAAGATGTCTATTTTTATCTGTTTTGTCTTATAATGGCTACTGCGTTTTAAAAATTTTCTTTAGTTTTACAATTTGCTATTGTGTTGTTTGTTAATTATTACATTTGTGCTTTATAATAATTAAAGTGATGGCTCGATTATGGAAGAATTTGGAAATATGAAAATATGAAATAACTTTTGGTTTAAATCAATGATTAAAAAATATTTAAATCACTCGATTGCATCATCAACACCTTAATGCATTCTGAGATATAGAACATTAATGGTTGCAAACACTTTCTTGTGAAGCCTACATTAATAGATAAATAGTGTCTTACCTTTGGAATAGGACAGTTGCATGGCAATCCAAATCCTTCTAACAAGCCGCACACCGAAGCGGATTTCTTACCCAACTTCGCAGGAAGGGTACAGATGTCTTCATAGGTGCAAGAGCCGAAGTGGTTACTGCACGGAACCGTTATGACCTGCCTAAAGGACACCAGGCTCAGGCGCATGAGTACGGCCACGGTGACGGGGGCCTCGAGGTCTCGAGCGACGGTGGCGCCGCCTGCCACGACGAGCTTATTGCCAGTAAACTTCGCGACGATGTTGTGCACCGTCACAGGATAGTCTACATCCTGTTCGCAAGGAATCACCTGCAGATTCTTGATCTGCACTCCGGACGCCATCTGCAAACAGCAGTTTGGGATCTAAATAGAAGGGTTTGGGGGTACAATTAAGCAGGTTTTTTTAATAGACACACACACGCGCATGCACAAACACATGTACATACACGTGCGCGTACACACATACGCACAAAAAGAACTTTGGCAACTCTTGCATGGAAGGCTCAACAAATTTTGTGCAGCAAACCTGTATTAGTCGTTAGTAACCAAAACGTAGTGCACATTTTAGTGATAAAATAACGGGACAGTACAGAAATACGATGAGATCTGTTTTAGCTCTCCTCTACACTGGGCATCTTTGTATTATAAATGGCAGTTTTCTGAACAAAATATTTGAATTGGAAAGAGTGTACTGTACAAGAGAATTACTGCTGCAGATCTGTAGTTATAATTTAATGAATTGTGTGTAGGAAATTGATAATTCGTGTTAATTACTGCACTAAATAATATTTATCCATCTGACGCCACCTTGGCATTACCAGCAACAGCAGCAGTTGTGTCACGAGAAGCCCAGAGTTGTTTGCTGGTGTCCTTTCTAGAGTGAGAGGTAGTTGTGATGTTTGAGACAATGCAAAACGAAAGCAGCGATCATTTATTTTTAAAAAAATGGTGATCTGTGTAAACCAGTGAAGAGGATGTAAGAATAGTAGAAAGAACTATATGGAGAAAGTAATAATTTTTTTCTGAAGAGAGAAATGCAGAAATAGAAACAGCGCGAAATTGGTAAATTTTGAGCTACTTTCTGGTGCCGACTGGTGCAAAAAGCTGAACTGCTGTGCTCTGGGCAAAACTAGTTGTAATTTGGTCTATTACACTCGTATTTATCAAACACGTTTTAGTAACACTTTCCGATCTTCACGAAAATTCGTGAAGCCGGAAAAGTATGAAGATCTTTTCCCCAGTAAAAATGTCTCTAGTGGCAAATACATTCAAGGGATTGTGAATAGATGAGTAGGAGATGTGTGTAGGAACTATAAAGGATTAATAATAACCGATTCATGACATAGATTATAATATAACATCTTATGTTCAGAGAGAAAAAAGAAAAAAAATACTTATTGTCAATAGGAGTTTTACATGTCCCGCAGAAAAGAAAGGAAATTAGTTCCTCATGAGCAATATAAAAATTAAAATATAATCTTCACATTGGGTTGGGTGAGTCGAAGTGCTGAGTCACCTCTGTTATCGTCCTCGTTCTGACGCGCTTCGCTAGTCACGGAATCATTGAAACTGTAATGCCCGAAATGATAAGATTTACATACAATTAACAGGTACAGAATTAATTTATTTTTGCGGTTGTCTTTACCTAAATGTCTTTAGAGTTCCTTTGATACCCTTATTTTCTTCAATTTCTACTAATAGTATTTGAAAGGACATTTTATCTCAGCTCTGACACCATTTTAAAAGAAGAGAAATGGCCATTCTTTAATACAATAAAAAAGTATTTCGAACATTTTTGATCTCGAACCGTTGCTGAATACGGGTTTTAAATAGTGACGTAGTATAGATTACATGATTAATTAAAGACAGTTTTTTCATTAATCATTTTGCATACTTGAAGCTTCCAACCAAAACATTAATTTGTGCACAAATTAATGAATATACAGTGCATAACAGTCTTGTTTGTAGTGTATATTTTATAGGAAATTCATGGTTTATGGAAAAAACTCTTAATATCTTATTGAATTTTTATCACGAATGTATAATGAAAAATCAGAAAAAATAGTAAAAAGTCCATAATTTATAGAAAGAAGCAAGAGATTATTTAAAAAATTACCTAATAATGTGAAGTTCAGTCTATTCACATGAAAAACATTCATGTGAAACATTCTTGTTTATACACTTGAATAAATTCCCTTATTCGTAGGCTGTTAATACTTTTCGTCACGTTCAGGCGTCCTTCATAATGGCTGTTATCAGCTACATTTCGTTTGCGGATTAGTGTGTTTCAGGATGGGAAAGAGGAAAGAACTTAGAAGTGACGTAAACGAAATCATCGTAATTCTTGGTTTACTAGGCTATTCTTTAAGAGAAATTGGACGCAGAGCGAACAAACTCCTTTCTACTTTCAACTATGTGTTAAAAACATTTAGATACAACGGTTCAACAAGTAACCAAGCAAGAAAAGCCAAGAAAAAGCTCGGTGACACGGACGAACGTTTCATTATTCAACAGGTGAGGAAAACTCAAATATTAAGTTCTCCCAACATTCGCAAAATGATGGAACAAATCACGCAAAATAAAATAGTCAAATCAGACCATTCTCAGAGTACTGTGAAAGTACGGCATCGGGGAACGAAAAAGGCCATTCATAAGTTTAAAAAATCGACTTTCGAGAATTAAATTCTGCAGAGAGCACGAAAATAAAGATACGATGTTCAGGAATAATGTTATTTGGTCGGATGAAACGAAAATAACTCTTTATGGTTCTTATGGATGCCGAACGCTATGGAGAAAGGTAAATACGGCTGAAATAAAAACGAAGCTTGCAACTCAGCCAACTGTGAAACATGAAGTTCTATGATGTTTTAGGGGTGCATGTCGTTTAATGGGGTTGGAACTATGCAGATCATCGATGGCCTTATGAACAAATGGGGATATTTACGTGTCTTGAAGAAAAATGTTAAGCAGTGTTAAAAAAATGCAATTAGGACCAACATACATTTTTCAACAAGATAATAACGCCACGCACACTGCTGATATTTGCAAACAGTGACTAATATGGAACGTATCCAAGCAATTGCGAACTTCCCATCAATCTTCTGATCTGCACCCGATCTAACATGTATGGGGTGATTTGAAGAAAAGGGTGCATTCAAGAAAATCTTAGTCACTGAAACAATTAAAACGTGTTATGGCAGAAGAATGAGGTAAAACTGATGATATGACTGGCAAAGCAGTTCTCAAAGCTTAAGGCCATGCGTCAGGGTATTCATTTTTTTTCTAAATTCTTGAATATATTCTTCAATTTATTGTGTACAAAAGACTGTAGCACGATAATGGCCAGAGTTTTGTTAAATTAATTTGTATTTTTATTTTAAAGCAAATTAAGTGTTTGTTCGTTGTTGTTGTTTCGTCAGAGTTATATAAAGAAGTAAAAAAATATACCTATATATATATATATATATATATATATATATATATATATATAGGTAAATGTTTGTAAATGATAACAAAGACACTTCAAAGACTTATTTGTATTCTCATTTGATATTGAAGTACGTAGTTTCTTTAAATATTCCAAGGCAATATTCTGATAAATATTATCAAACACAAATTAGTTTCCTTGTGTAATGGGGAAAATCATAAACGGTGGGATAAGGTTGTTAACTATCGGTAACGTGGTATGCGATAGAAAAATGTTTCAGATCAGAATCTATTGAATAACGGCAAAGTTAATATAACTATTCATTTTAATTAATGATATTATTGTTTAACAGCTTCAAGCCACATGCACGTCGCATTTATAGATTTTTTAATTAGAATATGCATATCATTTTTTGTCTTTGAGAAACAATACAAAGTTCTGAGCAGCACTAGTATGCTATTGACCACAGCGTACTGTAGGTTATGTATTTAACACAGTATTTAAATTAGTTAATAACACATGAAGTACATTGTATATTACATTCCACAGTCCATTTCTAAAGCAACAGGCGTGCTTTTCGGAATTATAAATACTTGAATCCTTCATTGCTTTAAAAGCTAAAATCACAAATATCAGGATATTTCGTGTTCATTAAATTTCTAATTATAAATTTCTGTAATATCACCATGTACATGGTACGTATTATTAAAGACAATTCGTTAAGAACTTCAGACCAAATCTATTCTCTATCTACTCTTCTCTTCCTTGACTTATCTTCTAGCTCTAAATTCTTTTTAGATGTTTTTCATTTTCTTGGTTCCACTATCACGAATAAAAAATGGTACAGCCTGCATTTTAATTGGTATCCTATTGTATCATTTCATCGTTGTTCTTTTATTTATCATATAGTTTTCATAACAATTGTATGTAATTTTGGGGCACATCTATTTATATCATACATTTTCTCTCGTGAAAGGTTTTTTTTGTGAGTGGACAAAACACAAATAGACAATTAATATTAAGGAACAGAAATACAGTTAATCGCCGAGAATATTAATCCCTGTTTTCCACAAAATATAACTTAAAATAAAGTACGTTTTGGCTTTACAAATCATTATTCAACAACGGTTTTGAAATTGACTACAATAATTAAGAAACTGACACAACCATTCGTAATAATTCGTTCGTTTGTCGTCCATCGAACTTGTTGGGGGCCAACTCACCAGTACCGCGAGAGCCATCAGGAGGAGCAGGCGCATTGGGGCGAAAGCGGAGACGACCATGGCAACGGCAGGGACCTCGGCGCTGCGGCTAAAAGCGAAGGCGGTGGACTGCGAATGCCACGGTCTCGGCCGATCTTTTCATACCCGCCCCCGCGGGCAGCAGCGGGTGACGAGGGGCAGTGTGCTATCAGCGTTGGCCCCACTGCGCGTCGCCCCAACGATCGGCCTCTCCTCCCATCGGCGACCGCTGCGGCCCTTCCTTCCCCGCCGCACCGCTCTGCCACCGCCGCTGCCGTGGAAAACTACAAGGGCCACAGCAACACGTGCTTTCTCGCATAATTTCTAAATTTGCAAATTTCGAAAATTCAGAGAGTACAATGAAAATTAGACAAACGCAATTATTTAAGCGTTCCTAGTTCTATACGTGGAAAAAAGAAAAAAAATTGGAGCAGCTTTTGAGAAAAAAATTAATTCACCTTCTTTAATTCAATTTAACTTGTTCAATGAGTTAGGATAGCTATCATGTACTTTAATAAAACGGGCACAGAATATACTTCTCCTCGTAGTACGCGACACAGTTTAAACTTTAAATTGAAAAAACGTCCAACGTGCATTATGCACGAATTAAAAAAATACCAAAACACCCAGATATGCACGGAAGAGGATACATTTTTAAAATGAGCATGCAAAGAAGAATATAATTAATTACAAATTTTGAAAGCTCCATGAAGTTTAAATAAAAGCATGCATTTGAATGGAAATTCTGTCTTTACTCATCATTAGATCTTAAAACATTAGGTACATCTTTTAAAGCAAATAACAACCCAAATTCACAATTAAAACGGCGTTTAAGGGATTATCAGAATCCAAATGCCTCCAAGCACCTCTCAAATAACTTTCATAGCGCCCCAAGCGAAGCGCGAGAAATTCAAATTTAATATTTCGATTTTGTTTGCTTTCGAAATACAGAGAGTGCGCCGAAAACGGAACCAGCACCACTTTCTTTACTGTTCTTTGCAACATAGATGAAAAAAACGAAACAATTTGCAGCCGTTTCTGAGAAAATAATTAAAACTTCCTTACTTTTATACTCGTACTATCGACAAATTTAATGTGACCTTATTTGAAGATCTGTTTTTGAGGACACTTTTCATTAAGAAAAAAAAATGGTGCTGAAACAACACGTACACTCTCGCCATTAGTAATCGTCTCTTACATTATTTCAGTAGTGTACTTATCTTTACGGCTCTCACACGCAACGAACTTTATAAATGGGGGTCTCTAAAGAAAGAGAATTTCATGGAGACGTGACGAATTGCTGATGTGACGAACGTCTAAACTTGAGTCGAAGCTCTGTGATTTTTAAAAACATCCATTAATTTTTGGAAGTACTTTACATGAACCCCCGGACATTTTCAAAATTTTCTCAAAAACAGCACAATTTTTTTTAAATTTCTTGTAAGAATAGAATAATATTCACTTATTAAGGTGGCTTAGGTTCGATTTTCATTGTTAACTCTGAATTTTTGAAAATTGCGAAAATTGCAAGGTATAAAGCTTTTGTTTTTTCAATTTTTTTTTTCATTTGACTTGTCTCTCACATCGGTAATATTTACATTAGCGGCGATTTGTTCACACTACTATATTTACGGTTACATGTGCTTTAAATAATGTCAAGTAAAGGTTCTCGAGAACACAACCGTTTTCTGTAAAAACTAGCTCAAAATTTCGCATTTACAGAAACGCTCAAACACCATTTTCTCAAAAATGACTCCAAATTTTTTCTTAAAACTTTTCGACCGGATAGTGCAAATTGCACTCTAAAAAATGACGTAAAGTTCAATTTGAGTTTTTTTTGTTTTTGCAGAAATTACATAAATGTAATGCTTTTAAAGAACTTCCACACCTTTAATATGCACATTACTGGAATTTTTTGAAACACTACTGTATTTGTAAGTTAAAGTCCTTCATATGATTTTAAATGAAGTGTTTCGAAAACTCAAAATTTTTTTGTGAAAAAGAGCTTCAAATTTCGCATTTTTAGTAGCATTTAAACACCATTAGCTTAAAATCGGCTCCACATTTTTTGGAGGAAAATTGCCATTTTCGACGAGGTTTTAGTTTTCTTTAATATTGTAAAATTAATATTTCCGTTCTACAATTAGGAAACCGAAAAATTAAGAAAATGTCAAAAAATGTACTTTGGATGGCGATAGATGGCAGCTTGCGCGAGTGTGTGACAATTCTGAAAATCTAGCTCACACCCAAGGTAATAGTAAACTAATACGGGAAAGTCTGTGCCATTCTGTAGCACCAGTAGTTTCGTTATCAGGGCCCGGCAATGAATTTTCTTCTGCCGAAAATTCGCAATTTCTTTGCGCAACATTACATAACTTTCCCTATTCTATGTATATAACTCCGTATATTCACGTATACTGGAAAGTAAAGTAGTGGTGGTACAGAATGGCACAGACTTTCGGAATTGCAACATACTCGTGCCAGCTGCCATCTCTCGCCGCCCAAAATGCATGTTTTTGACATTTTTTAATTTTTCCGTTTTCTTATAGTACACGAAAACATTAATTTTAAAATATTAAAGGACACAAAAATGTCGTCCTATATGGCAAGTTTTCTTTAAAAATTTGTATCCATTTTTAAGAAAATGGCGTTTAAGCACTGCTAAAAAAGCGAAATTTGAAGCCCATTTTCACAGAAAATTTTTGAGTTTTCAAAATACTTCATTTGAAGTCATTTGAAGCACATTAACTCACAAATAGTGTTTACAAATTGCTGGTAATGCGCATATTAAAGATGTGAGAGATCTTTCAAATAAAATTACATTTGTGTAATTTTTGAAAAAACAAAAAAATACCCCCAAATGAACTTTACATGGATGGAAAAACGTCTGTTCGTTTATGAACAAAGCTTGCGGCTAAACCGTTCAGCCCATTTTCTCTAAAGTTGACTGCTGTCACAGCCCCTGGAATTTGAAACCATATTTTAATTTTGGGGGGTACTTTATATGAAGCTCCTAGAACATTTTCAGAATTTTCAAAAAAATGTTTTCAACGTTTTTGATTAAATTTTGTCGTTGGATGGTGTAAAAGACGTTTAAGACAATGAATCGAATAGAGAAAAACCCGAATGAATCGAAAATTGAAAAAACTCATTTTTTTGTTTCTACCTACAACTAAAATATTGAAGATATAAGTTTTTGTCTATATGAATTGTGTTTATGAGATGCACAGTTATTCTGCAGGTTCTTTCATGTGACTATGTAATCAATGTTCAAACCTTCGTTACATACGCGATAGAAAAGGATCGACCTTTGGTAAAAATATATTCGTGGTATAAGGTGTCCGTGATTATACATAGCATTTTGACTCGTAGATCACAAGTTATGAAAAATGTCCTTGTTCCTATTGGACACCTTTCTGAAGAGCTCAGGAGTCGCTGCACAAAACATGAATATATGCCGTCATCATTACTCCAGAAAGTGTAGCAGGAAAGTGTCCCCAAATTCGTGTAAATAAGCTTCGAAGGGTTTTGGCCAGGTTTCAGCCCTTTCTGCCCCAGTGTGCGCTGGTGGGTAATACCTGGTTGACGGAAAGCCCGCTAGTCGACGGTAGGTCGCCTCCGGATCTCGCCATCCAGCGGGGAAAGATTACCGCCCCTCCCGATGAAAAAACACGCTCTACACTCACGGGACTAATGACCTCTGTGGCTGAGGCGCCCGGAATCACGAACAATCAGTCAAGATGTCCAACGGCTTAGAAGGTGGAAGAGGAGTGTATCGCAACGCTAATGTAGGTGGAAGGCGGATCAATATAGGCGGAAGGGACATCGTTCTTTCTTTCCTTGTCAACCCTTTTGTCTGGCAGCAGGGAAGACAGTATTGGGTGGTGGTGCCGAGGAAGGATCTTGGAAGCAGCTTCATCCGGATATTCGTGGGCGTCGTGCACATAACGCACGGAACTGCGATGCGAAAGGTAAGCAGGAAAACCTTCGCATTATTCTCCCGAGGAAGTTCGCTTCCACCTACTTTTCTGAATAGCGAGTGCAAATACAAATGGCCATGAATACCGGCGTCCCTTAAATAGAACAGGGGTGCGAAGAATCTCCGGACTCGCAATTTTGAAAGAGGAGGTGCGTGTGGGTACATGGAATGTTGGAAGTCTATATGAAGCAGGAAAAATAAATAATTTAATTGTGGAAATGGAAAGATTGAATATTGATATACTTGGTCTTTCCGCAGTACGATGGCCAGACTCAGGTAAATGTATAAGAGAGGATGTTATGATGTTTTATTCTAACAGCAATGATAAGGAGCACTCTAATGGGGTAGCTGTTTTAATAAAGATGGAACTGGCAAACAAAGTCACTAACTTTGTTCCACTTTCAGGTAGAATCTTCCGCAAATAAAAGGAGATTCGATATATATCAGTATAGTCCAGGTCTATGATCCTACTGCTGACAAATCTGACGGTGAAATTCAAACGTTTTGAGGATATTGACCAAATTACTAGATCAATTAAGAAGCAAGATATCAACATCTATCTTGGATATTTTAATTCTAAAATAGATGAAGTAAGAGTTCTTGATATTGTGGGAGATTATGGACTTGGAGTTAGAAATGAGAGAGGCGATCAATTAATCGAGTTTTGTCAAGATTCGGATCTTGTGATTGCAAATACGTGGTATAAATTGCCCAAAAGACGTTTATATACTTGGATATCTCCTCAAGACAAAGGACACCAATATTGTCCGTTATCAAATATGTTTTATTTGATTTATAAACGTTTATGATCAATAAATGTTTTAGAAATGCTGTGAAGAGTGCCAAAACATATCCGAGCGGAGACATTAACTCGGATCATAATCCTGTTGTGGTGAATATAAGGGTAAGATTAAAAAGACATCCAACTCATATTACAAACAGGAAATTGAATTTAAGATTGTTGAACTCCGATGATGTGGTCCAGGAAACGTCTTACAAGCTAAATGGAGAAATACGTAAGATACGGGGTACCAGTATAGAGGAAACGTGGCTAGGAGTTAAAAAAGTGTTTAATGAAGTTACGGAAAATAACCTGATGCAAGAGCAACAGCAGCGCAAACATTGGATGACAAATGAAATTATAACAATGATGACTGAGCATTGCAAGATGAAAAAAGTGTAGTCTTCAGAAGTACACGGAATTGCAGAAGAAGATAAGATCTAAAATCCGAACCGCGAAAGCAAAGTGATATGCTTCACAATGTAGGAAGATAGAGATGTTTAATAAGTTGCATGCTGACGTTAACCCCATAAAAGATCAAAAAATTACTATTATATGCAGAAGAATGCATTGTCTTAAGATTCTGAAGGATGATGGGAATGCTGCAATTAGTAAAGAAGACAAATGTGATGTTTGGAAGGGTTACATTGAAAACTTGTTTGATGATGATCGAGAATATGAACTGCCTGAGTTAACAAATGGAACTGGACCACATATTCTCAAGGACGTTTCGTGGTGGCCGGTTTGAATTTCGCGCCCGGAAGTGATTTTTAAACTATATTTTCTCAAAGACAATTTTTTTTCGGAGAAACTGGACCTGCCATTTTTCATGACGCGGAACACAGAATTCGGGGTATTTTTTGTAACGGGAGCTTCTGGACATCCTATATATATTGAGACGTACAGGTTTTCCGGTACAATCCAACAATGATTTTAATATGATAAGGGGACAGGTAATATTTCTCGTGAATGGGCTCCGGATATTCGTGCATCCATTGGAAAGACAGAATTGTAAGACAGAAAACATAATACTTTATTTCAAAGAGACAAACAAACAAAAAGAAACACTTTCATTGAAATATCATACACCTTTCATTTATTCAACCCCTGGAGTGTTTAAGAATCACTGCTACCTTCGTAATCAACCTTTAATGAGTGGCTCGCATCAAACCTGACGTTTCGATAACCACTCTGAGCGTTCCGTGGGCCCCTCGGCATGGAGGCATCTCGTGCGAGGTCGGCGTCGCTCGGCTGGCCTCGGCACCGGCGGCGGGCCGAAGCGCGGCCCGCAAGGTGAAACGTTACTGCAATGTTCGAACAACGCCAGCCGTCCTCCGCTTAGCACACGCTTCATCACAGCCTCAATGGTCTTCTAATCTCGTCCGCGCCTCTCGTAGTTTACTTCGCAGACGTAAAGATCACTATGTTACTGTTAACACTTCTTGCCGGACGTTTTACAACATGGCTGCTACCACGCGGGGCGGCTCGTCCAGCGGTCGACCCTGAGTCTTTACCCAGTCTTCGATGTTGCAAATCTTAATTACACGTCAACCATAGTTCACTATGTTTGCCCCACCTTAATCATCGCTTGATTCACAGTCCGCCAATACTTTAAAACACCCCATCTGTTCCCTGATTACTTCACATACCTACTTGTGCTCACGCATCAGTCCCGTCTCACCTCGATCATCAGTTTCACTTCTGAGTAATGTTCCTCACACCCTCTCCTAACTGCATATTGCCTGATTCGCTTTCCCGCAGCATTCACAACATTTACAGCTTCTCAACTTCTTAATTGCCAACTCGCACTCGTTTCGTCTCCACTCAAATTCCAGTCCTCTCTCACCACTTCCGTCATCTTACCAGTTCGCGTACTCACTGACTGTCTGTCGCGCCCCGCGCGCCTCCTTGTTCGGCGCATTTCATCCGACTCGTTCGAACGGGTCATTTGACTCGGCCGCCACTAGCGCTAAATTCAAAGTGTTGGCCGCATCTAACCCGTGTTGGCCGCTGTCTCTCTGGTTAGAAACGTATTATAATAATTATATTATAATAATTCGTTTCATTACCCCCTCCTCCCCTTTTACCGGATTTTTCATACTGTGGCGTCTTGGCCTGTGCCAAGAGAAAGAAAATAATCCACAGATGTGAACGTTTGCAAATACTTATTTATTCAATGAACTCCGACACCTGAATAATTATGTACATATTTACAATGGGCGGACGGACCGTCCCGTTCCAGAAGGAAATACTTCGGCCACCACGACCGCTAACTTACACTCACGACGCATGAGCGCCGGCCCCTTACTCGTCCTACTCGAGCTACACACGCCGCGTACCCACACACGCACGACTCGCCGCGACCGGAGCTGTGAGAAATTGGAGAACGAGACGCTTGCTCTCGTTGCTTATACAGGGTGAGTCACGTAACTTCAGCACCTCCTGTAACTTTTGAACGGTTGAAGATATTGCAATACAGTTTTCACGGAAGTGAATGAGGGAATGGGGCTAATTGATTTGTGTATTGATTTCTCTTTTATCACTTTTATTTTACGAGATATTTGAGGTAACTTTGTTTTTTCAAATGGGACTATACATATTTTTTCAGTCTATCATAACAAGCGTAAAAAGACAAATCCAAAGATATAAATATTGTCATATGTTAGATAAGCATTTTTTTGAGTAATTGTCATTTTTTGCGACTAGTGTTTAACGGATATTTTCATTGTAACTGTCAGCCCCACAAGGTCACGCAGCGCTCCCCCAGCAAACGCGGGGTCGGGGAAGGGAAGGGATTTAAGTACTTGAGGATACGAAAAATATTCACAAAACTGTTGCACTTTTTCCTGAACTCTCCTTTTCATCTTAATCCATTTTCAGTAATTTGGGTTTCTTAGGGATTGAAAATACGGATTTGTCTTAAGTAGTATTTATTGAAATAAGATTATTTCTATCCCTAAGTTATTATTATATTCGTATTAACAATGAATTTGTTTGCTCAAAATATACAATATATTTTTGTACAGTTTTAATTATTTATTCTTATTGTGCTTTGTTTCAAGATCCCATTACTACGTATCTTATGAAATCCCATTAAATGGAGTTGAAGTTATAAACAATTTTATTACAATACAAACTTATGACAAATTCTTATTTTCCATCCTTTAATTCCTTCAATCAAAGAAAGACGAAAATGTGAAAATGCAGAAGGATGGAAAGCACAGTTCAGGAAAAAACTGCAATAGTTTTGTGAATACTTGGAATACTATTTTTCGTATTTTCAAATAAGATCCCTCCCCTTCCCTTCCCTTCGCCGGGCGCACGTGTGCTGGTGGAGCGCTGCATGACCTTGTGTGGTGGACTATTCAAAACGTCCGTTAAACCCCGGTCGCAAAAATCAAAATTAATCAAAAAAATCCTTATCTAACATATGACAATATGTACATCATTGGATTTGTCTTTTTACGCTCGTCATGGTGGACTGAAAAGATATGTATAGTTCCATTTGAAAAAACAAAGTTACCTACAAAATCTCGTAAAATACAAGTGATAAAATAGAAATTAATGCACGTATCAATTAACCCCTTTCCCTCATGCACTTTCGTGAAAACTGCATTGCAATAACTTCAACCGTTCAAAAGTTACAGGAGGTGCTAAAGTTACGTGACTCACCCTGTATACCCGCTGGGCTCGTCTGATACGTCACATAGCCGCATCCGCCAGCCGAATTCTAACCCCAGCTTCCTTTCGGGGTTCTCAACACTGGCGCCATGACAACGCGCGTCACAACCGCCACCCGAGGAATGTCTCACCCCCGACTTGCGTTGCTGGATTTCCCCGTCTTCCAAAAATACCCCTTTTGTTCTGCGAGGCGTCAGCTCGGCGCGCCCGCCGATTCCTCTCTTCCCTGTGTGCCATTCAGGGCTTCTGAATGCACGTACTGAATTTAATATTGGGCGTCTCATATGACGCCACAATACATAAAATCCTATATATTAATGTGGCCTAGTCTTGATAGCTGTCTGAATGGTGAATCATCCGTGAGTTGGATGCGAAATTTAAATCCTTTCACTGGTGCCGGGTTTTTTGAAAGACCTTCTTGTTCTCTATTACGTACATCCTGTATCCACCAGTGCTTCCGTTTCCACTTCTTCACAGACTACCCTTATCGTAGGACATTTCCTTATACGTACTTCGAACCTTTTACGTCTCTGCCGTGGTTGAGTGTTGTAGGTTACGGGCTGAATGGTATTGATGGGGACCACATTAACACTTCCCTCCATTATGTCCGTAATGGGGCCTCCTTCACTACGGACTCTTCTAGTTTCAATTTACCGTATTTCCCTCACTCGTACTAGCTCGTGATGTTTGGACATATTCGCCACAATCTCTGCCTCTTGTTTCCTCTTGGCGCGTCGGGTCACCTCTTCCCCACTCTTGCTTGGGTTTCCTTGTATCTTGGTGTCGCCGATCTTCGTTTCTGTCATCTTGTTCCCTTGTTTTGTTCGTTGCTTTGTCATTTTCTTGACCACGACCGGATACTATCTTCGTTGCATTTACGCTTCCCTCATTCTTGCTCTTTGGTGCTCCAGCGAATGTAAGATCATATCCTCCTCGTATATTTTGACATTTCTCTAAGTTCGTATAGTTCACACTACGCAGCAAATTTTGTATTGTCACCGGGAATCGACGTATTAGTACGCAAATGATTTCCTGGTCACTCATAGGGGGAGACAATGACTTGAAATCCATAATGCGTTTTGTGGCATAGTCCCGTAAGCCGCCCATGGGGTTATTGTAATAGCTGTTCATTAAATTTAACTTGAAATTCATCTGAATTTCTTCAGTAGCGTTCGAAATCTAGGTTCGTTTCCAGTAGCGTTCGAAAACTAGGTTTTTGAACTGTTTTAATTGTTTCAGAGAACGTATTAAATGTATCGGCCCATGTTCTTGCGTTTCCTTCTAACATTAAATATAACAGTTCAATTTTACTTCTTTCTGATGTATTCATGATTGCTCAATATCGTTCTGCAGCCCGCATGCATGCATATGGGGTTTCCTTACTATTACCCAAAAACAATAATGATTGAGGAATCGTTAAATTTGGCATTCCCTCTCCCCCTGATGCTATTTTTTTACACTCCCTTATTTGTTCAACATCCGACTCTCTCTTCATACTTTCGGATGTTTCCCTTAACTTCTTCAGCTTAATTTTGTTGGGACCTTTTTATCTCTAAAATTTTGTTATCCTGAACTTCAATGTGTTCGGTAATCCGTTTTTGTATATTGTTTTCAATTTTCTCCCCTAGTTTACCCATTTTAAGTTCTACTTTCTTTTCTTGCTCTGAAAACCTGTTTACAATTAGCTCATTTTGGGCTGCTATTTGCTCTGCAAACATTGCTACTTTGTCACTGATAAGTTTATTTTGCTTATTGATGACTTCTATTTGTTCGTCTCTCTGGTTAGAAATGTATTATAATAATTATATTATAATAATTCGTTTCAATGTATATATATATATATATATATATATATATATATATATATATATATATATATTACACTGGGTATCTACCTACTGATTGGCTAAAATCTGTATTTGTCACGCTTCCAAAGACATCTAGGACAAGAAATTGTGACGATTATCGGACGGTAAGTTTGATGAGCCATGCACTCAAGATATACGCATCATATATGCTCGTATTTGGAAAAAAGTGGAAGTAGAAATAGGAAATACACAATTTGGTTTTAGAAATGCTTTTGGTACACGAAAATCACTGTTTATCACTCAAGTTTTAGTACAGAAGTGTTTGGATCAAGGTCAAGAAGTATTTTTGTTTTATAGATTAAAAAAAGCGTTTGATAATGTGAAACACGATAAGCTTATGCATATTTTGGAGAGTATTAAAGTTTCTGGGTATAAACATTTGGGACAAATTTTAAGTGATTCATGGACATCAGATTTGGAAATAAAAACGAGAGCTGAAATAGTAAGATCCATATTCAACAAAATGAGGAATTGTCTATGTAGCAACAGTGTTGCCAGACGTACGAGTATTATCGTACATGTACGATTATTCTGTGGTCACAGGGTAAAAGTTCTTAAGTCAAAAATCTTAGTTTGGAGAAAACAAGAGCTAGATTATTGATCCAACGCTTTTTCCCAAAGCTTTTTTCTCGTTGAGGAGGCAACATTTGAATTCGGTCGTTTTTCTGAAACAAAATTAAGATACTTAACTTATAGTTTCAGTACTTAACCCAATTTTGCCAAAAATGGACTTAAGAACGTTTACCCCGTGACCACAGAATTCATTATGATGTACGATGTACGATTATCGTACAGATAAAAGTACGATAATGTGACTAATTGAAGCCGCTGATCGGGGAATCTATCCTTGAAACTATCGCTAACTTGAAACACAAATTCCCAATCGTTTGAATATGTCGACGATAACTGGTGTTTTGTTGAGCAGTGAGTGTATCAAAGGCATGCATCCGAAACAAAATTTCTGAAAAATCTGTCAAAATTTTGAAATTACAAAATCAATTCTTAGCGAGTGACAGCGGATAATATATATCCTAAAAACAAAACTGAAATACTGGAAGAAGAACTGAGTAATGAAGATTTTTAAAACGTTGTTAACGTTTGTTACGTTGTCATTTTTATATTTTAAGAGATGTCATTATTATAGATGTGACGTCAGAGTCGATTCTAAGTTACTAAAAAAACTTCTGTTCAACTGAAACGCGGCTATATATTTACTACTAAGATTACGGCAAATTTTTTAGTGTTGTTTTCAATCAAGTAGAAGTTCTGCGGTATAATCAGTTCGACTCGGTATATGATCGAGTAAATGAAAAAACTTGTATTATTTTGATTTGTTATATATTATATATATGCATACATATTAATAAAAGTTAAGGTTATAAGAATCTCTACATTATATTAGTTGTATTTCCCCTGCATTCATTCCCAATTAGAAATACGTCGTTAATGAAAATAATTTAAGTAATATGTCTGCAACACATCATTAAAAATATGATAATTTTACACTATTTTTACTTGTAAAAATTGCATTCATTGTACAGCATTCATTCTCAATTAGAAATATGTCGTTAAAGAGTCGGGAGCTTACAGCTTGTTCCGGCTGGGGCGGTTCCCCGCTGGTGGGAGATACCTGGTTAATAAAAACCCCGCTAGTCGACCGTAGGTCGGCGCCAGATCTCGCCATCCAGCGGGGAAAAGATCATCGCCACCGCCCGAGAAAAACACGCACTATACTTACGAGACGAATGACCTAATTAGTTGACGCGCCCAGAAACATCAATCAATCAATCTATTATCAACTAGTATATTTTGAGCGAGCGTTATGTTTCTAAGTTGGAAACAATAGTTCCCCATTCCCATCCATTTTCCTCTCCAAGTTTCTGTAGCGCAGCAGTTTAACAGGATGTGAATCCAATCGTCTCTATCACCGCAAAGTACACAGATTCCATTGCCATTCGAATCCTTCATTCTACGTTGCATCCACTCTCCTACCCTAAACCAAGCGTATCCACCTCTTGCGTCCCTTTTTAAAGTGTGTACGTAACTTTCGCATCCCCATACAGGACTCGTGTGAATTTGTACCACTAACGAACATTTTTCTGCCGATGCTGCCAGGATATCTTGCCTTTTAATATCCGAAAGTCTATTTGAAATTAACCGTTCTATCTCCCGTGTTCCCCTATCCCCCACCATCTCCGGAGTAACGTCTCCCAGACCTGCGCGTTCTAGTACCCGTTTCACTTTGTACGACCAATAGCGCTGATCGTTTTCCTGTAATTGCGCTCTAAAGCACCTGCGAATAAGTGTGTCAACCTCTTCACTTGCTAATCTAATCCAAAGCTTAATGGCTTTCATTTTTAAATCTTTCAAAATTCCTACACTACCTACCTCTTTTTAGACGCTGACAATGGCTGCGAATCTAGAGACTCCGAGAATTAATTTGTAATAATTTGTTTCGATGCTTTCTAATCTGTCTATTGTATCCATTCCCCGGATTTTCGCCCCGTAATTTATAGCTGGGAGAACTAGCGATATAAACATTGTGTCGCACACCTTTAAAGACAATTCCAGTACTCTTCGCATTACGCAACCGATTTCTTTGAGAGTAATTCTTCCTTTACTATGAGCCGCAACTATGTGACTATTCTAACCCTCGTTCAAGGAAAATTTTGCACGATAAGTAAAAGTTTTGACACGGTCGATTTCCTCCTGTGCGTAATACCATTTCTCTTTGTTACCCCAAATAAACCCATTCTTGAAGACAACAATTTTCGTTTTTTGAATATTTACTTTTAGACCCCATGCTACACTATGGGGCAGACAAGCAACGCCCGAAGTGACATCTGGTGGCGAAAGTTATAAGTTGTCCGGTGACCGCAGTTGTATTCCACCATAAGTTGTATATGTTGGAGTGCAAGTATTCGAGTAAATTGATGCATAGAAAGAAAAACTTGAATGAGTAAATCCGCAAATAAAAAGAAGAGCAAAAACGGAAGAAAATTTTGTGTTCCTCATTGAGCAAAATTAAAAAACCTCAATTTGGAATTTTATTGTTTCCCAAATCGCTAGAGGGAAAGAGAGCATTAATGACACATGTGGACAAAATAATGTACATGGCCTGTGTTCTAGCAAATAACAAAGAACCGCTTCTGCGTCATAAGTAATTTAATTAAATTTTATTAGGTTTAGGTGATAACATTGTAAAGAAATGTGTAATCTAAAGAAAACACTATTATGTAGATTATCATGTAAACTTCGTTCAAACAAAATGGTCCTTAAATTAGGCAGGTACAACGATTTTTGAGATTCATAATTTAGCTTCAAGAGCTGGAATAAAACAAGTAAAATAGAAATTTTCAATTTTGGGAATAATAGATGATTAAAATTCTTCATCCCGATGAAAAAGAATATGAACTTGATCGACTGATGAATAGACAAAAAATGACAAATGTGTATTGCAAGTATGTGCATACATACTTGAAACAGAGTATACGACCATGAGAAACTTTTATCTTTAAATCACCGTTTTCATTAAAGTCCAAATATGGAAAGGTACAATGTTTTTCTTCCGTGCCCACTACTGCACCATGTTTACATGAGTAAGGGCCAGCGGCGTAGCTTCAGCTGATGTCACCTGGGGCAAAGCTAATGGTGTCACCCCCCCCCATAAATTAAGTATAAAATATCTATTGCTGCATAGATTGTACATTATTTTATTAAAAATACAAACATATTTGCACATAATAGTTATTTATAGTATATTAAAAAATTCTATGAAATTAAGAATAATTGCAATATAATTTTTAAATAAATAGTTTACAATTAAA
The DNA here is from genome assembly GCA_031308135.1 of Acheta domesticus. Taxonomy (NCBI): domain Eukaryota; kingdom Metazoa; phylum Arthropoda; class Insecta; order Orthoptera; family Gryllidae; genus Acheta; species Acheta domesticus. Next base: position 107,360,026 of record JAHLJT010009436.1, read on the forward strand.
CATAACTTATCAACAAATGTTATTTATAAAACCTGTTTACGAGATTTTAGGGCAGAAAACATATTTACAATTTCATTAAAATCTATCTTATTGCAATGTCATTTTCTATTGACAATAGAGCCAAATCAGATAGTTTTGATTAATATATAAAATTATTAAGTAAATGATTTAAATTTTATAATTCCAACTATAAAAAATTTTAATTGGTGTCATTCCTAAAATGGTGTCACCCGGGGCGCGCCGCCCCCCTTGCCCCCCCTAGATACGCCACTGGTAAGGGCACTTGGTTTCCAACAATTCAAATCCTTGACCATTCTTAATTATCCCATCAGGACTGCAGGCTAACTATGGCTGCTTAAAATACATTATAAGACCCGTCTTATTCCCATCATGGACTTCCTTTACACTATACACAAGAAAACTTTATACTAGTTTCTGCCATTTATTTAAACATTTCTGTTGGAATATTCCGACATCAACAGGCTGAAAACTGCAAGTAATAGTTATTAGCGTTATGTCTAATATAATATATATTAATAGTATGTATAATTCGAGAATCCTGTGCGATATACCTATTTTCACTGTACACGCGGCAATACTCACTTCTACTTCGATCACCGGATTATTGCGGATTGCTGCCGCTAGAGCGCAGTGTCGTCGGAAAAAATTCAACTTGCCTGCCCCATATCTTTCTAAGGTGTTTAAACTCATCTGTAAGCCCTCAATCGTTTCTGAACATAGAACTAAATCGTCGGCATGAAGTAATCCGTGAATTTGCAGGCCATCAATTTCCGGCGCAGATGTGTCCGTTTCCTGTACCCATATCAATAAATCATTTATAAACAAGATAAACAATAGTGGTGAAAGAGGACAACCCTGTCTTACCCCTACTGTCGATTTTATTGTTTGCGTTGTACTTCTGTCACATTTAAAACTTTACGTGATATGCCTAGTTCATTTAGTTTTCTCCGTAAAGATTCTCTGTTGATTGAATCAAACGCCTTTTCGAAATCCACAAAACTGCAATACAAGTGGCAATTTGACAAGAAACACTCTTTTACGAGTAGAAACACCGTCTGATAATGAAAGATTATTCTGTGAACTTCACGCCGTATCGCGACGTTCCTATTGTTGGATTGTAATTTCATAAAGAGAGTGGCCAAATTGCTGAGAAGTGAATCTCAAATTATTGTACATTTAATAAAGGTTTGTACAAAATTATTTTCAATAGTAAATTATAATTAAAACGATAATTATAATTAAATTAATGAAGTAAATTATAATTAAAGTAAAAGTCAGCAACACCGCGCGCTTATCCATCAAGATAAATCTTATAAATCTTAGAAATTAGAATGTCTCTAGGCCCTGAAAGAAACACTCAAATTAATAAATATTCCAAATTAATCACCTGGATATTACATTGCTCTTCGAGCAAATGATTGCAAGAAATCAAGTTCTTCCGCGCAATATTTGTAACGCTCACGCATATGCATCTACATTGCAACTAATATAGATATACATTTTTCGCTCCTAATGTTCTACGATTTGTAATATTAAATTAATTAACATTATGTTAACCAATGAGAAGGGATTTTCAGAATATACAACTGCCTCTGCCTCTGAAAATACTTTTACAGACTGACACTGCCACTTTCACAGAAACAGAGCGCTGGAAATTCGAATTTACCATTTCAAATTCTTTTCCAATTTACGCAAAAAATACAACTTTGATCGAACATGATCTTATTTGAAGACTTGTTTTTATGAACACATTTCATTAAGAAAAATGTATCTTCATAATTGTAGTTGTAGGAAAGCGCCAAAACAATTTTGAATTTTTTCAATTTTCGAAAAATCAGGATTTTCAACCAACATAAGACCTTTACACAATTAAAATTTGCCTACATTTCAGGCAAAATTATGCGGAAAATACTCAGATTTTCGAAAAATTGTACATGAAGTTATTTCAAAATATATCATTAAGGAACATATTTTATTAAAGGAAAAAATCTCTGTCTGTAATATTTTATTTGTGGGAAGACGCCGAAAAAGTATTGAATTCTTGCAATTTTCGAAAAATCAGAGTTTTAAACAAAATGAGACCTTCGCCATTCTCTTCAAGACTTTCAGACTATCCAAGAACAAAATGTAATGAAAATCGATTGCGCCATTTTTTTAAAATTCTGAAAATTTCCCGGGGATAATATGTAAAGTTCCCTCCATACTTAAAATATTGATTTAAAATTCAAAGGGCCGCGAGATCAGCCAGATCGATTGGGAAATATTAAGTTTGGAAAAAATAGGCTGATATATCCGCTAGCGTTGTTCACAGTCAGGCGGACGGACAAACGTTTTGCCGTCAATCGATTTTATGGACCCACAAAACAGGGATTCTGGCTAAATCACGTGTTAGAAATTTTTTTTCTAAATTTGGCAACTGGATATATCCACTTTTTTGTTTCCAGGACCCTGTAATAAGAATTTTTTCTGCCGAAAATTCGACGTTTTTTCGCGCAGCATTTCATAACTTTCTCTTCTCAAGAAGGTCCTCGGGCCCCTTCCTCCCCCCCTTAATCCGGCCTTGGTGCTATTGCTCATCAGGCTTGGTACTCCCCCTCCTCTCCGGTGACGTTTTTCAATGGTCAGTTTTCTGAACCACATCAGCCTCTTTTGAGTATTTTTATACAATACCATATAAAATTTAACACTTCAATAAATCTCGTTGACCTTTCAATCGAATTTAAAAAAATGTTTTTGCTCATATTAGTAAGAACAGATTTGCAAGATTTTAAAACATTGATTGATTTAACATTTAAAAAATCGATTAAACCTGAATATCATTTTTCACGTGAACGAGACTCGAATGGTTTTAAAGGCTGACCATCATTTCCTGACTTCCAAAACTACATATGACAATTATGATCTCTATAATATTCATTTTCTCCATACGCAATTCTCAGCTTTCATTCATTACTGTCACCACTTCCTACGAAATCATGATCGTTAATTATTCTCACGACGTTACTACTTCTCCGACTCCTACTCATACGCGTCATTCGAAAACATTATTTGAAGTAATCGCGGTGCTGGGAAAAGGAGTGTTTTTCGCCTTACGTGGAAAAGGGAAGGAAAGGATTGAGGAAACTTGAAATGGGCGTAAGATAAGACAATCCGTTATCAGAGGAAAAAAAGCGGAATAATGACAGGCAAATGTCTGTCGATAAGGATCTCGCGTTGGACATAAATCAGTCAGATATCTAGTAACGAGAGAGATTTTATTTTATGACATATTGCACACGTAGTATAGAAAAATCATGTAAGTTTACAGATAAACGATTTTTTTGTCAGAAATATTCGTATTATAAACCCCTGATACTAAAAAATTGGATAATTCTTGTTCTTATTATGTAGTAAATTACTTCCTCTAATACGTGCAGTCAGAATTACATTTGAGGGCCTTGATAACAAACAATTAGTTTGCGGCAAAATGTCTGCCCGTCTGTCGGTGTATTCGTGTGTACGCGTGTCCGTCTATCGGATGAACTGTCGTTGGTCGGATAAATTGTAAGCATGAATATCATCAAAACACACGCAGGCAGACGCAGGTAGACACAGACTTTCTACTGTATCTTCCAGTCTTGAGATAATGATATGCTCGAAAAACTATACCTGCAGTTCCGAGCATGCACAGCGACCGGCTCTTCAGGATATTTTCCCCTTGGAAGTAGTACTAGTTGTTTCTTCCATGTCTCAGAATATTCCTTCTTTTAGACATGAATCATAGAGATTCACAAAGACTTCCCTACGAGCGGATATCATTGTCTTGAGGGCGATGTTGACGATACTATCCGGTACTGAAGCCTTAGAATTACCAATTCTGCTGATTACCTGCAGTAGTTCGTCCTTAGTGACTGGTGGTATCATTTTTGTATCAAGTGGCATGATGTTAGTCAGTTCGCTGGAGTGGTGTGGTAATGAAGTCATCACAATTCTAAAGAATGTTAGGGCAGGTTGGAGGCTCGGCATGCGACTTCATGAACTTGCTCATGACCGTCTTGTATGGTCTTTCCCATACATCTTTATCTACTTCATCGCACAGGCTTTTAGCGAAAAAAAACCTTTCATTTCCCGGATTGCGGTGTTCTGGCTTATGACTAACTTATGCACTCTTGCACCTGAACGAAGGTACCTTTGCCACGAGCTTCCAGGTACAGTCTTCGGGCTCGAAGGCTGTGACGACGCTGTTGAGCTGTCTTCGTTCCACCAGTAAACTGGTAATCGTGGTTGATTCCTTTTCTGGACATAGCTGCTTTCCAAGCTCTGGTTCCACATCATTTGGCTAACGTTTGTATTTCGCGTCTCTGATGGTACGAAATTCTCCAAACAAAGAAATACTTTCACGTCAAGAACTTTAACTTTCCATTCCCTCACCGTACAACCCGGTCCAGCGTTTTTCTCCTATATCAAGGAAATTATTTTGGCCGTTTATGACACGAAAGAACAATTGCAGTTAATATTACATTTTGATATTTCTACAAAGCAACGTTTCGAGGCTCAATTTGCCTCATCATCAGGCTAGAAACAACGTATTTGTTAAATATTCTGTTTAAAACACATAAGAGGGAACCCAACACAAAATATCTTAAACTTATTTTATTATATATTATACAAAATTCAAAACAAAAGTAAATTTGTTTCTTAGTCTCCAAAGGTTATACGAAAATAAAAGACCCAACCGCCATTCCGAAAAATGCCAATTTTGTATTCTAACGGTCAAAAGGGAGGTGCAAGAAAGGAAGGAACGTCTTTGTGGCGAGCCACCATTATTCCACACCGTGCCGGGGAAGTCATCGAAGGCAAGCATAACATCCCGGCGGCGCAACCTCCAAAAAGTGCTGCCGCATGCAAGCGAGGGCCCAATATGTACAAAGCAGAGGGCCCCGCGGAGGCAGTAGGGAAGACAGTAGTAGCAGTAGCAGTAGCTTTAGCGGTAGCGGAGGCAGATGCTAGTCAGAGGCAGGGCCGTCTTTGGGTTCGAAAGTACCCGAGGCACTCAGAGATTTCGGGGCCCTTAATTCTTAGTTCAACAAATTACGTTCTGGCGATCATAAGTTATTAAAAATTGAATATTACACAGTTAATAAGCATTTTGATTCCTCTTTTTAAGGTAAGGACGGATTTGTAAAAAAACTAGATAAACGGAATTAAATAGTATAGAATTGTATACTATAGAAAATCTCTGTATTTTCTATAGTAATATTTTACTAATAACTCTAGCAATAGTAACATAATAAAATATGATTAAAAACAACACAAGCAATATTTACATAATAAGATCTAAGTAAAAAACAAACTAAGCATTTGTCAATGGTACTTTACGTAGTTTCGCAAGCACGAAGTCGTCAATTACATCGTCGAAGATCAATTCGTTCATAATATCGTACTCAATGTTTAATAAAGCTAACGAAGAAAGTCGTTCTTGAATCATATTACTTCGTAATTCATTTTTTATATACTTCAGCTTTGAAAATGAGTGTTCACCCGTACAATTAGTGACCATTAACGTTAAGAAAAGTCTTAACGCTATTTCAATGTTATGAAATGTCTCTTCAAGATTATCTTTTTTTAACAATTTATACATCTCTGCCAAAGATACGGTGCTGTTTGTTGGATTTTCAATGCGAAGATAATGTTGAAATTGAAAACACTCCGATATGAGCTCTTGTTCATTGACATCTGTGTTATAAAACTCAACAAATTGTTTTCATTTATTAGACAATTCTTTCTCATCAATAAGTTTTAATTCTGATAAAAATTGAAATCGTTTACTTATAATACTGTATGATTCAGCTCTTCTATTCAATTCACTTATTAATGTGTCGATAATAGGAATATAAGTTTGTAATTTAAATTTTTCTTTGGCAGAAAAGATGACTTCGTCTGTTTCTGAGTCAAAATAAGTTACACGAGAACTTCTGTTTGTTACACACGAATTTTGATATTCTGAATCGGGAAACTTTTCTTTGGCGATTGTTTCAAAGTTATCAAATTCATTTCTTACGACATGCAAACAATTGATCAATGATGATATCAGCTTTGAAGCAACATCCAATGAAAGATTTTCTTTTTGCAACATTTTGTTCGTTTTATTGACTTTTAAAAGTACAGCACTCCAGACTTCGGTTAAAATAATATTCTCTAATTTGTTCATTTTCTTAGCTGTACTGTAGGCTTCATTTCGCGTTTCTGCTGGGTTTTCTTTATTTTCAATAAATTCCAAAGCTAATATAATCTGAGAATAACCACATTTTAAAGCTGAGACTGCATCGTATCTAGCAGACCACCTAGTAGGAGATAAACATTTTACTACTTGATATTTTCCCAAGAATTTTTTTAATATATCCCAACGATGTGTTGAACCCGAAAAGAAGTTGTACAATTTTTGTACAAGTTGGAAATAACTCGTTGCTGTCATCACGCAACCAGCAGCTTTAGCCCCGACTAAATTCAGCGAATGTCCAGCACAAGGAATGAAAATAGTGTATTCACATAATTGACGCAATCTTGCTTGTAGTCCTGAGTACGCACCTGACATATTCGCGGCATTGTCGTAAGTTTGACCGCGGCAATCATTAACTGATATCTGATTATTTTCGAGAAAAGCTAAAACCATATTTGTTAAATATTCGGAACCATGTTCTTGAATAGGCATGAACTCTAAAAACCGTTCAATCGGTGTGTTATCTTTTACATATTGAATCGTAAATGTTAACTGATCAACATGGCTACAATCTGGAGTAGAATCAATACTAATTGAATAATACTTGGCCTGTTTCAACTCAGAAAGTATTTTTAGTTTTACTTGTTTACCCATAATCTCAATAAACTCATTGCAAATGTTTGCTGATAAATACGACACGAATCCTTTTCCTGGATTACCATATTTGTACAAATGCTCTTTAAGAAATGGATCAAATTTGCTAATTAGTTCTAAACAACCCAAATAATTTCCAATCTGCTGAGAACCAATTATTTATCACCACGAAACGGCAGTCCGCGGCCAGCAAGAAATTTGATTGTTTCAACAATTCTTATCAAAACACTTTTCCAATAACTGACTTCTTCATTGAATTGGACAAGTATTGATTCATTTACAGTACCCACTTTCTTACTTCGAACGATGTAATCCTAAGTTGCCTATCTATGCCGCAAACTGTTTTCATGTTCAGTAATTGCACGGTTCAAATTTTTCCAGTCGTGAAACCCGTCCGGAGAATTAAATGCCGAATCGGAAAATGCAAAAAGACGGCATGCAAAACAGTATAACGCATTTTTAGATGGCGAAAATAGAAGCCATGATCTACAGACAGTTTCACTGTTTTGCAATTTACGTGTAAACACAGATTTAGTAAGATGTCTAATTACAATTTTCCCATTTCCATCTTCGTACTTTCTCGCTGTTTTTGAAAAATCACAATCTTTATTTTGAAATAACATAGGTCCTTTCTGAATCCAAAAACATAGATCTTCTTCACTTATCATATTCCATTCGCCGGAATCGTTTGATGTGCACCTGGATACTTTTGAAGAAGTCAGAGCATCACCTATATTTTCAGATGAGAAACATTTCTCATGCAATGAAACATCTTCCAGATGAGAACTACCGTCGGACTCAAACGCTCTTCATTCGATTTCTGACTGCAAACTAAATTCATTTTCAATATTTGCCGATTGCTGCCAAGCAATACGAAGGTCGTCTGGTAAATTTCTATGAAAGAGCGCGCATTGTTGTTAAACATGTGCATTGTTAGAAAGAACGATTCTTTGTAGACAGCTGTTTGACTTGGCGACAGACTTCGAAAACTGAACTGATCAAATTATAAGTGACATATTTTATTAATCTCTCGACATTCGTACCATTGATGTTAGAAATATATAATACAGTAAAATCTGTCTAAACCGGAAACGATTGGGACAAAAAATTTTCCGGTTTAGGGAGTTTTCCGTTTTAGGCAGAATTGTCCGTTTATGACACTTTTTATGTTGATATTTCCGTCCTGAAACTAGTAACATGACTTTATTATAATTATAAAACGTAAACTAACATAAAACTAATTTATAGAAGAAATCACCAATAAATGAATATTAAACATAATTATTTCTGACAATTAGGTAAAAAGAAATATTTCACGACTTGTTTGTTTAAATAATGTTACTATTTCAACATTAATGTAGAGTTTTTGCTTTATGGCTTTCTCCCTTACAAACACCTTTTCAAATGTTTTCCTAAGTTGAAAAATTTTAATATGTAGAGTTTTATGTTGTTTTTCAATCATTGTCAAACTGGTTGTGAAACTCATAAAAACACATCACCTCTCTGGCTAGTGGCTGCACCCGATTCTCGCAGACTCTTTCAGCGCACAATGCGTCACAGCCCAGAGTACTACACTGCGATTTTTCTAACTCTGCCTCTCAAGCCCCAATGGCCACAATGGAGTATCACACGGCATTTCGCGTCTTTCCCGGTTTTCCGCTAGAAGTCGCATGATCGTAAGCGCTACTTGATACGGTCGAGATCATGAGATATCTAGAGGTACGACTGAGAAAGATGCGAAATACCGTGACATATTTCATCGTGAAGACGGGCCTTGAGAGGCAAAGTTAAAAAAAATCGCGGTATAGGTCTATCTGACAGCCTCGCATAGCCTTGAGCAATTCGGCTCTGGTCAAGGGGTTACGATTGCCAACGCGAGACAGGGAGACGCGTAAATTGATGCAATGCCCTTACACCTACCCACGCTTAGAGAGTCGGGAGAGAGGGAATTCCCCGACGGCTTACGCCGTGAGAGACAGATGAACTCAAGGTCGAATTCTACGATAACAGCAGGAGAACATTTCCTTCACTGTGCGGCCACGTGTGAAACACACAACATGGACAGAGATATTAAAACAGACTTGTAGATGCATTCATTCCAATAAGAGTATCTCCCGTCTCTCTACGAACTGCATTAAATTAACAGAAATTCCGTTTTATGAAGGTTTTTTTCGCCTTGCAGGACATGAAAAACCGTTCCGTTTCCGCGTTGGACAGATTCCGTTTTATGCCGTGTAAATTTACCTTCGCGGGCCGGAAAAATTTTCCGGTTAAGGCAGGTTTCCGGCTTGTACAGGTTCCGATTTAGACAGATTTTACTGTATTACTTTAATCGTGAACATAAATTAATTCAGATGTAGTCTATATTGGTTCCACTCAATATATTTAAGTTGATCAATATATATGTAGTAAATATTACAATTTTTACTTTCCCGAATACGTATACGTATAGGGAAAGTTATGTAATGTTGCGCGAAAAAACGGCGGATTTTCGACAGAAAAACTCTTATTACAGGGCCCTGGTAACGAAAAAGTGGATAAATACAGTTGCCAAATTAAGAAAAAAATCCTCTAACACGTGGTGTAGTCAAAATCCACGTTTTATAGCTCCTTCATACCGAAAAATCGATTGACGGCAAAACGTCTGTTGGTCCGTCTATCTGTCCGTCTGTCTGGGAACAACGCTAGCGACTAAACTGTTCAGCCGATTTACCCCAAAACTGATATTTTCCGATCGATCAGACTGATGTAGTGGCCCCTGGAATTTGAAACATATTTTAATTTTGGGGGGGTACTTTACATGAAGCCTCGGGGACATTTTCAACATTTTCAAAAAAACGGCTCCAGACGATTTGACTAATTTTTTTGTCAGGTAGTCTAAAGGTCGTTTAAGAGAATGGCATAGGTCTCATGTTGGTTGAAAACGCTGGGTTTTTGAAAATTGAAAAAAATCAAACTTTTTTCGGAGTCTTCCTACAGTTACAATTGTGTAGATACAATTTTTTTCTTAATGAAATATGTTCATAAAAAACAGACCTTTAAATAACGTCATGTTCAAATTTTCGAAAACATGAGTATTTTTTGCGATATTCTGTGTCAAACATGTGCAATTTTTATTTCCTTTAAACCATTTTTTCTTAGACACCTCACAACAAATTTTGATTAAATTGGGAACTTAAATAGCATAAAGGTAGCTTAAAAGAATGGTGCATGTCTCATGGTCGTTAAAATGCCTGGTTTTGCAAAAATTAAAACAAAAATGTCGGCCACTTCTTACAGTACTCCGTATATACGTGCATATACGGAAAAGTAAAATATACTATGTATATACGTAAGTATAAGGAAAATAAAAATAATTGATTTAAATATAATTTGTTATTGGAAATGCCAATATTAATTCAATTTTTGCTTCCTCACACTTTAACTTATCGAGAATGTGGAGGCTACAATGGAATTCCGCTTAGCGCTCGCGAATTCTTAGGAATTAAGTACATGTCATTGTTACGAGTTGCGATAACAGCTAGAGGCGCGCAACATGGCGACAACGCGCGATTAGCTACCACGAGTTTGTACATTGTAGGTTCCACGAGTTCGTACATTGCTGTGTGTCTTCTGGGAGCAAATAAAAAAACCTCACTCCTGGAAAACATTGCCTTTGATATTAACCAGCAATACTGAAATTTGATGGATATAATTATTTGTGCGATATGAATGAAAAACTCAATAGCTATGATGTTAGTAGCACAGAAAATGCAATATCTTAATATTGTGTAGCTGTTTTTTATAATTCGGGAAAGTACGTGCTGTTCTAGCACCACTAGTTCAGTATTGTTATATATTTTTTATTATCTGTGGGGTCCCTTTGATCATGGGGGCCCTGAGGCACGAGCCTCGTCTGCCTGTGCCTAAAGATGGCCCTGGTCAGAGGCACACGTGAGGACCGAGGAGTGACCTGCATCAATTTACCAGAAGCCCCCATCAATGATGATTCGCTCACAGAACTTCGCCACCGCTGCTGTCGTCCCCGCCGCACCTGGTCCACGGAGTGTGGGGTAAGAGGTCGCCATGCCGGAGCTCGACTCCCTAAGCATTTCCTTTATCTAAACTATCGTTCCCCCCGTTATTAAATTGTAACCAATGGTGCTTCGATTCGAATAAGACTTCATCTTGAGGAAAACTGTCCTCCTTTTCCCCATCTCACTAAACCCTTCATGTCAACCACAGTACTCCAAAGAGACGCGCCGCCTCAGGAATGCGCTGAAGACAATCAGCTCCGAGGGTGGTACGTCACATCTAGTAGCAGCGGTTAGCGTCACATTCACCTCTGGCGCAACGAACTTTCGCTTACATCGCCTCACAAACGATTGCGTACACATTTTTCACGAGTACTGTGGCTGATATTCAAAATTTTCCTCTACATTTCGGTTTTTCTCTCCTTATAATTAATTTTTTTTCTGTGACTTTTCGAAACGTTTCCTCCCGTAGCCGTAGTTTCGCCAAAGATTCTGTAATTTCTGACTAATTTCAATTATCCCATACGTATCAGAATTTTGTTAATACCATATGCAAAGTTTCTCTCACATCTTAAAATACTACTTCACACCTCCTATATATATATATATATATATATATATATATATATATATATATATTGAGACGAGTCGTGGATTGACTCTGCACAAGATTTATAATTAAAAGAGGGAGACAGGAATTCTTATTCGGGAATGGGCTCCGGATCCAATCACATGCACAATGGAAACTAGTGGGTAACAAGAACTTTTCTTTATTACAAAAACAATCGCCATACAAAATTGGTTGCTTTCGGTGCTCACAGGAGCATTGACTCTGTTCTTTCCCCGTGTTTAATTACATCCCATTAACAATTTCACCGTTACCCTGGGGCTTCACTCCTTTCTAATGATTTCAATACTTGGGGGGCTCGACTCATGATCACTGTCATCTACTAGCTAATTACTTTCCCTCCCAATCTTCCGGCCGCTTCTACTCACGAGACTCCAGTCTGACTCACGCTGTTTCATGTTCGCCCGTCCGCCGTCGGGTCGACGCCTCGCGCCGCAGGATGTCAAAGCGGGGAGGAGAGCCCCGCAGTGCCGCTCCTGCCACTTGTTCTATGCGTTGTCTTCTGACGTGTCTTGTCGCGCCACCCCGTCCTTCGGGTAAGTCCGCTTCCTTCAGCTGCGCTCGGAAGGGCGGCCGACCTTGGCCGCCGTCGTCGCTTCCCACCCCGCTCGTGGTCGCAGTGGTCTACTTCAAAACGTAACCAGAACGTTTCGACTGCATCGGTACGTCGTCCTCCCCAACTACTGTTTCCTCGTTCTCTTACATCACAGTTTCTAGCTTTTATTGTAATTGTCACCGATTGTTCATCTTAATGGCACTTAATGATGTCGAATTCTTGTATACAATGTTCCCTTCCTCTACACTGCTGTGCCCACACCACGTGTTGACCATCCAAAGCTTGTAATACTTCACCACTCTCTTGTACCCGTTTCGTCTCGTCTCACTTCTCAACCAACACTTCCACTTTTGTCACACACTTTCTTTGTCACAACGCCTTTCCAGTTCTATTCTCTCCGCCACTGTTCACTCTTCCCTCCGCACGACACTCAAACGTCCGTCCTCTACCTCCGCCATTGCTCTACTCCCGATCCCGTACTCGTGATTCGTGGCCTCCGGTTCTTCGCGCTGAACCGGCTCTGGTTTCCCGACTCCGCCGGCGGGCCGGCCTCTGCCGCGCAGTTCAAACGTACGATATGCATCGGAACGCATTGTTATCGTATCAGTGATAACAATTCGTTTCAATATATATATATATATATATATATAGTAATAAATCTATAACACTTCTCAATCTGCCCCACGTTGGGCTGCCACTGTAACAAATCTACCCTCTCTCACGTTCGATCTTATTAACATGGCCCCACGTTGTGGTGCCACTGTAACCAACTTTTCCCACTTACAATCTGCCCCAAAATACCATGTTACAGAAAATTTATATCAAGCGGGTCGTGGCCAGTTCCAGACGGAAAACCCATAAACTATAATTCAACTTTGCAGGACAGCCAGGTTCCTAACTACAAAAACAATAAAACACATTTTTGTGAAAGAGCACAAACTCGGTTGGCAGTCTTGCTTCCCGACGTTTCATTTATTAAACATATATATATTGAAACGAATTGTTATCACTAAGACGATAACAATGCGTTTCGAACCAATTTTGTACGTTTGAACTGCGCGGCAGAGGCTAGCCCTCCGGCGGAGTCGGGGGGGGCCAGAGCCGGTTCAACGTGAAGAACCAGGAGCCACGAATCGAGCAAGAGACCAGTAGAGCAATGGCGGAGGAAGAGAGTGGACGTAAGGTATTGTGTGGAAGGAAAAACGAATAGTGGCGGACAGAGTGGAACCAGAGTGGAGTTGTGGCGGAGATAGTGTGGGACCAAAGTGAACGCATTAGTGGAAAAGTGAAGTGAGACCGAGAGAGTGCAAGAAAGCAGTAAAGTGTTACAGACGGTGAAACGCGTTGGATGATGAACACGTGGGACGGACACTGCCGTATAGAGGGAGGGAGCATAGTATGCCAGTTCTAAACATTATCAAGCACCACTTAGGTGAACAGTTAATGATCATTACCATAAAGGTCGATAATTGTATCGTAAAAGAACGGGAGAATAGTATCTGGGGAGGACAACGCTCTGATACAATCAAAACGTTGGGTTACGTTTCAAAGCAGACCCCGGCGGCGGCGGCGGCGGCGGCGGCGGCGGCGGCGTTCCTCTGCTGCCCTACCGAGCACCTCCGAAGGAGACGGAATTACCCGAAGGGCGAGGTGGCGCGGCCAGGCTCGTCAGGCAAGAACGCATCGAGCAAGCAGCCGGCGCGGCATTGCGGGGCTCCCCCTCCCCGCGCCGGCTTCCCGCAGCGCTCGGTGCCGGCCGACGGCGGACGGACGAGTATTGAAACGGCGCAAGTCAACGGGGTTTTCGTGAGTAAAAGCGGTCGGAAGGTTGGGAGAGTAGTGATTGACCAAGAGAAAACAGTGATCTTGATTTGAGCCCCCCCTAAGTAATAAAACTAGTGTAAAGGAGTAAAGCCATAAGGCGATCGCAAAATTGTAAAAAGGGATCAGACAAAGCACGGGAAAAACAGTAAATGCTCCTGTGAGCGCCAAAAGCAACTGACTTTGTATAGCAATGGTTTTGTTCTGTTTTTTGTAATAAAGAAAAGTTTCGTTACCCCTAGTCTCCACTGTGTGGATGATTGGATCCGGAGCCCATTCCCGAAAAAGAATTCCTGCCCCCTCTTGTTTATCTATAAATTATGTGAGAGTTAATCAACAACTCGTTTCAATATATATATATATATATATATATATATATATATATATATATTGCAATATTAGTTCTATATTTATTCCCCCTACTCCTACTTGCCCTCACGTTCTGGTGCCAATGCAACTGTTCCTCCTACCACTACTCAGTTTATCAATACTATTAATGCATAAATTTGTTTGAGTCGTAGGTCATGGACGGTCCCGTACGGGAATACCTGTAAACAACGTTTAATATGGCAACATGCACAGGACTACTAAATACTGGAATGATAACATGTTTTCAAAACAGGAAAGAAAGAACTTTAATTCTTTTCTTTGGTTGCTCACGGCAACAATGCAACAATACGTGAATATTCCCTCAAGCTTGGCAACATTATTTGGACACGAAATTACCATTAATTACATTACATGAAATTTCAATTAATCAAATTACGTGAGATTACCATCAATCCAGTTACAAGAAATTACCATTAATCAGCTGATTTGCAATTGTTTTATGTTCAGGAATTCCTTTACTCAAAAAAACCCAATATCATTAACAAACTCTTCTTATACGTACGTATTTGCCAAATACAACAATGAAAATGTAAAGAAAACAATACTAAATTTTATATTGCCGGCTGACAAACAATTACGTGCGTTCTGTTTTAAAATTTCGAAAATTCCACTATTCTTGCCAATGTTTATTTAATTTATTTGAATGTACGCGAGCACAGATCTGATTTTAAATAATTACGCTGCGAACGCGAAACTTCCCTGTTGCTGCGTCGTCGAAAACAGCGCCGTTGCCATTTCGGACGTTCTATGCGCGCTCACTCGCACGCGCCGACGTACTCGCGCGCTCCAATCTTGCACGGGCCGGTTTCCTTCAAAATAATTCTCCCCAGGAATTCCATAAATTGTCTGATCACCTCGAACCACAAATTCACAAATAAATAATACCTCTTCTTTCTTCTAATTGGCTCACTGCATCAACAAATGCTCGCGCTGTCTACATGTCCATTACGCACTTTCGATTCGCCGCCAAAATGTCTAAGTCCGAAATATTTTACAAATTATGAGTTCGTCAAACGCGGACACGATGTCTCTCTCACTGCTGACTAGACAGAACTCCACTAAAAACCATCTCGATTTAACATGTTACCTCGGAATATAAAAAATGCCGGCGAAGTCCATTTTCACCTTTTCATTGTTGTTTCCATAATTTTACTAAAATGTCCAATATTACTTATTTTGACATGTTTCCGCGTTTATTCATTACGGCTTCTTCCCAATGTTAAGATTTTCTTGTCCAAACAGATGTTTTCGATTTATTTTACGTCGAAAATTGCTAATTTCTCTGTCGACATCACACATTAATTAGTAGCTTGTTTTTGGTATCATTAATTTGTAATATTTCTTTATTTCGAATCTAGAACATCTATGTAAGCTTTATGTATGGCTACATATGAAAGCCTCAATATTTCCTCTTATTTTTGCATTATTTTTAATAACAGAGAGAACATGAGAATTGTAAGTTGAAACATTCATTCATGGTAAACCAATTACCATTGAAACTGCTCTATTGCTGAATGTCCCCTACCTATTTGCAAAGAAGCATCCACAATTTTTCTATTCACTTCATGTGGTGGCCTACTACAAGATGATGTTAGGGTAGGCGATGGCTATTTGAAATTTTATTTAACAATATTGTTCACAATTATTACACTTGTTCATTAACTGAAGAGCAAATTACATTGATTGTTTTACTTCAATGCATACATTTGAGGATCCACAGACAGCACTCACACGTATCCTTTCAGTAAATGTTATTAAAAATAATGCAAAAATAAGAGGAAATATTGAGGCTTTCATATGTAGCCATACATAAAGCTTACATAGATGTTCTAGATTCGAAATAAAGAAATATTACAAATTAATGATACCAAAAACAAGCTACTAATTAATGTGTGATGTCGACAGAGAAATTAGCAATTTTCGACGTAAAATAAATCGAAAACATCTGTTTGGACAAGAAAATCTTAACATTGGGAAGAAGCCGTAATGAATAAACGCGGAAACATGTCAAAATAAGTAATATTGGACATTTTAGTAAAATTATGGAAACAACAATGAAAAGGTGAAAATGGACTTCGCCGGCATTTTTTATATTCCGAGGTAACATGTTAAATCGAGATGGTTTTTAGTGGAGTTCTGTCTAGTCAGCAGTGAGAGAGACATCGTGTCCGCGTTTGACGAACTCATAATTTGTAAAATATTTCGGACTTAGACATTTTGGCGGCGAATCGAAAGTGCGTAATGGACATGTAGACAGCGCGAGCATTTGTTGATGCAGTGAGCCAATTAGAAGAAAGAAGAGGTATTATTTATTTGTGAATTTGTGGTTCGAGGTGATCAGACAATTTATGGAATTCCTGGGGAGAATTATTTTGAAGGAAACCGGCCCGTGCAAGATTGGAGCGCGCGAGTACGTCGGCGCGTGCGAGTGAGCGCGCATAGAACGTCCGAAATGGCAACGGCGCTGTTTTCGACGACGCAGCAACAGGGAAGTTTCGCGTTCGCAGCGTAATTATTTAAAATCAGATCTGTGCTCGCGTACATTCAAATAAATTAAATAAACATTGGCAAGAATAGTGGAATTTTCGAAATTTTAAAACAGAACGCACGTAATTGTTTGTCAGCCGGCAATATAAAATTTAGTATTGTTTTCTTTACATTTTCATTGTTGTATTTGGCAAATACGTACGTATAAGAAGAGTTTGTTAATGATATTGGGTTTTTTTGAGTAAAGGAATTCCTGAACATAAAACAATTGCAAATCAGCTGATTAATGGTAATTTCTTGTAACTGGATTGATGGTAATCTCACGTAATTTGATTAATTGAAATTTCATGTAATGTAATTAATGGTAATTTCGTGTCCAAATAATGTTGCCAAGCTTGAGGGAATATTCACGTATTGTTGCATTGTTGCCGTGAGCAACCAAAGAAAAGAATTAAAGTTCTTTCTTTCCTGTTTTGAAAACATGTTATCATTCCAGTATTTAGTAGTCCTGTGCATGTTGCCATATTAAACGTTGTTTACAGGTATTCCCGTACGGGACCGTCCATGACCTACGACTCAAACAAATTTATGCATTAATAGTATTGATAAACTGAGTAGTGGTAGGAGGAACAGTTGCATTGGCACCAGAACGTGAGGGCAAGTAGGAGTAGGGGGAATAAATATAGAACTAATATTGCAATATATATATATATATATATATATATATATATATATATATATATATATATATATATTGAAACGAGTTGTTGATTAACTCTCACATAATTTATAGATAAACAAGAGGGGGCAGGAATTCTTTTTCGGGAATGGGCTCCGGATCCAATCATCCACACAGTGGAGACTAGGGGTAACGAAACTTTTCTTTATTACAAAAAACAGAACAAAACCATTGCTATACAAAGTCAGTTGCTTTTGGCGCTCACAGGAGCATTTACTGTTTTTCCCGTGCTTTGTCTGATCCCTTTTTACAATTTTGCGATCGCCTTATGGCTTTACTCCTTTACACTAGTTTTATTACTTAGGGGGGGCTCAAATCAAGATCACTGTTTTCTCTTGGTCAATCACTACTCTCCCAACCTTCCGACCGCTTTTACTCACGAAAACCCCGTTGACTTGCGCCGTTTCAATACTCGTCCGTCCGCCGTCGGCCGGCACCGAGCGCTGCGGGAAGCCGGCGCGGGGAGGGGGAGCCCCGCAATGCCGCGCCGGCTGCTTGCTCGATGCGTTCTTGCCTGACGAGCCTGGCCGCGCCACCTCGCCCTTCGGGTAATTCCGTCTCCTTCGGAGGTGCTCGGTAGGGCAGCAGAGGAACGCCGCCGCCGCCGCCGCCGCCGCCGCCGCCGCCGGGGTCTGCTTTGAAACGTAACCCAACGTTTTGATTGTATCAGAGCGTTGTCCTCCCCAGATACTATTCTCCCGTTCTTTTACGATACAATTATCGACCTTTATGGTAATGATCATTAACTGTTCACCTAAGTGGTGCTTGATAATGTTTAGAACTGGCATACTATGCTCCCTCCCTCTATACGGCAGTGTCCGTCCCACGTGTTCATCATCCAACGCGTTTCACCGTCTGTAACACTTTACTGCTTTCTTGCACTCTCTCGGTCTCACTTCACTTTTCCACTAATGCGTTCACTTTGGTCCCACACTATCTCCGCCACAACTCCACTCTGGTTCCACTCTGTCCGCCACTATTCGTTTTTCCTTCCACACAATACCTTACGTCCACTCTCTTCCTCCGCCATTGCTCTACTGGTCTCTTGCTCGATTCGTGGCTCCTGGTTCTTCACGTTGAACCGGCTCTGGCCCCCCCCGACTCCGCCGGAGGGCTAGCCTCTGCCGCGCAGTTCAAACGTACAAAATTGGTTCGAAACGCATTGTTATCGTCTTAGTGATAACAATTCGTTTCAATATATATATGTTTAATAAATGAAACGTCGGGAGGCAAGACTGCCAACCGAGTTTGTGCTCTTTCACAAAAATGTGTTTTATTGTTTTTGTAGTTAGGAACCTGGCTGTCCTGCAAAGTTGAATTATAGTTTATGGGTTTTCCGTCTGGAACTGGCCACGACCCGCTTGATATAAATTTTCTGTAACATGGTATTTTGGGGCAGATTGTAAGTGGGAAAAGTTGGTTACAGTGGCACCACAACGTGGGGCCATGTTAATAAGATCGAACGTGAGAGAGGGTAGATTTGTTACAGTGGCAGCCCAACGTGGGGCAGATTGAGAAGTGTTATAGATTTATTACTATATATATATATATATATATATATATTGAAACGAATTGTTATCACTGATACGATAACAATGCGTTCCGATGCATATCGTACGTTTGAACTGCGCGGCAGAGGCCGGCCCGCCGGCGGAGTCGGGAAACCAGAGCCGGTTCAGCGCGAAGAACCGGAGGCCACGAATCACGAGTACGGGATCGGGAGTAGAGCAATGGCGGAGGTAGAGGACGGACGTTTGAGTGTCGTGCGGAGGGAAGAGTGAACAGTGGCGGAGAGAATAGAACTGGAAAGGCGTTGTGACAAAGAAAGTGTGTGACAAAAGTGGAAGTGTTGGTTGAGAAGTGAGACGAGACGAAACGGGTACAAGAGAGTGGTGAAGTATTACAAGCTTTGGATGGTCAACACGTGGTGTGGGCACAGCAGTGTAGAGGAAGGGAACATTGTATACAAGAATTCGACATCATTAAGTGCCATTAAGATGAACAATCGGTGACAATTACAATAAAAGCTAGAAACTGTGATGTAAGAGAACGAGGAAACAGTAGTTGGGGAGGACGACGTACCGATGCAGTCGAAACGTTCTGGTTACGTTTTGAAGTAGACCACTGCGACCACGAGCGGGGTGGGAAGCGACGACGGCGGCCAAGGTCGGCCGCCCTTCCGAGCGCAGCTGAAGGAAGCGGACTTACCCGAAGGACGGGGTGGCGCGACAAGACACGTCAGAAGACAACGCATAGAACAAGTGGCAGGAGCGGCACTGCGGGGCTCTCCTCCCCGCTTTGACATCCTGCGGCGCGAGGCGTCGACCCGACGGCGGACGGGCGAACATGAAACAGCGTGAGTCAGACTGGAGTCTCGTGAGTAGAAGCGGCCGGAAGATTGGGAGGGAAAGTAATTAGCTAGTAGATGACAGTGATCATGAGTCGAGCCCCCCAAGTATTGAAATCATTAGAAAGGAGTGAAGCCCCAGGGTAACGGTGAAATTGTTAATGGGATGTAATTAAACACGGGGAAAGAACAGAGTCAATGCTCCTGTGAGCACCGAAAGCAACCAATTTTGTATGGCGATTGTTTTTGTAATAAAGAAAAGTTCTTGTTACCCACTAGTTTCCATTGTGCATGTGATTGGATCCGGAGCCCATTCCCGAATAAGAATTCCTGTCTCCCTCTTTTAATTATAAATCTTGTGCAGAGTCAATCCACGACTCGTCTCAATATATATATATATATATATATATATATATATATATATATATATATATATAGGAGGTGTGAAGTAGTATTTTAGGATGTGAGAGAAACTTTGCATATGGTATTAACAAAATTCTGATACGTATGGGATAATTGAAATTAGTCAGAAATTACAGAATCTTTGGCGAAACTACGGCTACGGGAGGAAACGTTTCGAAAAGTCACAGAAAAAAAATTAATTATAAGGAGAGAAAAACCGAAATGTAGAGGAAAATTTTGAATATCAGCCACAGTACTCGTGAAAAATGTGTACGCAATCGTTTGTGAGGCGATGTAAGCGAAAGTTCGTTGCGCCAGAGGTGAATGTGACGCTAACCGCTGCTACTAGATGTGACGTACCACCCTCGGAGCTGATTGTCTTCAGCGCATTCCTGAGGCGGCGCGTCTCTTTGGAGTACTGTGGTTGACATGAAGGGTTTAGTGAGATGGGGAAAAGGAGGACAGTTTTCCTCAAGATGAAGTCTTATTCGAATCGAAGCACCATTGGTTACAATTTAATAACGGGGGGAACGATAGTTTAGATAAAGGAAATGCTTAGGGAGTCGAGCTCCGGCATGGCGACCTCTTACCCCACACTCCGTGGACCAGGTGCGGCGGGGACGACAGCAGCGGTGGCGAAGTTCTGTGAGCGAATCATCATTGATGGGGGCTTCTGGTAAATTGATGCAGGTCACTCCTCGGTCCTCACGTGTGCCTCTGACCAGGGCCATCTTTAGGCACAGGCAGACGAGGCTCGTGCCTCAGGGCCCCCATGATCAAAGGGACCCCACAGATAATAAAAAATATATAACAATACTGAACTAGTGGTGCTAGAACAGCACGTACTTTCCCGAATTATAAAAAACAGCTACACAATATTAAGATATTGCATTTTCTGTGCTACTAACATCATAGCTATTGAGTTTTTCATTCATATCGCACAAATAATTATATCCATCAAATTTCAGTATTGCTGGTTAATATCAAAGGCAATGTTTTCCAGGAGTGAGGTTTTTTTATTTGCTCCCAGAAGACACACAGTTTTTGCAAAACCAGGCATTTTAACGAACATGAGACATGCACCATTCTTCTAAGCTACCTTTATGCTATCTAACGTCCCAATTTAATCAAAATTTGTTGTGAGGTGTCTAAGAAAAAATGGTTTAAAGGAAATAAAAATTGCACATGTTTGACACAGAATATCGCAAAAAATACTCATGTTTTCGAAAATTTGAACATGACGTTATTTAAAGATCTGTTTTGGATGAATATATTTCATTAAGAAAAAAATTGTATCTTCACAATTGTAGCTGTAGGAAGACTCCGAAAAAAGTTTGATTTTTTTCAATTTTCGAAAAACCAGATTTTTTAACCAACATGAGACCTATGCCATTCTCTTAAACTACCTTTAGAGTATCTGACAAAAAATTTAGTCAAATCGTCTGGAGCCGTTTTTTTGAAAATGTTGAAAATGTCCCCGGGGCTTCATGTAAAGATAAATTATGCCCTCCTTAGATACCCTTGATATATCATACAATTAAAATTGGAGATCCTTTTCATGAAAACTTACTGCTCTATAAACACAAAAATATAATTATATGAATATTTATCATTCCAAACTCAATAACAATTGAGAAAAATTCGCATTAAAGGAACTTCCCACATTCCTATGCCCTTTTAGTTAATTATGTACTTGTATGCAAAACACAAGGTAAAAAAATAATACCTTCTCTCTACTGGTCAATTATTTTGAGTTTTCTAAAACTTTTTTCGTGGCAAGGTACATCTGTCACTGACCATTTACAGTGTTTTTGTATTAAGACCCTGAAAAGAAGATCTAAAACAATGTTTTCGTGAAGGACACAACCTTCTACAACACTTCTTTTCCTGTGAACTTCAGGAAACATTAACTCCTTCAAAAGATTCTTTTTAATGTTCCTTCTGTGCCAGATTTTAGGAAAAGAAGACTTAAATACGTTTATAGCATTTCTAACAATTTCCAACAGTTCACCAGTAGGTGATTTTAATCTACATAAATCCTGTGAAGAAATTGAAGGAAACATCTTTTGAAAAATCATGGACTGCATTGGGTCAGTAATAGAAATTGTTTTGTTTACAAATCGAATTTCACAAATATCACACTGGAACTTATCAGTGCGATTCCCTTTCTTCCGAAATGAATCACAAATTCGCCAATCTAATGACTCCTGTACATTCTCCAGCAAATCGTGGTTTACGCGTCTTAGGCATTTTCTTTTTTAAAAATCGTGATCAGAAAGTTTAAATGGATTGAAAAATCTATCTCGTACGCTGATCGCCACTCCTGTTGCATAGTGTACACACGATTCACAGAACAAATACTAGCACTCTTGTCTTCATAAGTATTGCGTATTGCGACTAATGTTGAGAAAATTTTACCATGTCCCTTGACAAGTGGTCGATTGTACTTCACGAGCAAGGTCAGGAGGGCACCCCGTCCCTAGGGACTCGCAGTAAAATTCGTTTCGCTGACACATGGAAAAGCATTCGTTTTGCTGTCACCCATCCCTTCTGGGGAAAGAATAAACATAGATTAACTAATGTTTCTTGAAACCCAAGTCAGGCAGAGGGCCATTCTTTTTATTGTTCGTCGGCATTAGTATCCAAGACTGAACACAATTTGTTAGTGCAGGGGCAGGAACCACGCGCCCGTATACCATAATTACAATTGATTTTTTTTTATCTATACGTGTTGAGTGCCCAAAAGTGGGCATAATTCTTGTTATGTTTTGTAGAAAATTGAACAAGAAATATGCCTATTTTTTCAAATTTTAATCTGAGAGAGTTCAGAAAGAAATTTTCGTTTTTAAAAAATAATTACAATTTTTTAATGAAATATTTATTTTTTGAGAAAGTAATTTACAGATGAATAGAGTACACATATCAAAAAAGTAAACGAAACAAACCAGTAATTTTTATGTTAAGTACATTCAGAGAGTCAATTAATCATATTTTGCAAAGTACGCGTAAATTTAAAAATTTAACATAGGCAAAACTACACAAATAAACAATTTTCAGGTAAATAAAGAAACACGTGCCTCTTTTTTTGATGTCCAGAATGAATGCCATATATTCGTGTCATTTATTTTTTTTAAATAATCGTGTCAATTCGAGTGAGATTTGACGTGGAATGGCTCGTATTTCAATTCGTTTCGCTCTCACCCATAAGAACATTGGTGACCCACAAGTCACCCACGATGTTATCCACAAAAATATGTATGACACAATGCCATACATTCTGTGGGAAGAGTGAACATCTGAAATACTAATAACTCCTGAAACTAATAAATACTAATAACTCTTGCGATTTGACGTGGAATGGCTCATTATAGAAGCATAGAAACACTCCAGAAACATAGAAGTTGTTTATTATTTACAAAAAAATGAATATATTTGTTCAGAAAGAAGAATTAAGCAAGTAATAAAAAAGCACCCAATTTACACAATTCGACTGCTCTCTTATTTCTCACTTAATTTTTCTGTCTGAGCAAATATATTCATTTCTTTTGTAAATAATAAACAATTTACATATTTCTGGAGTGTTTCTACGCTTCCGTAATACAAATTTTTGCCTTGAAATCATTTTTTCAAACCACATTTTGAGTGCTCATTTCGGCGTATTCGGGAAGGGTTTATTTACCATTAGATTCATTGGGTACTCGACAATTTGAGCATAAGTAGTCTTTTTGAAATTTTTTTCTCGGTGAGTAGTTGTTCACTCCGGGAGTGCTTGTCGCCCTACTTTGATTTTTTTTTGTGGTTGTTAATTACTTTAATTGAATGGGGATTTTTGTGGTTTAAAAGTGAAGTTTTTTGTAAGAATTGAATTATTTGGAATCTAGTTTCTTTTTATAGTTGTAATTTTAAAGAGGGATTTTTGGACTTTGCATATCTGCAAAGGTGCACGTAAATTTGCATTGAGCCTCCAGTGGTCGCGGTGTTGTACTGAGAACACTCAATGAGATTGTTGCTCTTGGCCAACCTTTCGAGAAGGTATCTTTCGTGAGATCATTCATTCTATTCTTGTCTTATCTCTTCCACTGAAATCTGGAAGCCTGGCCGCTTCCTTGTTGCCGACAATGTAGCAGTTGCCAGATGATAAGTAAATGTTATGGGTACAAAGCTTTTGTGCCGAGTATAAAGCTCGAGAAGTTGTATTATATATCGTGCCGCGACATCAGGAATGTTTTTGGAGATTACGTATTATGTTCAAATTTATTTCATTTTTACTAATTTTCATGATGTAAAAAATGTAATCATGAAAAATAGTAAAAATCAAATAAATTATATGCATGTATATATATATATATATATAAAATAAATGATTGAATAGATAAAATATAATATGATAATGAATAAAATTACAATGGGTTATTATTATAAACTTTTCTGCACGCACTTTGTTATACGTGTCATATTCACTATTCCACAATATTGCTGCATGCAAAGGCAAAATGTATAACTTAACGCGCATCTTTGCATATATACAAAGAAGCAAAAAAATTCAATTTTACGACACAGATGTAAATTAGAATTTTTTATCTATTTTTCCCAATATCTCCACAATCCGAATTATTCCCCAAAAAAGTTTGACCTTAAAAGAAAAAAAATCGTGCAACGAAGTGTAAATATATTTTTCAATTATTGATGTCCCTGTTGGTGAGAAGTAAAACGGAAATTATGTTAATTTAATATAGATTACGATAATTTATATTCAGTCCCTGTTTAATAAATTAATTTAACATAGATTACGATAATTTATATTCAGTCCCTGATTAATAAATGCTTGAGCAATGCAGGACACTTCACCACTATATGATAAATAATATTGTTTTTAAAAAAGCGTTGCAATGAATAAGAGATGTGCTCGCATGATTATAATAATTAAGGTCACAGGATCACGTCATTGTTGGGATGCAGTTAATTGGTAGAGTGAAGGCGGAAGGCCCCGCGTGCTTACGCTTAGGGCAACAGCCCACCATGTGCTCCCTAAATGTAAATGCCGTAGAAAGATCTTGTGGCAGTAATAGTTTCAATAATTTGAAAGTACCGCCAGTGAATGGTGGAGGAGTGAAATCGGTAGTGGGGGCAGAGTCGCGACCTGTGCGCACTCTACTCGGTTACCACATTTTACGGAACCAAGATGCGACGGTGGTGCCATCTCTGAATGAGTTACCTTCCAAGCATAACCTCTCTGCTGAAGGCAGTGAGCTGTCTATACATCCTTAGTCTATGACATTACCCACCTGCTCAGCGACGTGCAGAATCTGCTACTAAATGTGATTAACACGAAGAGAGAGAAAGAGAGAGACGGAGAAAGAGAGGGAGACAGAGAAAGAGAGAGAGACGGAGAAAGAGAGAGGCGGAGAAAGAGAGGGAGAGATGGATAGAGAGGAGAGACGGAGAAAGAGAGAGAGGAGAGACGGAGAAAGAGAGAGGAGAGACGGAGAAAGAAAGAGAGAAAGACACGAAGAAAGAGAGAGAGACACGGAGGAAGAGAGAGAGAGAGACGGAGAAAGAGAGAGACACGGAGAAAGAGAGAGAGACGGAGAAAGAGAGAGTCGGGGAAAGAGAGAGCGAAGGAGAAAGAGAGATATAGCGACAGAACAACGTCTGCCGGGGTCAGCTAGAAAAAATGTTTGTCTCTGCGAAACATTGTTGCGTTAGGTTAAAGGACTCTTAAGCATATTAGGGACTAATATATCATTAAAACTATATATTACTAATATATAATTAATACTATAATTAGCAGGAAAAACGGCAATTACTATTTGACTGCAGGTAAAAATGACATTGGGACTAGGAATTTTAATCTTAAATAAACAGTTTTAATAATTTGTGATGTTTGATTCCGCGAAATCTTTAATTAGTCTTAATTAATTAATGTTTAGTTAGCCTTCGGAAGTTGCTATTAAATTCTCGAATGTACAAAATGGAAAGTAGATTCATTGTTGAACAGCTAAAAATGTGTACATGTATTTTATAACGAATTTTTCAATGATTGTCCTTTAGGGAAGATTTATTTATTATTTTCTCCTGCCGTCTTTCAACATGTTTGAGTTAAAGATTTTCGTTGTTACTGCCATTTAGTGCAACAATAGGTAAAGAGAACCCTGATTGATTTACATGATGTAATAATGAAATTATAACTTGATCAGTATCTCCGCCAGGCGTCTATCGGCGTCACTTCTGACCAGTGTTGCCAGATGTACAGCATTTCCGCAGTGTTGCCAGATGTACCTAATCTGCAACCCGCATTAAGCGATGCACTTCGCGGATATTGAAATTAAAAATGTTGAAATTACGTTAGTCGGCTTCATATTAAACTGAGATTAAAAATAAATTGAAAGTACATTTATAACAAAAATACTGATATTTTATATTTTTAATTTCTTGCATGAATCGAGAACATTATATATAGTGAAAACAAATATAGAACAAATATAGTGAAACAATATCGCATTTACATAATCAATAAAACGGAATTCTATATATATATATATATATATAGCTAGTATATATATATATGTATATATATATATATATACTAGCTGACCCGGCAAACGTTGTTTTGCTATATAAATTATTCCTAGGATTATTTTAGTAGAAAAGAAATAGTAACTTATTGTCAGTGTTCGAGGTTGTGTGTATATTTGAGTTGAAGAGTCATGGAGCGCTGTGAACGATAATGGAATATAAAAACAACACAATACCAGTGGCGTAGACTCAATGTATGCGAGTGATGTGTTACATCCCCTAGTTTTCCATCACTTAAAAATATTTTAAGTAAAGTATTTTATTTTCTTCTGTTAAGTATCTTCCTCTGTTTCTCTATTCCCTCCCGCCATTTACGTGCGCGGTCGAATAGGCGTTAGTCCCCTCGCTGGATGTGTTGGGCCGACAAACATCCCTTGAACGACCTCACTTCGTTGGCGGGATCATTGAACTCACGGCCATGCGCTGTGTGCAAGCAGCGTGGTTTCGACTGCCGGAGATGTGACATAGCTTCTCACATCAAAGGCTTCTCATTGGCGTTCATGTATCCCCTCCCAATAACCTTCCATACCCCCTCCTCTGATGTCTTCCTCTCTCTCATAGTTCGACAGCACGCCTGGGAATCCCAGAAGTCACGTGCCACTATTGTGACCGCGAGCGGGGAGCGGGGGGCTGACGGCACGACTGTCTTTCTTCATAAGTCAAGCAAGTCTGCCAACTATGCTTAAGCACATTTCAACCTGATTCAGTACAACTGGGTAACTCGATGTGTGTTAGCAGGCCTGACAGAACAAGATCACTCTCATCATGTAAGAAAATGGTATGACAGAGACAATCCGTGAACTCGAAACGGTGCGCGCGATGTTATTTCGTTCGTCATGTGTGTCCTGCGTTCTACCGTAAATGCTGTTTACTACTGAATGTGCGTTAAATAGACGACTTTGCCCAGTTGGTGATATGTTAAAGAGAATCGTGAATTCGAAATTGTAACGCGAAAGAATAAGAATAAAACTTGCGAGTGTGTGTGCGTGTGCGCCAAGGCGAGCTCATCCAGTTCATTTGTGGTAGTGGGTGAGTTATTTGTGGCAGGGAACAGTAGTGAAACGTTTCATTGTGTCGTAGACAGGTTTCGTGAAATTCCGTGCAGTTCTTTCCCCTATTCCGAAAAACTTTAGGTAGATAGTGATGGACAACCAAGACAATGCGAATAGATCTCGAGTTCAAAAATTAGGTATGTACTTTTTTGTGGTTATTTTTTTAGTTTTATTGTTTTGTTTATGTAAGTTAGCGCATGCAATGAGAAAATGATGATTTTCAAGGAAGATTCAGAATGTGTCTAATTTGCAACATACACTTCTAAAATACTTCAGAGTAAAGTAGAATGACTCAGACTTTAAATATTTGGAATTATGCGTTCAATCTGTAATATCATGATCGCATCCCAACGTCTACTAGCCAGGAGACGCCACTGCACAATACCAAACATTTATATTTTTAATTTATTGTAATTATTTTTTTAAAATGATGTAAATCGCTAGTGATAATAATTTTACTAAAAACAATATCAATCCCTCAACGTAATAGAGTGTACAATATTTTTTGTTATTCCATCTTTAGCTAACACAAATAAACTCGATGGCTTGCCAACTCAAGAGTATGCCACGTATAATTGACCGTGTGAAAAATATGGTGTGCTCAAATCTAAGCCACAAACAGACATCGTTTGGCCGTGACACTTATTGATTGTCATAGCAAATGCCAATCTCAAGGGAAATTGAATACGTTTAAATTGAATTGGCACATCTGTGGGTATAGTGGGGATCCGTGGCAGTAATATATTATCACCCCAAAATTTGCCATTTAAAATGATGGCTTCGACAACGTTTTTCATTAATTTTTTAATAACTACTCGCGTGCCATTGCACAGCTGTGGCGGGTTTTAATTACGAAGCAAAATAACCGGAGATCCAACCTTCAGTTGTAAATTATGTGGCGGCATGCCTGGTAAATCTAATGAGTTTAAGAACTCTGTTGGATAATTCACAGCTTCGGTGGCATCGCAAACTGTGTCAATAGATTTGTATGAACCAAGTCCCCTGGCAATAAATGTTCCGCAGAGATTCACTTGCGAGATGCTATTGTCAACAATGCCTATGCCGCCGAAATTGGTAACTCTGACATCCTACCATCATCGTACATAGGCAGTCCACGTCATATGCAAGAATATATACAGGTTGCTTTGACTTTCGTGCGCGAATATGGACGACCATGTTTATTTATTACGTTTACATGTAATCCAAAATGGCCAGAGATTACATCGTTACTATTGCCTGGACAAAATGCAATACATCGTCATGACATTACAGCGAGTGTTTTCAGACAAAAATTAAAGTCTTTAATAAATTTTATTACAAAATTACATGTTGTTGGTCCCACACGTTGCTGGATGTATTCGGTTGAGTGGCAAAAGCCAGGATTACCTCATGCACACATTTTGATTTGGTTAATCGACAAAATCCGTCCTGAAGAAATCGATCGTATAATTTCTGCGGAAATCCCAGATCCGTCTACTGATCAATTGCTGTTTGATATTGTTACAGCAAACATGATTCATGGCCCATGCGGTAATCTGAATCGTTTGTCGCCTTGCATGGCAGATGGAACATGTACCAAAAGTTTCCCTAAAAATTTCACTAACGATACGATCACGAATGTTGACGGATATCCAATATATCGTCGGAGAAGTCCCGATAATGCCGGACAATCATTCATTAAAAATATCAACAACACAGACATTGAAATTGACAATCGTTGGGTGGTGCCATATTCATCTCTGTTTGCCATATTCACCTCTGTTAAGCAAAACATACAATGCTCATATCAACGTTGAGTTCTGCAGTTCAGTGAAGAGCATAAAATACATTTGCAAGTATGTGAATAAAGGCAGTGATATGACTGTATTTCGAGTTGAAAATACCAACGAGAATGTTCCTGCAGTAAATAGAAACGATGAAATAACGCTGTACCAAATTGGTCGGTACATCAGCTCCAATGAAGCTGTTTGGCGTATTTTTGGGTTTCCAAATTCATGAACAGGATCCAGCAGTTATTCGCTTAGCCGTCCATGTTGAGAACGGCCAGCGAGTTTATTTTACGAACGAGACAGCGATTGATCGTGCTATATAAGTCCACCAAAATCTACACTCACCGGGTTTTTTGAATTGTGTAATCGTGCGGATGCTTATGGTGCATTTGCACGGACATACTCTATTCAGAAGTACCACGCTATTTCAAATGGGCTCAAAGAAAAAAATGGATGCCCCGCAAGCAAGGCACACCAGTTGATGCATGTCCCGGTTTATTTAAATCAAACTGTTGTATACTAAAATGAGAAAATCAATTACTTTGTTTAGTATAACAATTTATTTTCCAAATGCCAAAATCGTAATCCAAATACAAGCCAGGTCCCGTTCTCCGTATGCGTAGCAGTCCCGTTGTCGTAGCGTGGTCTTCAGAAATCCAGGTGCTCAAATCCTATGGCGTAGCGCGTTCGTCGTATCTCGTGGGCAGGCTTCTCTCGGCGGTGATGACTCGTACTCCAGACTCCAACTCGAACTGCCGTCGTGGTGCGGCGCCCCGCTTATATAGCGCCGCTGGGTAGGGGGAGTGCCGCCGGCCCCTCCGTTGCCCCCACCGGGGTAGCCCTGCCGTTGGCTGTGCGCGGTCAGGCGAAACACGGCTGCTTGTCGCTGGCGGCAACTGGCGTCGCTCCCAGCGACCCTCGTGGCGACCCGCTGATCTATCGGCGTTGCGGGCAGCACTTGTGGTTCGTGGCATCGGCCACAGATGCCACACAAACACCTTGGGACGAGTATTTACAGTTAATCCAAGGCAGACTGAGTGCTTTTATCTTCGACTGTTGTTAGTTAATGTCACCGGCCAATTGGCATTTCAAGAGATACGTAAAGTGAATGGACAACAGCATACAACGTATAAAGATGCATGCCTTGCACTCGGCTTGCTGGAAGACGACAACCAGTGGGAATGTATGCTTGCTGAAGCAGCGTTGAACTGTACAGCAAAACAAATTCGTCTACTGTTCGCTATAGTGCTGACTACATGTTTCCCGGCTCAAGCAGAGACATTGTGGGATAATCACAAAGATTCAATGAGTGATGATATTTTGCATCAACATCGTACACGGTGCAATGATTTAACGTTACCATTCAGCGACGCTATGTACAATGAAGCATTGATTGCAATTGAGGATCTATGCATTATCATTGCTAACTTACCACTCAGTCATTTTGGTATGCGTTCGCCATATCGAAGTGCATCTGATTTGATAAACACTGAAATGCATCGCGAACTACAATACAATACTGTAGAAATGGCAGAGATTGTTACTCGCAATGTCCCACTAATGAATGAGGATCAAAGAACTATTTACGACCGCTTATGCACGCAGTTTCAGCAGGGCAAGGTGGATTCTGTTTTTTGGACGCACCAGGTGGAACTGGCAAAACATTCCTTATTTCACAAATTCTCGCCAAAATTCGATCGAATAATGGCATTGCATTGCCCGTTGCATCGTCTGGCATTGCGGCAACTTTACTGGATGGAAGCAGAACAGCTTTTAGTATTTAAGCTGCCACTAAACATTCAAAATAACCCAGATGCAGTATGCACCATAAAAAAAACAGTCGTCCATGGCCACAGTGCTGAAACAGTGTAAAATTATCATCTGGCATGAATGCACTATGGCACACAAACATTCACTCGAGGCATTGAACAGGACATTGAAAGTTCTTAAAAACAACGACAAACTATTTGGCGGCACTCTGGTACTCCTTTCAGGAGATTTTAGACAAAATTTCCCATCATTCCACATTCAACGTATGCTGATGAAATCAATGCCAGCTAAAATCATCGCTACTGTGGCGTAATGTTGAAAAATTACAACTAAAAGTAAATATGCGCGTTCAAATGCTTCGATATCCATCTGCTGAAACATTCTCAAAACAACTGTTAGATATCGGCGATGGAAAAGTTACTGTCGATGAAACTGGATACATAAAATTGCCGTCCGATTTCTACACAATCATTGAGTCGCAAGATGCTCTCATTCACCAGATATTCCCCAATGTACATACACAATACATTAATCAGGAGTGGCTGTCAGAAAGGAAAAATTTAGCAGCAGAACATGTGGCCGTCAACGAATTAAATCTGAAAATACAACATTTATTGCCAGGGGACTTGGTTCATACAAATCTATTGACACAGTTTGCGATGCCACCGAAGCTGTGAATTATCCAACAGAGTTCTTAAACTCATTAGATTTACCAGGCATGCCGCCACATAATTTACAACTGAAGGTTGAATCTCCGGTTATTTTGCTTCGTAATTAAAACTCGCCACAGTTGTGCAATGGCACGCGAGTAGTTATTAAAAAATTAATGAGAAACGTTGTCGAAGCCATCATTTTAAATGGCAAATTTTGGGGTGATAATATATTACTGCCACGGATCCCCACTATACCCACAGATGTGCCAATTCAATTTAAACGTATTCAATTTCCCTTGAGATTGGCATTTGCTATGACAATCAATAAGTGTCAAGGCCAAACGATGTCTGTTTGTGGCTTAGATTTGAGCACACCATATTTTACACACGGTCAATTATACGTGGCATACTCTTGAGTTGGCAAGCCATCGAGTTTATTTGTGTTAGCTAAAGATGGAATAACAAAAAATATTGTACACTCTATTACGTTGAGGGATTGATATTGTTTTTAGTAAAATTATTATCACTAGCGATTTACATCATTTTAAAAAAATAATTACAATAAATTAAAAATATAAATGTTTGGTATTGTGCAGTGGCGTCTCCTGGCTAGTAGACGTTGGGATGCGATCATGATATTACAGATTGAACGCATAATTCCAAATATTTAAAGTCTGAGTCATTCTACTTTACTCTGAAGTATTTTAGAAGTGTATGTTGCAAATTAGACACATTCTGAATCTTCCTTGAAAATCATCATTTTCTCATTGCATGCGCTAACTTACATAAACAAAACAATAAAACTAAAAAAATAACCACAAAAAAGTACATACCTAATTTTTGAACTCGAGATCTATTCGCATTGTCTTGGTTGTCCATCACTATCTACCTAAAGTTTTTCGGAATAGGGGAAAGAACTGCACGGAATTTCACGAAACCTGTCTACGACACAATGAAACGTTTCACTACTGTTCCCTGCCACAAATAACTCACCCACTACCACAAATGAACTGGATGAGCTCGCCTTGGCGCACACGCACACACACTCGCAAGTTTTATTCTTATTCTTTCGCGTTACAATTTCGAATTCACGATTCTCTTTAACATATCACCAACTGGGCAAAGTCGTCTATTTAACGCACATTCAGTAGTAAACAGCATTTACGGTAGAACGCAGGACACACATGACGAACGAAATAACATCGCGCGCACCGTTTCGAGTTCACGGATTGTCTCTGTCATACCATTTTCTTACATGATGAGAGTGATCTTGTTCTGTCAGGCCTGCTAACACACATCGAGTTACCCAGTTGTACTGAATCAGGTTGAAATGTGCTTAAGCATAGTTGGCAGACTTGCTTGACTTATGAAGAAAGACAGTCGTGCCGTCAGCCCCCCGCTCCCCGCTCGCGGTCACAATAGTGGCACGTGACTTCTGGGATTCCCAGGCGTGCTGTCGAACTATGAGAGAGAGGAAGACATCAGAGGAGGGGGTATGGAAGGTTATTGGGAGGGGATACATGAACGCCAATGAGAAGCCTTTGATGTGAGAAGCTATGTCACATCTCCGGCAGTCGAAACCACGCTGCTTGCACACAGCGCATGGCCGTGAGTTCAATGATCTCGCCAACGAAGTGAGGTCGTTCAAGGGATGTTTGTCGGCCCAACACATCCAGCGAGGGGACTAACGCCTATTCGACCGCGCACGTAAATGGCGGGAGGGAATAGAGAAACAGAGGAAGATACTTAACAGAAGAAAATAAAATACTTAACTTAAAATATTTTTAAGTGATGGAAAACTAGGGGATGTAACACATCACTCGCATACATTGAGTCTACGCCACTGGTATTGTGTTGTTTTTATATTCCATTATCGTTCACAGCGCTCCATGACTCTTCAACTCAAATATACACACAACCTCGAACACTGACAATAAGTTACTATTTCTTTTCTACTAAAATAATCCTAGGAATAATTTATATAGCAAAACAACGTTTGCCGGGTCAGCTAGTATATATATATATATATATATATATATATATATACATATATATATACTAGCTATATATATATATATATATATATAGAATTCCGTTTTATTGATTATGTAAATGCGATATTGTTTCACTATATTTGTTCTATATTTGTTTTCACTATATATAATGTTCTCGATTCATGCAAGAAATTAAAAATATAAAATATCAGTATTTTTGTTATAAATGTACTTTCAATTTATTTTTAATCTCAGTTTAATATGAAGCCGACTAACGTAATTTCAACATTTTTAATTTCAATATCCGCGAAGTGCATCGCTTAATGCGGGTTGCAGATTAGGTACATCTGGCAACACTGCGGAAATGCTGTACATCTGGCAACACTGGTCAGAAGTGACGCCGATAGACGCCTGGCGGAGATACTGATCAAGTTATAATTTCATTATTACATCATGTAAATCAATCAGGGTTCTCTTTACCTATTGTTGCACTAAATGGCAGTAACAACGAAAATCTTTAACTCAAACATGTTGAAAGACGGCAGGAGAAAATAATAAATAAATCTTCCCTAAAGGACAATCATTGAAAAATTCGTTATAAAATACATGTACACATTTTTAGCTGTTCAACAATGAATCTACTTTCCATTTTGTACATTCGAGAATTTAATAGCAACTTCCGAAGGCTAACTAAACATTAATTAATTAAGACTAATTAAAGATTTCGCGGAATCAAACATCACAAATTATTAAAACTGTTTATTTAAGATTAAAATTCCTAGTCCCAATGTCATTTTTACCTGCAGTCAAATAGTAATTGCCGTTTTTCCTGCTAATTATAGTATTAATTATATATTAGTAATATATAGTTTTAATGATATATTAGTCCCTAATATGCTTAAGAGTCCTTTAACCTAACGCAACAATGTTTCGCAGAGACAAACATTTTTTCTAGCTGACCCCGGTAGACGTTGTTCTGTCGCTATATCTCTCTTTCTCCTTCGCTCTCTCTTTCCCCAAGTCTCTCTCTTTCTCCGTCTCTCTCTCTTCCTCCGTGTCTCTCTCTCTTTCTCCGTGTCTCTCTCTTTCTTCGTATCTCTCTTTCTCCGTGTCTTTCTCTCATTCTTTCTCCGTCTCTCCTCTCTCTTTCTCCGTCTCTCCTCTCTATCCATCTCTCCCTCTCTTTCTCCACCTCTCTCTTTCTCCGTCTCTCTCTTTCTCTCTCTTCGTGTTATTCACATTTAGTAGCAGATTCTGCACGTCGCTGAGCAGGTGCGTAATGTAGAGAAACGCCGTGGGTGAAATACATACCGTGTGTGAAATATATACCGTGTGTAGCGGGTTGCCTAAAACGTTTTGTCCGAAAAATTAAAAAAATTTGGGGTGGACAAACCTTATCACTAAGGGGCATAAAAGTAGATAACAACGTATTCTCATACCTACTGAATATACATATAAAATTTCATCAAAATCTGTCAAGCCATTTCGGAGGAGTATGGTAACTAAAACTGTGACACGAGAATTTTATACATACATATTTATATATATATATATAAATATATATATATATATATATAAATATATATATATATAAATATATATATATATATAAATATATATATATATAAATATGTATATATAAATATATATATATAAATATATATATATGTATATAAATATATATATATATAAATATATATATATATGTATGAGCTAAGTCCGGCAACTTGAGACTCGATGTAAGTTAGCACTTGTGAATTTTTTTTCACCAAGAAAGTGTATGTGCTGTTAAATCTGTTTTAATTCCACTAAATGGCGCTGTAGAACAAAACTAAATATTCACGGCAAATGCAACCCGCAGCACACTCGGCAGCATTTTTCATCTATATGTTAAATAACTCGTAAACGAGGCGTTTTAGGGCCTTAAAAAACAAAATTGTGAGGCTGAAGCCTCAAAGAAACGTTTCTCACACCGTAATCTACAGGATGAAACCTTCTTGAACATTCTATAACATTTTTGCTGGCTTCCCGATATTACTTCACCTGCTCAGAGATGTGCAGAATCTACAATTAAATGTGAATGAGAAAGACAGAGCGGCAGAGGCAGACAGGCAGGGACAGGATGAGGGAGGGGGGAGAGACAGTGAGATGGTGATGGGAGGGGAAAGAGGGAAATGAAGGGCAGAACGTCTGCCCGGTTTTCCTAGTTCTTGATAATCGATTTTATCATTAGTAAGAATTTGAATAAATTCCACGAATTTATTAAATAAAATTCAGTTGTGTAAACTTTTTCTTAGGTTGAATAATTCGTAGATGACAAATGCTGCAAGACCATTGTTTCACGAATAATGACTAAACTAGAAGAATCCCTGCTGAGAGCAAATTCTTGACGCATGGGTGAACGATGGTTCTCTTGTCACAACGCGAAAGATAATGTCAAGACAAGGCCAGAACAAGCAGTATGCCAAATCAACGCTCACGTAACATTCTGTAAAGTATGACTCATACTGTATTCTCGTAGTGTCAGCCAGAAACTTTTCACCTTTACGTTGAAGAGTTGTGTTCTTGCAGTTTGTAGAATATAAAGAAGTGTGTTCTTACGTGACGTCGCGATATGATAATATTAATCTGGCGAAAATTACGAACGTATCTTAAGAACTGTTCATATCCACTGCCTTTTGTATGTGTTGCCGAATTACTTAAAAGCACCATTCTGTTCATTTGTTTTCCTAGAGAGTTCTTACAAGACCAAAATTGAATATGGATAATTTAGCCCAGGAATTTGAACCTTCCGAAAACCAGAAATGCACAGAAATAATGATAACACATTGCACAGACATAACATTTACAACATCAGTAAAATATGAAACTAGTGGTGCTACAGAATGGCACAGACTTTCCCGTATTAGTTTTCTATTTCCTTGGGTCTTCGCTAGCAATTCGGAATTGTCACATACTCTTTCTTGCCAGCTATCACCGCCAAAAGTACATTTTGTCATTTTCTTAATTTTTCGGTTTCCTACTGGTAGAACGAAAATATTAATTTTAGAATATTAAAGAACACAAAAATCTAGCCGTAAATGGCACTTTTCTTTTAAAAATTATGTGCCGTTTTAAAGCAAATTGCGTTTTAGCACTACTAAAAATGCGAAATTTGAAGCTCGTTTTCACAGAAAATTTTTGAGTTTTCAAAATGCTTTATTTGAACTTATTTGGAGAACTTACACTCACAAATATATAAATCTTTACAAATTGCGGATAATGTGCATATTAAAGATGTGAGAGATCTTTCAAAAATTTACATTCATATAATTTTTGAAAAAAACAAAAAAAACTCAAAATAAACTTTACGTCATGTTAAAGAGTGTAATTATCACTATCTGTTACAAAAGTTTCAGCCATATATGAGAAAATGGCGTTTGAGCATTTCTGAAAATGCCGAAATTTGAACTACTTTACACAAAAAACGATAGTGTTTTCGAGAAACGTTACTTGACATTATTTAAAGCATATATACTCGTAAATATAATAATGTGAAAAACATCGCCGATAATGACGTGCCGATAATGATATTAACGACGTGAGAGACAAGTAAAAAAAATTACATTATGTAATTTTTGAAAAAAAAACAACCGATAGACCAATATGGCTTTTATGTCGTCTGATACAGTAAATTTACCACTATCCCTACCAAAAGTTTAAAGAAAAAATTTGGAGCCGTTTTTGAGAAAATCTTGTTTTTGTATTTTTTTATGTTGCACATATTGCACGCAATATTGCACGAAAACTACTAAAATTTTGAGAAAGATTTAAATGACCTTTATGAAAGAACTCAATATGCAGAACAAATTTTATTTGAAGGAAAAATCTCTATCTTCAATTTTGTAGTTGGAGAAAGACGCCGAAAAAAATTCAAACTTTCAAAATTTTCTAAAATCCAGAGTTATTCATGGAAATCGGACCTATGCCATGTTAATAAGTGTATTTTACTCTATTCATACAATAAATTTAAAGAAAAAATTTGGAGGCGTTTTTGAGAAAATTTTGAAAATGTCCAGGGGGGTTCATATAAAGTACCCCCAAATTTTGAAGAATCTTTTTCAAAATCTCAAAGCTTTGACTAGAACCAGATCGATCGGGGAATATCCATTTTGGAAGAAATCGTACGTATGGTTTAGGCGCTAGCAGTGTTCACAGACGGACAGACCGACAGACGGACGGACGGACAGACGGACGTTTTCCTTTCAATTGGATTTTCGGTATCAAGAACCTAGAAAACAGGGTTTCTGGCTACACCACGTGTTAGGGGATTTTTTTTCTTAATTTAGCAACTGGTTTTATCCTGTTCTTTGTTTTCACGGCCCGGCAATTAATTTTTTCCGACGAAAATTGGCCATTTTTTTGCGCAGCATTACATAACTTTCCCTATACTACGTATATCACTCCGTGTATACGTACGTATACGGGAAAGTAAAAATCATGATTTGCAATATTGCTTTGTTCTTTACAAATAAGAGAATATTATTTGAAAAGAAACTAATGGTGCTACAGAATGACACGGACTTTCCCGTATTAGTTTTCTATATCCTTTGCTCTGGGCTACCTATTCGGACTTGTCACATACACTTACCAGTGTATCACACACATATCTATCACCGCTTAAAGAACATTAAGCAATAGAAGCAAGGGAAGCTTAAAATTTATGAGAGACGAAGGATCCAGAATTTTAGAGATAAAATATCGAGTTCGTGTAATATTTGAACGTTTCTTATGAATCAGCGTGCGTTCAATGTTTTCCTTCAACTTTTATTTTGTATAACCTCTAATTTTTGAATATGAGATTTCCCAGCACCACCCCAAATAAAGCATGCATAAGTTAACGAAGGCCGAATTATGTATAGTCAATGCAGAATCTACAGAGAGAATCTTAAAAGCTTGACATTAGAATTATTTATGGTAGATAAAATATGTGATTTACATGTTAATTTAGTATCTAGTTGTAATCCAAGATAGCTAATTAAAGTATTAGTAGGAATACAAGGAAGTGCTTTATAGATAATAATAAGAAGATAAGTAGGAGTGATACGCATTAAAGAAAATAATTTTGCTTGTGATTTTTGATTGTTTATCTTTATTTGCCAATTATACCAAGCAACAAGAACATTTAAATCATCTTGGAAATTATCAGCTCCTGTTATGTCAGAATGAGAAATATTTAAAGATGTATCATCATCAAAAAATGCTATTTGTGAATTTTTTAAGCAGGAATACGTGAAATGTAAATATTAAGTAGTGGTAAAACAGTATGGCACAGACTTTCTCGTCTTAGTTTTCTATTTCCTTTGGTCTCGGTTAGCTATTAGAACTTGTCACGTTCTGTTGCCAGCTGCCATCTATCGCAACCCAAAATACACTTCTTTGACATTTTATAATTTTTTTCGGTTTCCTGTTAGTAGAACAGAAATATTCTTTTACGAATATTAAAAAACAGTAAAATCTCGTCCTAAACGGCAATTTTATTTGAAAAATTTGGAGCCATATTTAAGAAAATGGCGTTTAAGCGCTACTGTAAATGCGAAATTTTTCACAGACAATTTTGGAGTTTTCGGAAAACTTCATTAGAACTCTTTGAAGTACATCAACTCACAAATATAATAAAGTATAGAAATTGCTGGAAATGTGCATATTAACGGTGTGAGAGATCTTTCAAAAAATTACATTCGTGTAATTTTTGTAAAAACGAAAAAATACCCCAAATTGAACTTCAGGTCACATTAAAGAGTCCAATTAGCACTATCAGTTTGATGGCATCGCAATGCTCCATTTTTTTGATTAAATTTTGCTGTTGAATAATACGAAGGACGTTTAAGGGAATGATGTAAGTATAATTTTCGTTAACACCCCAATTTTTCAAAAACTGCAAAAAACAATTTCAAAGCTACAAAAGTGAAGATAGAGATTTTTGCCTCAGACAAAGTCGGTTGTAAAACCTTAGCACTTTAAATAAGGTCATGTACAATTTTTTGAAAAAAACAGTAGTTTTTGCATACATTACGCTTCAAATTTACAAATAAAATTCTCCAAAACAGCTCCACATTTTTTCTTTAAATTTTCCACACCTATGTAAAGAGGGACGATAAAAATATCATATTAGTCATACTTCCGGAAATTACTTGGAATTTTGAAAACTGCAAAAAGAAAATTTTTTTAAACTACAAAATTGTAGAGATTTTTACCTCAAAGTCTGTTGTACAAAATCAGCTCTTTAAAAAAGTTTATGTAGAATTTTCTGAAAAAACGAGTCGTTTTTGCATAATCTTCGCTTCAAATTTACAAAAAGAAATTTCTCAAAACCCCCTCCAAATTTTTTCTTTCAAGTTTCTCCACATGTATAATGAGGGACGATAAATAAATAA
This sequence comes from Acheta domesticus, assembly GCA_031308135.1. NCBI lineage: Eukaryota > Metazoa > Arthropoda > Insecta > Orthoptera > Gryllidae > Acheta > Acheta domesticus. Next base: position 107,400,513 of record JAHLJT010009436.1, read on the forward strand.
ACTAGTGGTGCTATAGAATGGCACAGAATTTCTCGCAGTAGTTATTTTTCTAATGGCAGTCGGATATAGGATTTGAAGTAAGCCCTTTCCTTCGTCGCCCTAAAGACTTTTGTTTTTCGCATGTTGACAGTTACCGGCTTCCTACTGATAAAGCTGATACAATTACATTTTGACTAATATATAAGTTTACAGTCTACAACTCGCTCAATGGCAAAGGCGTTAAGCCGTGTTGGGGCCGAGCGCTTCACTTCGGAAGATGCCGGGTTCGAATTCCATACAGGCATTTTAATTTGATGAATGTGTTGTTGCAGAAAAAACTATTGAATGGTTTAGAATCTTTATAGAAAATCATTTGAAGTACTTCTACTCATTCATAGAATCAATGCAGATAAATATACAGGACTTGTCTGTATTTTCCCAAATTGCATCTTTTAAACATTTTTACTTTCCCATATACTATATGTACGTACGTATGTATAGTATAGGGAAAGTTATGTAATGCTGCGCGAAAAAACGGCGGATTTTCGGCAGAAAAACTCTTATTACAGGGCCCTAGTAACGAAAAAATTGATAAATCCAGTTGCTAAATTAAGAAAAAAAATATCATAACACGTGGTGCAGCCAGAATTCCCATTTTGTGTGTCCCTGATACCAAAACAACAATTGAAAGCAAAACGTATCTCCGTCGTCTGTCTGTGAACAATGCTAGCGACTAAACCGTTCAGCCGATTTTCCCAAAAATTGATACTCCCAGATCGATCTGAATGATCTCGCGGCCCCTTGAATTTGGAATCGATATTTTAATTTTGGAGGGTACTTTATATGAAACCCCTGGGACATTTTCGAAATTTTCAAAAAATTGCGCCAACAATTTTAACGAAATTTTGTTGTTGGATAGTCTGAAGGCCATTTAAGAGAAGGGCGTAGGTCTCGTGTCGATTGAAAACTCTGAATTTTCGAAAATTGAAAAAATCAAAATATTTTCGGCATCTTCCTACAACTACAATTATGAAGATATTTTTTTTTCTTAATGAAATGTGTTCTTCAAAAACCGGTCTTCGCACAAGGTCATGTTCAAGTTTTAAAAAACATAAGAACTTTTTTCGAAAAATTGTGTCAGACAATTTTTTTTATTTTCTTTAAACCATTCTTTCTTAAAAACCACACAACGTTTTTTGATTAAATTGGGACCTGAGATAGCATAAAGGAAGCTTGAGAGAATGGTGCAGGTTTCACGTTCGTTAAAATGCCTGATTTTCCAAAAATTTTAAAAATAAATTTAAAAAAAATTCGGCGTCTTTCTACAACTACAATTGTGAAGATACGATTGTTTTTCTTAATGAAATATGCACATCAAAAACATCTTCAAATAAGGTCACGTTGAATTTTTTGAAAATGTGAGTAGTTTTTCTATAATTTCCTGACAAACATAATAGCTCGCTCGGAATTCACTTTGCTTCGTTTTCGGCGTTTTTTTATTACTTTTGTGAAAATACAATTTTTTCCTCAATGAAATGTATTTATCAAAACTACATCTTCAAATAAGGTCATGGTTAATTTTTTTGAAAATACGAGTAGCTTTTCTATGATTTCTTGACTAACATTATAGCCCGCTGCAAATTTACTGCGCTTCAGACAGCTGGATGCGTCGTAAATTAGAATTTGCAATTTTGTATATTATTTCTTTGTTCGTTTCTTACATTCGACCTTTTGTTATACATTTACACATTAATCTTTTAAAAATAATTTATTTTGAATTAAAAATTGCTAGCTCTTCGAGTATGAATTATGCAGGGAATGCAACAATGGAATCCCGTTTCGCGGTCGCAAATTTCTGTGAAATACGTGTCATTGTTGTGACTTGATGTAACTGTATGAAAAGGAGTTATAATTGTCAAATTTATGCTGATATTTGCATGAAAATACTTAGTTTTCGCACCAAAAGCTGTACCATTTATAGTGAGTAGAGTATTTTTGCATGGTTTTAGAATACTCTTCTCTAATCATGGCCCTATGAAATGCATTTCTATATTGTCATCAGGCTTCTTTTTTCAATATAAGTTTACAAAACTTTTGTATCATATTTTCATGCAGCTGTAGAATTCACATAGTTCTGACAACACTGCAATGGAAACAGTGAGTTGTTCGCTTCTTGGTTGAATTGGACGTTTTCAATTAATAGAGCAGAGAGTAGTAGCGCAGAAAAGTGCAATATTTCAATACTACGTAGCTGTTTCTAATAAGGCGGGTATGCATGTGCTGTTGTAACACCACTAGTTTATTCTTCCGTATTAGTAGACTACTGTGTAGCGTACTAGTACACAGAATTTAAGATGACAGAATTGATTTTGGTGCATTCTTTTGTTCTTATCAAAAATTCCAAAAAAGTAATTTTCTTTAAATATCCCTCATACCTTTGATATCCACATTTCCTGCGATTTAGTATATATTATTGCATTGTAGTGTGGAAGTGCAACAAATGACTTCCAATAAAGTTTTTCGAATATTCAAGAACTTTTGTGAAAAAGAGCTTCAATTTTCGCATTTACAGTAACGCTTAAATGCCATTTTCTCATAAACGGCTCCAAATTTGTCAACGAAAATTTCCTTAATAGACGAGATTTTACTCTTCTGTGATGTCGTTAATGTAATATTTTGGTTGTATTAGGAAATCGAAAATAAAAAAAACCTATTTTGGAGGGTTGGCTAGATGGCAGCCAGTTAGAGAATGTGTCTAGCTAGCCCAGACCAAAGAAATTAGAAAATTAACTAGTACGAGTAAGTCTGTGCCATTCTGTAACACCACTAGTTTCTTTATTCAGTAGTATCAATTCCACGCCTTTTATCTTCTTCGGCTCTTTTCTCATACCTTCATCTGCTCTGTTTCGCTAATTCAGTTTCCCGTCGCTTGCATTCTTCAATAGCGTTTTTCTGCATAGCACTGGCACCACGAGCATAGCAAAGCATGTCTCGATCGACTATGAAGGCATTTTTGCTCCCCCTACAGTTTAAGGCTAAATGTACCGAAAAAAACTTGTAGGAAAATTCGCTAGATCGCAGCACTACCGTAGGGAATTTACTTTACCGATTACGTCTGAACAAATTGTCCGATTTTCGATCTGTAACTGCATTTGACTCCTTTTTAAAATAGAATTTACGCTACGAAGCCCTTTTTCCAAAAAACTTGCAGAAACTCGATTTTGAAATTTTTTCTCGTACTTCCGGGAACAATTTAAAAAATGTGGGCTTATAGCGCGATGGCGACAAGCTTCCAGAATCCAACGCCGTGTCAATCATGCAAATCGGATGAATAGGAGCGTCGTAAAGTCAAATTTGGAAAAACACCTCACACCCCTCCCCCTTCCACGCCGCGCCGTCGCGCCATCCGCCCGTGCGCCCACGCGCTCCCTGCGCGGCCACCGGCAGTGAGTCTCTGGGCACGCCAGGCTTGGTTGCTTGCGCGCGGCTGCCGCGCGTGAGGCAGGCAAGTCAGGCAGTCATGCTTTCGTCATTTTCCATCTCAATATATTTTTTCCCCATAAATGAAACTAGTGATGTTGTAACAGAGGTAAACGGCCTCATATCATATTTAATAGCAATTAGTTCTTATTTCATTTTGATAGTAGTATAGATAGATAATTTGAATAGTAGTATAAGACTATCTTGTTCACATACTCCCGTCTTCTTCAAATATGATCAAAAAATTGTTTGATGTATTACTCAAAATATCGATTACCGTTTGGAACCGATTTCAAAAAGAAAATGGAATATTAGTGATATTCACACAATTAATTCCATCTGCTCACATTTTATTTTAGATATCTGTTACTTCTAAGATCTTCCGTTATCATTCCACTGTTGAAAGAATGAGCAGAGATTACACACGAGCTCTTTTATCCTACGACTCGATTTTCACTTTCCCGTATACGTACGTATATACGGAATTGTTTACGTATTATAGGGAAAATTATTTAATGCTGCGGGAAAAAACGGCGGATTTTCGGAAGAAAAACTAGTGGTGCTACAACAGCACTTACTTTCCCGTATTAGAGGAAACAGCTAAGTAGTACTGTAATATTGCACTTCATGCGCTATTAACATCTTCGCTTGGAACTCACTATTTCCATTGCAGTGTTGTCAGAACTATGTGAATTCTACAACTTCACAAAAATAGAATGCAAAAGTTTTGTAACCCTGTATTGGAAAAAGAAGCCTGATACCCTGGAAATATAGAAATGCCTTCCATTGGGCCATGATTAGGGAAGAGTATTTTAAAACCATGCAACAAATTCTCTACTCACTACAAATGGTACAGCATTTGGTGCAAAACTAAATATTTGCCTGCAAATATCAACATAAATTAGACAATTATAACACCTTTTCATACAGCTCCACTAGGTCACAACAATGACACTAATTCACAGATATTCGCGAGCGCAAAGTGAATTCCATTGTTGCAGACCCTGCATTGTCGCTATTCTGAGAGCTATTAATCCTTTTTACTTATTTCAAAATAAACAATTTCTAAAATATTAATGTGTAAGTCTATAACAAAGTTCGAATGTAAGAAACGAAGAAAGAAATAATATACAAAATTGCACATTCTAATTTACGACGCATCCAGCTGTCCGAAGCGCAGTAAATTTACAGCGGCCTATTACGTTTGTCACAAAATTAAAGAAAAACTACTCGTATTTTGAAAAAATTAAGCATGACCGTATTTATTTTATTAATTTATTTGTCAAAAAACAGAAACAGAATGGCACAGACTTTCCCGTATTAGTTTTCTATTTTCCTGGGTCTTCGCTAGCTATTCGGAATTGCCACATACTCTTTCTTGCCAGCTACCATCTATCATCGCCAAAAGTACATTTTTTTGTCATTTTCTTAATTTTTCGGTTTCCTATTGGTAGAACAGAAACATTAATTTTAGAATATTAAAGAACACAAAAACCTAGCCGTAAATGGCAATTTTCTTTTAAAAATTATGTGCCGTTTAAGAGAAAATGGCGATTTAGCACTACTAAAAATGCGAAATTTGAATCTCATTTTCACAGAAAATTTTTGAGTTTTCAAAATACTTTATTTGAAGTTATTTGAAGCACTTACACTCACAAATATAATCATCTTTACAAATTGCGGATAATGTGCATATTAAAGATGTGAGAGATCTTTCAAAAAATTTACATTTATATAATTTTTGAAAAAAACAAAAAAACTCAAAATAAACTTCACGCTATACTAATGAGTGTAATTAGCACTATCCGTTACAAAAGTTTCAAGAAAAAAATTGCAGCCATATACGAGAAAATGACGTTTGAGCATTTCTGAAAATGCCGAAATTTGAGCTACTTTTCACAGAAAACGGTAGTGTTTTCGAGAAACTTTACTTGACATTATTTAAAGCATATATACTCGTAAATATAATAATGTAAAAAAATCGCCGATAATGTAAATATTAACGACGTGAGAGACAAGTAAAAAAATTTACATTTTGGTAATTTTTGAAAAAAACAACCAATAGACCAAAATGGCTTTTATGTCATTGATAGAGTACATTTACCACTATCCCTACTAAAAGTTTAAAGAAAAAATTTGGAGCCGTTTTTGAGAAAATTTTGTTTTTGTAATTTTTTAAAATTGCACATATTGCACGCAATATTGCACGAAAACTACCAAAATTGTGAAAAACATTTACGTGACCTTTATTAAAGAACTCAATATGCAGAACAAATTTTATTTGAAGAAAAAATCTCTATCTTCAATTTTGTAGTTGGAGAAAGACCCCGAAAAAAATTCAAACTTTCACAATTTTCGAAAATTCGGAGCTGTACGTGAAAATCGGACCTATGCCATGTTAAAAAGTGTATTTTCCTCTATTCATACAAGAAATTTAAAGAAAAAATTTGGAGCCGTTTTTGAGAAAATGTTGAAAATCCCCGGGGGGCTTCATATAAAGTACCCCCAAATTTTAAAGAATCTTTTTCAAAATCACAAAGCTTTGACTAGAATCAGATCGACAGGGGAATATCAATTTTGAAGAAAATCGACCGAACGGTTTAGGCGCTAGCGTTGACCACAGACGGACAGACGGACGGAATGCCGTCAATCGATTTTTAAGTATAAAGAAGCAACAAATCATGGATTTTGACCACACCACGAGATAGAGGACTTTTTTTTTCTTAATTTAGCAACTGGTTTTATCCACTTATTCGTTTTCACGGCCCGGCAATTAATTTTTTTCTGCCGAAAATTGACCATTTTTTCGCGCAGCATTACATAACTTTCCCTATACTACGTATATCACTCCGTGTATACGTACGTATACGGGAAAGTAAAAATCATTGCAGGGCCCTGATAACGAAAAGGAAATATATCTAGTTGCTAAATTAAGAAAAAATGCCCTAACACGTGGTGTATCCAGAATCCCTCTTTTGTGGGTCCTTGATACCGAAAAACCAATTGAAAGCAAAACGTTTGTCTCTCTGTCCGTCCGTCTGTGAACACTACTAGCGCCTAAACCATATGTATGTTTTTTGTTGTTGTTTTTTTCAAAATGAATAAGCCCCTGTCGATCTGACTCGAGTCAAAGCTTTGAGATTTTGAAAAGGAATCTATAAAACAGCAGTACTTTGCATGAAACCCCCGAACATTTTCGAAATTTTCTCAAAAACGGCTCCAAATGTTTTCTTTAAATTTCTTGTAAGAAAATTTCTTGTAAAACACACTTATTAAGGTGGAATCGGTCATAATTTCACGATTAACTCTGAATTTTCGAAAATTCTAAAAGTTTCAACTTTTTCGGCCTCTTCCTACAACTACAAAATTGCAGATAGAGATTTTTCCTTCAAATAAAATTTGTTCTCCAAAGCAAGTTCTTTCATTATGATCATGTACACGTTTTTGAAAATTTTAGTATTTTTCGCGCAATATTGCTTGCAACATGTGCAATTTGAAAAAATTATAAAAAACAGATTTTCTCAAAAATTGCTCCAAATTTTTTCTTTGAACTTTTGGTAGGGATAGTGCATAATGTAGTCTATGATATTACATAAACGCCATATTGCTATATTCTTTTTTATTTGCAAAATTTACAAAAATATTTGTTTAACTTGTCTCTCACGTAGGTAATATTTACATTGGCGGCGATTTGTTTACATTATTACATTTATGAGTAAATGTGTTTTAAATAGTCATACAAAGTTTCTCGAATACTCAACCGTTTTCTATGAAAACTAGCTCAAAATTCGGCATTTTCAGAAACACTCAAACACCATTTTCTTATAAATGGCTCCAAATTTTTTCTTCATGCTTTTCGAACGTATAGTGCAAATTGCACTCTTTAATATGGCGTGAAGTTTATTTTGGGGTATTTTTTGTTTTTTCAAAAGTTTCACAAATGTAATTTTTGTGGAAGATCTCTCACACCTCTAATATGCACATTACCAGCAATTTGTAAACACTATTGTATTTGTGAGTTAATGTGTTTCAAATGACTTCAAAGGAAGTTTTTCGGAAACTCAAAAATTTTCTGTGAAAAAGAGCTTCAAATTTCGCATTTTTAGTAGCACTTAAACGCAATTTTCTTAAAAACGGCTCCTCATTTTTCAAAGAAAATTCCCATTTAGATCGAGGTTTTACTGTTCTTTAATATTCTAAAATTGATATTTCCGTTCTACCATCAGGAATTCGAAAACTTAAGAAAATATCAAAAAATGTACTTTGGGCGACGATAGATGGCAGCTGGTACGACAGTGTAGCAATTCCGAATAGCTAGCCCAAACCTAAGGAAGTAGAAAACTAGTATGGGAAAGTCTGTGCCATTCTGTAGCACCACTAGTTGATATCAAAACGGCTTGTCTCCTTGATAGAATTCACCTGGTTAATCCCATTTTCCAAGTAAAGTAGCCGAAGATAATTTTTTTAAAATGTTTTCGTACTTTCGGACAAATTTGAAAAAGTGGTGCAACAGAATTTCACCGACTTACTCGTAGTAAAGTATTCTAATTTCCTTGTTCTATGCCAGCTTTACCATCTTGCCCCATTTTCTTCCCAGCTGTTATATATCGCCACCCACAATACATTTCTTAAAGTTTTCTCATTATTCGGTTTCCTAGTAGTAGATTCGTAATATTACTTTTAGAATATTAATCAAAAGTAAAACATCCTCCTGTATGGCAATTTTCATTTATAAACTTGGAGCCGCTGTTAAGAAAATGACGTGTAAGCGTTACTGTAAATGCGAAAATTGAAGCTCTTTTTTACAGGAATATTTTGAGTTGCTGGTGGGAGATACCTGGTTGGTATCTATATAATAATAAACTAAAATATACTTATAAAGGTGGCATAGATATCATTTTCATTATTGACTCTAATTTTTGGATAATTGCAAAAATCCGAATTTTTTTCGGTGTCTTCCTACAACTGCAAATTTGAAGATAGAAAATTTTCCTTAAAATGGTATTTATTCTCCATACTTAGTTCTTTCAATACGGTCATGTACATTTTTTTAAACTTTTAGTTTTCGCGCAATATTGCGTGCAATACGTGCATTTTTTTAAAAACTACAAAAACAAGATTTTCTCAAAAACTGCTCCAATTTTTTTCTTTTGAAAAGGATAGTGCCTAATGTACTCTATGAGATGACATAAACGCCATAATGCTGTATTCTTTTGTTTTTTCAAAAATTACAAAAATGTAATTCTTTGACTAGCCTTTCATTTCGTAAATATTTTCATTAACGGCAATTTGTTCACATTATTACATTTAGGAGTATATGTGTTTTACATTATGTCTTAAAAATTCCTCAACAACAGATGTTTTCTGTGAAAACGAACTGAAAATTCCGAATTTGCACAAATGCTTAAACGTCATTTTCTCAGATTACGTTTGCTCTAGTTTCATTTGCGGGGAAAAAATACATTGAGATGCGAAGTGACGAAAGCATAACGGAGTGCGTGCCTTGCCTGCCCGTCCGCCGCAGGCCCTCGGGATTAGCAGTGCCGGTGGTCTCCGCGTTGAGTCAGCGGCCCCTCCCCCACTAGGCGGATGACGGTGGCGGTGTGGAAGGCGGAGTGGGGTGAGGTGTTTTTCGAAATTTGACTTTACGTCGCTCCTATTTATCCGATTTGCATGTTTGATACGGCGTTGGATTCTGGAAGCTTGTCGTCATCGCGCTATAAGCCCACATTTTTGAAATTGTTCCCGGAAGTACGAGAAAAATTTTAGAAAATGAGTTTCTGCTAGTTTTTTTTGGAAAAAGGGCTTCGTAGCGTAAATTCTATTACAAAAAGGAGTCAAATGCCGTTTACAGATCGAAAATCGGACAATTTGTTCAGACGTTATTGGTAAAGTAAATTTTAACATATTTGGTGCTGCCACGTGGTGGCGACAAATTGAACTAGTGTCGGTACATTTAGCCTTAAGGTTATATTACTGAATGCCAGTTGTTGTAGCCTTAAGCATGCAAATGTGCGCATGCGTAGATCGTATAACGAAGCGCACAGAAATATCACGAAGCAAATTTAGAATCATTGGCTCTGTGTGTTTTCCTCCCATACGCATAATGTTTAAGAGGACTAACAGTTTATACGCGATTTACTTAAAATAGTTATTTAAAAATGATTATTATAATTTATAAAGTTTCTTATAAATAATTTCAACAAATAATTAATTCCATCAATTAGAGATAATTGTTAGCTCGAATTCTACATTGACAAGCAATTTTTTGAACTTTTTTCCTTGTGTTTTCCCAGTATTTTTTCTGGAATTGAAATTCCGTGTTTTCCAGTTTTCCCAGTGTTTTTCGGAAAGTGGTTACCCTGCATGGTCGTATTTGTGACTGTCCCTTCACCCCTCATCATCATCGTATCACATCATAATTCACACTTCAAGGTGTGACCTTATCGTAATACAGCTAAAGCACTGATCCTAAAATTACACACGTTAATCGTGTAGTGTGGTCAGAAATGACCAATAAGCTAATAATAATAATAATAATAACAATAATAATGTTATGTGAACTTGGGAACATTTCTTTCTCTTCAAATTTATTTGATTGATCTGACGAAAAATTAAAAATTTAACTGAAAACTGGTAAAAGCCTGGGAAATGTTTTAGAAAAATAGTGGCCATGCTGTATTAATTGTATTAAAACCTGTTTCATTCTCCTTGGATTATATTTTATTTACTAGTAAAATAAGTCATAAATAATTAAATAAAAAGTTTAACAACAAAGAGAGCTGAAAGGGGAAAGAAGTGTCCCCAACTCATTTTAGGTTGTGCACACCTATGATCATGAGTGCTCATAACTGTCACACAGCAACACACAACAGATCGTCAAAAAGAAAAATAATGTTTATTTGAACAAAACAATGATATATAATGAATTAGTTTGTTTGTATTTAATTATTTTAAAAACACATTTAATACGCATGTACCAAGTTATGTACTTCAGCTTCCGGGTCAATGTCTCCCATCTCGATCAGGTATTGTCCAGTTTCCCTGATCCATTGAGCAAATGCTGAGATGGCCCTTTGTTTTGCTTCTGGACGTAAATGTAGCTTCACTGTGTGCACGTTTTGTTGAGCCAAAGCCCGCTCCTTTTGCTTGTAGTTCATTTACCGTTGATATATATATATATATATATATATATATATATATATATATATATATATACACACACACACACACACATATATAGGGTCTTTAGTTTATCTTGCAACTCATGTCTGAGAGCACTTGTTCTTGGTTTGGTAATTTGGCAACCGCGTCTCTTTTACACCTTTCAAGACAGCCGTGTCTGGCACTTCGGGACAGCGGAGGAGGCAACCGTCAGGTCATAAGCTGCAGCAAGTTTCCTGTTTCTTAGTTGATCCCATTCAAGAGTGTCGGCGGGCAGGTACACGGCTCTCATGCCGAAATCTTTTCACGCTGCACAGAGTGGGTGGGGTGGGGTGGGCTGAGGCATGAGCGTGGAAACAAAACGTCTCTTTAAGCAATTCTGCCCCGTATGCTGAAGAAACAAAACTGGAATATTAATGTGGAGGGGAGTTATCGATTTATTTACAGCAACGTAACAATAATTATTTAAGTAAAGCCAGCTCAGAGAGAAATCGAAAAGATATATCGTGAAATATTACCGCCTAGCTCTCATTTTATAACAATAATAATAATAATAATGTATTATTATTATTATTATTATGGAATCTGCATATTAAGCAAATAAGAAAACTTTAGTAACAGACAATAAACATACCTAGAAATGTTATGAGAGTAATTACCGCAGAGGCCAAAAGTTAAAAATCGAGGTGGGGCGTAGCGGAGAAGAAATTTTTAATTTGGACAAGGCAGTAATAACACTGTAACATTTTGTGATATGTTCAGCATTTTATCGGTCAATCTCACGATTAATGCGAAAATTTATATTACTGCGATAGTAAACATATGAATTCTGTTGTTGCGGCATGTTACTATGATATTGTGGGGTATTGCTTGCGATATATCTATTTAAACAATATTCGTATACCGTGGTTTGAGAAAAGATGGATACAAATAATTCTCCTGAAGTTAAAAATAACCAAAGAAATGACGTTTGGTGAGGAAGTTGGCACGTCGATTTCCAGTGGCGACACCTCAGATCATCAGTAAATAGGATTACCGAAGAAGAGTCTCATTTGACGGAATGCGAGGAAAATGAAATTAATTTACCTAAAACACATTTTAATTGCACAATTAAAACCTATTACAATGAACAATAATTATCTCAAAAACTAACATGAGTTACTTTTATTCTGAATTATTTGAATCTGATTTGTTTTCTACACCGACTTGTTTCTTTCTTAATAAACATTTGACTTGCGATGAATCAATGGTTGTTTATTCACGTTGCCAAAGATGTTAAAACCCGATGCTAAGGATGTTAAATTGCTTAACATACAGATAGGTACACGCCTGTAGGGTTGCATGTTAAAATGGGCTAAAGACGCATGTGACCGATAAAATTATTAAAAATACTAATAAAATGTAACTAAGTAGTACATTAATAATTATTGAAAATAATTAATAAAAAGTAATAAAATATAATTATCTTAAAATGACAAAAAACTGACAGTCGAGTAGATGCTCAAAGTGACCACCACCGTTTATGAAGAGACAGGCGTTTACTCTTTTCAGAGTAGTGGCTGCAGTACGTTGAAGAGAAACAAGGACAGATTATGTGCTTTCTCTTTCTTACAACTAAAATTAGACACATTCAGCCCGAAATCTGAGGGCACGCGACCGGGCTTCGCTAATAGTGAAAGGGTGTCGAAGGTATTTCACGCGTTGCCAAATTGGCAAAACAAGAGTTGGTGTTTCCAGACCTGGGTTGCAAGATACGATAAAGACCGATAAAGGTATATATACTGGGCCTCAAGAAAATGTGTGCAGATAAATCTCATTCCCCACATGTCATATACAGTTTTTACTGTTTTTTTGACAAATAAATAAACAGCAGCATTCTAAAGTAATAGCCTTGTTCCAGTTTGCGGATGCAGCGATGAAATTACACTCTTTGTAGCAATTAATATTGCAGGAAAAAGTTCAAACGCTGTGAAAGATTACTGAAGCCTTATGAAAGTTCTGTAAATGTGCCCATTATTGTAGTAAAATGGGCAATTAAAATACCAAACAATAATGTACTGTTTCCTTAAAGATCCATATTCCAAACTTTGCTGGGAGGAAATGAATTAGTAATTTTCTGGATGCAATTAGAAATGTTCATGATGATCCCTTTCCTACAGAGAGTATTGCTCATAGATCATTATCATAATAATAAAGCATCATAACATTGCTACCAAATCGTTTTATTCTCTTCAATGTTGCAGAACAATATGCAGCCCCTAAATGTGTTATTGGGATGGTTAATAACAGCTTCACAGTTTCACTGAAAGAATTCTCCAAGTTGTTTTATAAAGTATATAGTTCAAACAATACACACAGCTCCAGTTATAGAACAAATTTCTTTAGTTTGTCAATTATTAACAATTCTGTTTCTAACTTTTTTTCAGAGCACTTTGAAAATCACATTCAATTTCATACTGTAAAAAATACGAATCATAATTGGGAAATCTTTTTGGCAGAAACCAGTACTAAATTGCAAGTCAATGTCCTGACGACTTAAATATTTCTCAGACCTAGCCAAAATTTAAGTCAGCTATTTCTATAGCCTCTTTCGTAAGTTCCGAATTATCAAGTTTTCTTCACTCTGAACCATTGGCATAGTTTTTAGGATCTTTTACATTTTCCCTAATTTCAATTTTTTCTCTCTCAAAAGCAACAATATACTTGGTTTATCGTAAACATTTAATTTTCCTTCTCTTTTGCCTAATGCAAATTAAATAACAATAAACTGGGCACTGAATTCGTAACGTGAACTTTATAATGTGCTGATTTTAAATAACATTATATGAATAACACTTATAATAGTCACAAGGGTGATGACATCTATAGAAATAATAAGAATTAAAGAATTCTAGCGGTATGCTTTTATACCAGCACTGGCTGAACCAAGGTTTGCAGAACTACTAACAAAACTTGATCACATTTGACAGTGCATCTCCAGATGCTTAGGAAACTTAGAAGATGCTCACTCATAAGTATTTGACCACAGCTTGATTTGTGAGCATGACTGCAAACCTCACTGGTAGGTACAAACACAAGGACACCTTTAAATGAATTTGTGCTCAAAGACTAAAAATGCTATTGAAGAAATGAATTTACAATCTATTCATGTAAAATAAACAGTTAATATGTAAATCATTGAAAGGAACGAAAGTGGTGGTTACACAAACCTGCAACTGAGGCAGAATCTGCCCATTGGTAATTGGGATTGAGACTTCTTTGAACAATTCAAATAATTTAGAGTTCACTTGGTCAATGTAAAATGGAAGAAAGGAAAATGTACACTTTTAATGTTAAACAACTCAGATGAATGTGAATAAAATTAACACATGTTCAAGAAATTAAAACCTGAGAGTGAAATTTTGTTTTCAGAAAAACATTTGTTTTCTGAAATAACTTCTTGTCCCTTTAGAATATTGTGCTAATGTTACAAATTGTACATCAGAGATTTTCAATGGAATATTTTGTTCATTTTTTACTGATGACTATATCTCGGACGAGGATAATTGCAAATCCACTAAGGCAATTTCATGAACAAAATTTCATAAATAGAACATGCTTGTAAAATAATATATTTTAATATAATGTATTATACTAATAAAATAATTAACATTTATTCACATATTAGAACAAAAAATACAAACACAAGACAAAAGTATCTTAAAAATACAAACAAAAGAAGGAAATTATTTGAAGACACAATTTTAAATAATTTCCTTCCTGGGCACCAAACCTATCCTTGGGTTTTGCTTTCAAATTAAGGCCAATTGTAGAAGCAGAATAAACCAGAGTATAAACAAGCAACAAAATTATATAAGGTCTCTTTGAAAACAAAACAACGCCAAAGGAGGAGGTCTTGTTAAGGAGGTGGAAGAAGGAGAAATTATGATAATTTAGCACAGATACTTTGTTTCTAGACTTGTTTCTACCATCCATATTCTTATATGTCATATGCTATAGACTGAAATTTAATGAGTGGAATATAATCTTTCTCACTATAAAAGCTTTAATTGTAATCAGTCTGAAAAATTTGTCTACCATCAATAAAAAATTTCAATAGATTTTATAGTGAAAAATTCTGAAATTTGCTCATGGTCAAAAAGTTACGTGAATATCTGAAGTTGTTTTAAATGGTTATGAGTGCAGGAAAATAAAGTACAGACTTTTATTAAAAGAAACATGTTTATATATTTATGTACCTTGTGCCAAAGAAGATGATAAACAAGTGAAAGCAAAAATATACACAGCAAAAGAACACAGTTGACTAGTTGCAATCTCTCGTCATTCAAGAGAGCCTATATAAAAATATATTTAAGTACCCAGCCACTGTACTATTGATTAACATAGTCAAATCAATATGAGCTCTATGTAAAATTATGGCTCAGTGTAGGCACTACAGCACTGGGATCCATTCTGGTGTCAAAAAGAGACTAGGATCACAATTTTTGTGATCATGATAAATTGGTCAACTACAAGAGCACAATTCAAGGGCTCATTGCAACCTATAACCACATGATACACTGGAATGTACTAGCTCAAACACATCCTACATTACTAAGAGCAAGTACACTGTAAATGTTAAAACACTTTCAGAAGACTGTATGAGGAGTAAGTCACTTTTTGCAATAATGTAAATTGTCTTTGTAGACACTAATTAAGTAGTAGGGGAAAACATTTGTGCATAACATGTAGCTGGAAATGATTCTTCTGGTGGGATAATTTGGCAGAGTCAGCTTTGCTGAACAGGGCAGTGGCAATGTCCATTGATTGGGCTTTTTTTTATCCAGTGCATTAGTATGGCTAAATCCAAGTTTCTACACACTGCCCCTTCTCTGTCCTTTGAGCAAAGCATCATTTGCGTTTACGATCAGGGACTGGTTCACCAGATCCTCCATCTACTTCTACAACACAGCGACGAGGAAACCAACCCCTCTGCCGAGGAGCTGTTTCATCATTAAGCAATCTTTCTCCAAACAACCAGTATCTGAAAAATAAAAATAATCAGTAATCTTACATAGCTTTAAATTCTTTCATCTCACACTTGGTATACCACAATATAATGTAATTTGTTTCTCGAGGGTTAGTAGCAGATAAAATGATCAAAACCTATGATCTCCAAACTCTGAAACATGTTCCTAACAAAAATGAAACAATACAGGTGTATTTTCTTGATACTGTTTAAGCATTTAATGGCAACAAAAGAAGAAAATAAGGAAAGGTATTCTACAATTTGCACCATAATTGCAGTACTACTGAGTGATCAGAACACAATTTCATGGCCTTCGGAGCCAATAGCAAATACAGCCACATTGACATGAACACGCAATGATAACGTAAAACTTAAGACAAGAAGGCATTAAAACATTTGTTAAGAAGAAGTCAAAACTTGAGCACTATCTGAATTAAATGTCAATATATTGAAATGGCTTCAATTGGTGTTGCAAAAAATGCATTAAAAAAATCTAACTTGGTTTCTCAGACATACCTTGCACTAGCTCCAAAGGAGTCTTCTCAAACAGTACATCAAAGGTGAATCTTTACGTTTCACATAAAGGAATTTAATTTGTGTTGCAAATGAAATAATATAATACAATCTCAAAGGGGTGGCAGAACAAGATAGGCAAAAGTGCTCCTGGTGATAAAAATATTTTATATTGAAAATCATATCTGAAGTGTGTGTGTGTGTGGGGGGGAGGTTCGATTTAAATAAATTTGACTAGAATACTTCACACAAATAAAAAAAGCTACTTTTTAGCTTCTTATATCAATTGAAATTTTGTAATAACATTACACCTCTGAATATTTACTTTAATCATTCCTGCGATTTTCTATAAATTATAAAGATAATTCAATAATTTTTTCAGCCATTTGTCATAATTTTGACCTTTTTAATCAACAAAAAAGAAGAGAATAAAAAGAAAAGGCTTGGTTTTTTCCCTTTGTTTTTTTAGGAAAATCTCATATTCTGTCACAGATCATAAAAATGGCTATAAGCGGCCCTAGATGCCATTTAGTGTACATCACACAGCAAACCTTCTGACGAAGAAGTGGATGGCAGACTTTTTGCATCTGATGACTTTAAACCAGATGGTCTAAGCAGAGCCATTGTATCCCTAGGCTGACTAGGCAGCACTTGTGGAACTTTTGCAGGCCCACAAATTTGTATAATTTTTTTCTCAATTTGGTTAGGATTTTAGAAGGAACATTAATTAGTTTAGTTTTTTAAAGCACAAGAAACAATATTTGGGAGTAGAAGCAGTTCTTTGAACACACATTTCCATTAATACTATTTCCACATCTCGTTTAGCCTATGCTTTGTAAGATGGATCATTGTCAATTTGATTGAGATCATAATATGATTTACAAGCAAATCTTACACAAATTTTCTCTGTTTTAAATAAATACACATAAAGTATAATAATTAGACATCGTATGTTTAGGCACTAAAAAATCGCCTTTTAGGCACCTAAAAAGGCACTGAAAATGTCAAGAATAAGGAGAAAAAAGGTACTGTCATAAATTACATTCACAATAAAATTAAAAATTATTTGTAAGATTCCATACATATTTACAGTTCTTCTACACTTTATTCTTAATAGTTTCCATTGCAATATATTACCAGTAACTTTTCAAGGATCGCAATTTCAAATCTGCATTGATTGGGAGATAAAATCAGTTTGAATACAGAGAAGGATTTCTGAACACCTACTGATGTGTCTGGCATACACTTTAGAAGTCCAACATTAGCAACACTGAAACCTTCTGGGAATTTACATTTATTTCCACTCAAATGGTGCCCTCGGTGTATTGTCAACTGACCATTTTCTCCAAAACATGGGTAGTATTTATGAAATAGGGAAATGGAGAAAAATATGTTGGTATACTTTCAGGAATTCTCTTGTATTTCAAAATACAAATATGTGAATTGAAGGTTTTGTAATAAATAGTCAAGTTGGACCATGGCCGATTTTCTGATATCCTAGCATTGTTTATAAAAATAATAATATTCGTCATATGTCATAATTTGTCATGACTCATGCACATATATTATCAGCTTTTAAACAAGTTCGCTAGAAAAAAATAAGCATTTCCCTAAACATCCGATGCCTAATAATAATATGTTTATATTTTTATTCTAACATAGACTGATACACTTGAAAAAATTACTTTTAAGAAAGTACATTTCTGAAGTGATGGCTTTTCATTTGGAAGAAAATCTGAAATGTGCACAGGACCGGTCAAAAGAGCCGAGAAAAATATAATTTTATAGCTCTATTGCTCCTAAGAGTTTGTTCAAACTTGTTGTTGTACTCGTTTGAACAAAGCATTGTTTGTCATATTGTTTTTAAAAACAATATATTATTATTATTATTATTGTTATTTAATAATATTATTTATTAATAAAATAAATATTCAAAAACATAATTATGCTGGGATGTACATTAATTAACCTAGGGCCCAAGGGCCCATTACATTTTAGAGCCTAGGGCCCAAAAGCATGTTACAACGGCCCTGGGCCTGAGAATCAAATATTGCTTTGTAGAGGTAGAGAGTAAATCTGCACATTGCAATGTAGAACCAAAAGCCTTGTTTCCAAAATCTGCTGCCTAAATCAAAAACATGGGTAACTGCATCTTGTAGTGACACTACTTAAGGCTAAATGTACCGAAAAATACTTGAAGGAAAATTCAATAGATCGCAGCACTATCAGAAGGAATTAACTTTAGCGATGATGTCTGAATGAATGGTCTGATTTTCGATCTGTAAACAGTATTTGACTACTTTTTAAAACAGAATTTATGCTAGGAAGCTCTTTCTCTAAAAAACTAGCAGAAACTGCTTTTTTTTCTTGTATTTCTGGGAGGAATTTCAAAAATGTGGGCTTATAGCGCGATGGCAACAAGCTTCCAGAATTCAATGCCAGAATCAAACATGCAAATCCGATAAACAGGAGCATTGGAAAGTCAAATTTCGAAAAACACCAACTTCTTCTTTAAACTTTTGGAAAGGATTGTGCATAATGTACTCTATGAGATGACATAAATGCCATATTGCTCTATTCTTTTGTTTTTTCAAAAATTACAAAAATGTAATTCTTTGACTAGCTTTTCATTTCATAAATATTTTCATTAACGGCGATTTGTTCACATTACATTTAGGAGTACATGTGCTTTACATTATGTCTTAAAAGTTCCTCGACAACTCAGAAGTTTTCTGTGAAAATGAACTGAAACTTCCGAATTTGAACAAATGTTCAAACGCCATTTTCTCAAATTGCTTCTTCAAACTTTTCGTACGAATGCTATTTGCACTCTTTAAGTTGACATAAAATGAATTTGGCTGTATTTATTTGATTTTTCAAGAAATAAATAAATGTATTTTTCAAATATCTCTCACGCCGTTAATATTCACATTTCCAGAAATTTGTATACATTATTACATTTGTGAGTAGAAGTGCTTTAAATGGCTCCAAGTGAAGTTTTATTTTTTTTTATTCTGAACAAAGTAAATTTACAATCTATTTTACATTCAAATAATTAGTAAATATGCTAACATTGGTAATTAAAGACAGTGACAAGTAATTAATGACAATGACAATTTGTGGGTGAAAGTATCCCAGTGGCACATTTCACCGTCTTCTAGCGTCTAGAACAGAAATAACCAATTTCGTGTTCAAGAGTCTAAATTGGGGAATATATTTGATTGTACATATGGAGACTAATTTGAAAATCTATAATGGAGTTGTAAGGGCGTAATTCTGGATAATCGGTAGGTTTCTTCAGTATTATCTAAGAGGTTGATGGCTAGAAAATTTGGGTGTATTTCCAGACGATGATGATAGCTTGAGCTGCTTGTTTCGATTCTTTCAAAGACTGTCGGTACTTTTCAGTATCTGTGTAGCGTTGTGTTTTTTAGTTATACCACGGTGCTGCAGCAATCATCCTAAGAGTTTTTGATTGAAATCTCTGTAGAATGGAGAGATTTGATCTGCTTGCCGTGCCCCAGATTTGGATGCTGTAGGTCCAAATAGGAATTATTATTGTTTTATAAATCAATAATTTACTGTCTATGGATAGCTTTGAATGGTATCCTAGTAGCCAGTACACAAGTCTTTTCACTTGTATTTGAAGTTGCTTCTTCTTGGCTTGTATGTGGGATTTCCAGGTAAGCCTTTTGACCAGATGTATACCTAAATACTTCACACTTTCAACTTGCAAAATTGGTTTATTATTAATGTTTACGATGGGGCATGTTTGTCTTCTCAAAGTGAAAGTAATACGAGCTGACTTGCTTTTGTTAATTTTTTATTTTCCACTTGTTTGCCCATTCTTCAATCAACACTAGATGCTCTTGTAGTTTTCTTGATGCTTCAATTGGCTCATCATCCTTGGCTAATATGGCAGTATCATCTGCAAATGTAGCTATTGTAGTGTTTTCAGTTTCCGGTATATCTGACGTGTACAGCTGGTACAAGACTGGGACGAGCACACTACCTTGGGTACTTCTGATTGGATTGGAAAGAGATTGGATAATTCGTTTTTGTACTTAATTTGGAATGTTCGATGGGAGAGATAAGATCGGAAGATATTGAAGTATGGATACGTTAGGGAGCGTTTGATTTTGTAGAGAAGGCCATCGTGCCAAACTTTATTGAAAGCTTGAGTGATATCTAAAAACGCTGCTGAACAGTACCCTTTTCCTTGGAATGTTTTCTCTATCAAGTTAGTAATACTATTAACTTGTTCAATAGTCGAATGTTGTTGCCTGAAGCCAAATTGGTGATCTGGGATTAGGCCATTTGCTGTCAAGCAAGGTCGTAATCTGTTTAGGAGAAGTTTCTCGAACACTTTGGACAGAATTGGAAACATACTTATGGGATGATATGACGAGGGTTCATGGGGACACTTACCTGGTTTCAAATAGATTGGATCTGTGCTACTTACCATTGCGATGGATAAAGGCTGGATGCTGTTGAAGAGACCAGTGATAAAAGCTGTTCCTTTAGCAGTTCTTTTAGTAGTGGCCCGGTGATGAGGTCATAACCGGGAGCCATCTTGCTACACAGTTCCTTTTTTAAAATTTTTAATACTTCTTTATAATTAAAATATTTTATTGGTAATGCCATTTGTGTAGGTGATTCTAAATATTCTTGTATTTCATCCGGTTGATTTAAAGTTTTTGGTGGATGGTTTTGTAAAACTTCAGTAAAGTGTTTTGTAAATACTTCTATGTTTTCTTTGGTACTTCTCGCCCATTCGTTGTTTTCCTTACGAATTGGAGGTAAGGATTTACTAGGTCGTTTTATTTTCTTACTGCTTTAAATAAAGAATATTCGGAGGCTTGAGAAGCTGAGAGATTGAACGTAATTTTGAAACCTACAGTCGTTGAATGTTTTAAGTACATTGGATAATTGCCTGGTTGCTCTATTGTAGTTGGTTTTATCAGCTGGGTATCTTATCCTGTGCTATATTTTTCTAAGTTTTCTTTTTTCCTGATTTTTTTTTTGCAGAATATGCAAAGGATAATTATCACAGGTTTTATTGTACTCTTTTCGTGGAGTGGCGTGCCACGCTGCTTTTTGTTTGCTTTCAGTTATAAATTCAGTAGCTTCATCTATATCGTCTTGTGATCGCAAGGGCACTCGAATGCTTGTAAAGGTGGATATCCAGTTACGGTACACATTCCAATCTGTGAGTTTATTTACTTGTACTAATGGTGCAGGGCTTAAAAGAATTGCTAACTGTTAATATGATGGGCGAGTGATCTGATGATAGTTCATGGGAAGCTTCAGTAGACATGGAACCTGGAGATATTCCTTTAGTTACAAAGATATCAATTAGATTTGAAATTTTGTTTCTGTCAGTTGGCCAGTAAGTTGGTTCTCCTGTAGAGATGATTAGTAGTTGCAACGATGTTACCGCTTTTTGTAGTTCGCGGCCTCTCGCAGTAATGAGTCTCGATCCCCACTGCACGTGCTTTGTATTTAAATCTCCTCCGCATTCAAAACGAGTGCCAAGGCTATTGAAAAATATTTCAAATCGTGCTTTATCAATATTGAATCTTGGAGGACAATATATAGAACTTACTTTTAGTGGTCCTCGACAGTCTTCTATTGTTATTGTAGTTGCTTGAATGTCTTTACATTGAAATGCACCTTCTTCATGGTGTTTAATATTGCGTTTAATTAATATTGCCGTACCTCCGTGCGCTTTACCATAAGGATGTTTTGTATCATACAGTGTATAGTTTTGCAATTTAAAATGGTCCTTCTCTGTCAAGTGGGTTTCCGAGATCAAGAGTATATCAATTTTATTTTTTGTGAGAAATATTTCGACTTCTTGGCGATGCTGCGCCAGACCATTGGCATTCCAGGCTGCTATTCGAAAGAAGTTATAAAGTGGATAGTTTAGTTACTTATGTCGATACTAAGTTTAGAAGTGCATTTATCTGTTGACTTTGTTGCATTAGAACATTTTCAAATCATTCAAAGGGATGTTGGATGATGCTAAGAATGGAGTGGCTGTCATCATGATGTGTCTGAAATTGTTCTGCGTGCTCTTGTTGCACAATATCTGCATAAGTTCTTCTATTTACTTGGGAGCTTCTGTCGTGGTTTAAAAAATTTAAAAAAATGATAGTACGATTTTTATTATAATATCTTCATCGGGTTTGTTTAAAGAGATGCCCTTAAAAAATGAAACACTAACATGATCGTAAACATATTTAAACATTATTTTCTATTCCAATAATCCAAACTACAGGAGGCGACAACTACAAAAACAATTTTCTGATCTTTCCAGCCATAATGTCAATTACTTTGTCTGGGCCCACAGTGATATCCCTACGAATTGAAATCATCACAACTAACCAGAAATTCACTTTTTTCTATAGCTGTCAGTCAAGCTGAGGCTGTTGAAGAAATTGTTCGCGTTTCCTTAGACATGTCTGCCAAACTAATGCAAATAGAGTTGAAGAGTTCGACGAATGTTAAGACACTGTCATGACTTTCGATCAATCTGGTTTCACAAAGACGGAGAAGTATTCTTTTCTTACTCTCTGGCGCATATGTAGAATCACATCCTGAAGAATTTTATTTGCGAATGGCTGATTTCGAAAGAGATTCACTACTTCGTTGATCGCACCAAGACAATTCTTAACCATAGAAATTGACATCGTATTAGATAACGCAAGGTTTAAGCGATGGCTTGCACAATGAACGTATCTTACATTTGGGTACTGTTGCCTGATTCTGGACTGGACACCAATGTAACCTGCCATCATCGCTGCGCCATCATATCCTTGCCCAGCACACTTGGACGTGTCAAGCTCATCACAGCGCACAAATATTTCAATAGAATTTTCTTATCTCAACATAATATTACTTAAATAAAAATGTGAAATTTTATATGCAAACATTATTTTCTATTTTCAAAATTGGCAAATCAAAAAGGAAAAGCTTTCAATGCAAAAATTGAAACTAGAATCTCTACTTACCATTAGAATCGAAGTTAACTTTATATTTCTTAAAAATGGAAGTGATGCTAAATTGACTCGATGAGGTTTTAGATCGTTTCATTTCAAAAGCTTTCAAATTACGAGTAACACTGATAAAAACGAAATGGCGTAATGCAAAATACGGTACGCTACACATAATGTAGTTACAACATCAGCTAATACCTTCATCTAGTATTTTTGCATATCTGTTTTAATCATCTTCCCGCGCAAGTTTTTAGCGCGCGATTCAAACAATTTAAAATATTTCCGCATCAGTGTATTAATCAGCTGAGTTTTAATCTACTTTCATACATGTCGATATATTTGGATAAATTTAAACTAATAAATAAATATTGAATGAATGAAAAAAAAACAAAAAAGTTTAGAATTTCGGGGAGGGCTTCAGCCCCTCGATTGATTGAATAGGGTTTAGAGGGCGCTTCGACTGCTGTGGTCATTTGCGCCCATGCCAGAGTATTTGGAGGAAAGAATATTCAGTGTTGCATATGTAACTTACTCACTGTTTAAAACCATGTACATTGGCTAAAAAGAAGGCTCGAATTCTGCTTCAGGCATACATGTAGAAATGGCAGAAGGAAAAATAGAAAAAGGGCGCGTAAAATGTATCTTAAAACGTAAAATTGGCTGTAAAGGGGCCAAAAAACAACATAAAACACTGTTATCTTTCAAATAAAATTATATATTCTGCTTTCTCTCAAAAAACAAAAAAGTTTTGAGAGCGCAGAATCGTCATCCCCGAGCACCACATGTAGCGAGTTGCCCAGGTCATGTCTTCGTCGACTGCCAACAAATTTCCTACAGTACAGCAGGACGTGTTCCACGGAAAGAACAGTCTTGCACGAGTCACAGATGGGGCGAGTTTCATTTCGAAGAATGAAGCCGTGAGAGAAATGGCAGTGTCCAATACGAAGACGGGTTAAAATCACTTCCTCGCGCCTACAGGACCGTGATGAGGAGCGCCAGGGATACACAGAATTCTTTATCGCACTTAGTTTGAAAGTGCTATTGTGCCACTCTGTTTGCCACGCTCTAAGCACGGATCGTTTCAAGAAAGCCTGAACATCGGACAATGGCACAGAAGGGATGTCGATACGAGTTTTACGAGTCGCTGATTTCGCCGCCTGGTCGGCCAGTTCGTTCCCTCTGATACTCACGTGGCCTGGGACCCAACTAAGTACCAGGTCATAGCGGCGGGACAGAAGACGATGAATCAGGCTTTGAACGGATAAGGTCAGGTAGTCTGACGAAGGACGGGAGACGGCTTGAAGAGAGCTGAGAGAATCGGAACAGATAACTACTCGCCGCAACGTCGCTGATTCAATGTATTTTAGGGCCTCAAAGATTGCATACATTTCGGCAGTGAAAATACTGCATTTGGAGTGAAGCCGAAATGATTTGGTGGCCCTGATACAGTAAAAACCACATGCCACCGCGTCGCTGCACGATGAACCATCCATGTATAAGAATAAATGATCCGGATAGGATTCTCTCATATCCAGAAACTGCTTCTGGTAAACCAGAGGACTAGTAGTTTGTTTGGGCAGATGGGAGAGTCTGAAGTCAATACTGGGAAGGAGGAGTTTCCAAGGGGGGATCCGGTCACTTGTGGGTTTCACAGGGGTGGGAAGTTCTACATTTAATTCCCGGAGAAGATTTCGTAATCTAATACCTGGGGGATGGGGTTAACGATGTTCGAAGAATGTACGAGGACTCATACTTTGGGTGGATGATTATACGACGGCAAGGGTGGTCAACCAGTCCCGACACTTTAGCCCCCATAAGAGGCTAATAAAATATCTCGCCTTCGGCTCAGAGATGGTTCTCCAGCTTCGGCCAAGAGGCATTCGATGCGACTCGTGCGGTAGGCGCCTGTACTAATTCTTATACCGGCGTTGTGAATGGTATTTAATGGCCGGAGGGTTGATGGTGACGCTGACCCATATACAATACATCCATAATCCAAAACAGAGCGGATGAGGGTTCTATACAAACGCAAGAGACACACACGGTCTGCTCCCCAAGAGCTGCCTGTAAGGGTGCGGAGGAGGTTCAGAGGTGAGACACATCGGCTCTTCAGTTTACGTATATGATTTCGCCAAGTTAGGCTCTTATCGAAAGTAAGCCCAAGGAAAGTTGCAGAGTCCACAAAAGGTAGAAGATGGCTTCCCAGAAAAAGATCGGGGTGGTTATGAAGATGATAAATCCTGCAGAAGTGCATACAGCTAGTTTTTGATGCGGAGAATTGAAAACCTGTCGCATCACTCCATTCCTGCAATTTGTTGAGGACAAGTTGTAATTGTCTCTCTATCACTTGAATACTCTTGGAAGAGCAGAAAATGGCAAAGTCGTCAACGAAGAGCGATGCTTTCACCGGCTCTCGGATTATCGACGCTATACTATTGATAGCGATGGCAAACAGAGTGACACTCAGAATTGAGCCCTGAGGGACTCCGTTTTCTAAATGGTGGCTGGCGGATACCCTGTCACCAAGGCGAACGCGGAAGTATCTTGAGGAAAGAAAGGCTACTAAAAAAAGGGGGAGCCGGCCCCTAAGACCCCAAGAATGGATGGTGCGAAGAATGCCGTACCTCCAGGTAGTATCATAAGCTTTCTCTATATCAAAGAAAATTGCTACCAGGTGTTGACGTAGCACGAAAGTAGTGGAGATCTGTGTGGTAAGGGTGACAAGGTGGTCCATGGTTGACCTGTTCTTCCTGAAACCACATTGGATGGGGGTAAGTAGGTTTCTCTGCTCCAGGTGCCAGACCAAACGCGTATTCACCATTCGCTCCAGAAGTTTGCATATACAGCTTGTGAGCGAGATTGGACGGTAGGTTGACGGCTTTGTCCTGTCCTTTCCTTCTTTAGGAATAGGAATAATAATCGCTTCGCGCCAGGTTCTAGGGAAGGTATGTTCCATCCAAATCTAGTTGAAGATACGGAGGAGAAAGATACGTGCCTCTTCCGGCAGGTGTTTTAACATTTGGTTGTGTATTTGGTCTGGTCCTGGAGCAGAATCTTTCCCACGGGTGAGCGCACAGGAAAATTCATCCATGGAGAAAGGGGCGTTATAATCTTCCTCCAGGCAGGTAGAGAAGTCCAATCTGCATTTCTCCATTCTACTCTTAGTTTTCAAGAAGCTAGGGGAGTAGTGTAAGGAACTGGAGGAATTTTCATAATGACAGGCCAATTCCTCAACTACTTTTTCTGGAGAAGTAATAAGATTTCCATTAATAAGAAGTCCTGGGACAGATGATGGGGAAAATCTTCCTCCGATCTGTCGGATCTTTCGCCATACTACTTTAGGCGGGGTATGGCAAGAAAGAGAAGAAATAAAGGCTCTCCAGGAAGCGGTCTTACTTTCTCGTATTACTAATCTGGCTCTGGCCTGCTTTCTTTTGAAATCGATAAGGTTTGATGAGGTGGGGAACCTATTGAGCCTCGCGAGTGCTTGCTTTCGGTCACGCACCGCGGTGGCACAGTCAGCATTCCAACAAGGCACCGGGACGCGTCGTGGCCGACACGTAGACTTCGGGATTGCAATGGTGGCCGCGCGAAGAACGGCGTCAGTGAATTGGGCCACCAAGGTATCGATATTATTTGAGAAGTGGTCTGGCATTATAATTTTCTCGCTGAATGTATCCCAGTCGGCTCGATGGAATAGCCAGCGAGGAGGGTAGATGACGTCTAAATCAGGGACATTAAAGTGGACCAAAATGGGAAAATGGTCACTCCCATGTAGATCGAGTACGGTCCACTCTACCATGGTAGATAGGGATGGACTGCAGAGTGCCAGATCGATTGACGAGGTGTTTGACGCCATGGAGAAATTAGTGTGATTCCCGGAGTTCAGAAGAATTAAGTTTTGCTGGTCAATAATATTTTCGAGGATAGAACCTCTCGGGCAGGTCCTCGTGCCACCCCAGAGGGGATTGTGGGCATTAAAATCCCCCCGCAATAAAAAAGGGGCGGGCAACTGAGAAAAAACATCTTCGAGTTCCTCTTGTGACACGACTTGGCCAGGGGGAATGTATATACTACACACCGTAAAAGAGAAGGATGGTAGGTGTACCCGTACGCAAACTGTTTGGAGGTCGGTTCGAACGTTGTGTTCCTCCGAGAACAGGGAGTCGCGGATGAGTACCGCAACGCCGCCGTGAGCACGAAGTCCGTCGTCTTGATCAAACCGATAGATGTTAAATCCGCGAAGAGACAGGGGATGATGAGGGAGAAGATGGGTTTCCTGAAGACAGACTATAAATGGTTTGTGGCGAGAAATTATTAATCTTAATTCTTCTGAGTGAGCACGAAGACCATTTAAGTTCCATGAGAGAGCCATTATGAGAAATTATTTCTTTGGTTGCTTTTTTTTTCTTTCTCACCTTCTGAATGGTTGTAGAGGAACTCTCGTGGGGTTCCTCATCAACAGCAGAGTCATCCTGACTGCTGCTGGATATGGTCGTCTGTGTCGGGGGGATTTCCCGACTTTTGGCCACGGGTGAACGAGATCTACAAGAGCTGGAGGATCGTCCGATGTGATTCTCGGAAACAGAAAGAGGACGGGATTTGGATGACGTATTTTTCCTGGGAGGCGGTGTCTGCTTAAGATCGATTTCAGTAGAAGTTTCAGTTGAAGTGGTCGATGTCTGGTGGAGTTTCTGGACAGGTTTTTTGTACTTTGTGGGAATGATAATTTTCCCACCTTGGATGCACGCCGAATCTTCGGGGAAGTCTACCGGCGACACCTGACAACTGAAATGTGAGACTACCGCTGGGGTACAGTGAGTTTGACAACTCGCTGTTACCCCCGGGGACTTAGGTTTTGCAGCACTGGAAAAAGATCGTGATAGGTCCACTGGATTCCTGATTTGGAACCTACGCTTCGCCTCAGGGAAGGAAACCTTTTCGGTTACTCTTATTTTTTGGATTTCCCTTTCCCGGAGAAACGTGGGACACTTGTTGTCGTTGGCTGGGTGATCGCCTTCGCAATTCACACAGTGCGGTGGTTTGTCGCAGGGTTGTTGGTCGTGAACTGACGATCCGCACTTCCCGCAAACCGCGTTTACGGACATACATCGCTGCTGAGTATGCCCAAACCTTTGGCACTTGAAGCAGCGCAGAGGGTTCGGCACATACTGCCGCACACGGAGGTTGTAGAAAGCGGTAACGATCCTTTCCGGGAGAGATGGTCGGTCAAAAGTAAGGATCAGGGTAGAAGTAGGGATCACTTTACCCTGCTCCTTCCTTCCGATCCTGTACACCTGAGTCACGCCATAGGTCTTAAAAAAGTTTAGATCTTCCTCCGTTTCTGAAGCAAAGTCCTCGTGATTTACCACGCCTTTGCACAGGTTCAAGGTGGGATGGACCGTGACTACTACCTGGAGGCCGGCAATCTGCTTTGTATTTTTAATTTTTCCTATTTGCTCGTCGGTACGTGCTTCAAAAAGAATCGTTCCGTTCCTCTGACGTACGACCGCTTGGAGCTTCCCGTAAGCCTCTTCTATGGCTCGCGCCAGACGGACAGCACTTACAGTTTTAAAAGTTTTACCTTCCTCAGCGCATGACATGAGGAGGAAACGAGGCATCTTGGGTCGATCTTCTTCTCTAGAAAAGAAACTATTCAAATCAATAGTTCTCTCTGCACATCTCCTCTTCCTTGCGGAAGAGGGCGGGGGGAAAGGTGAAGTGTCCATATAGATGGAATAGGTTCATCCTCGTGGTCCCCACCCACCACGGAGCCCAACAAGGGGACACTCCATCGGAGTGCCAGGGTTGCCACGAGGATATAGTGGGGGAATAACACAGCGCTGCACCGCCGTGGATTCCCCCGCTCACCCTGGAGTTCAGTACAAGACCTAGTCCGAGCCGATTGATCGGGAGTGGGTTAGCTCCCGACCGCCCGTCTAGAAGAGTCCGGGGCCAAAGCGAGTGTGTTGGAACCTACAGGGAATGTTCCCCAAAATACGTAATCAACGTACTCCTTAGTGCAAGGCGAACAGTAGCACTAGGACTAGGGAAACAAACAGGTCCCTCAACTGCCAGGACACACATTCCCTCCGACACGGGTCGCCATGCACGGCAAACACATGGGTGGGCGTTCAGCATACAGAGAAGGCCAGTGAGGAAGAAAAAGGAGTGAAAAGAACGTACATGACATGAAATGAGAAGCAAGAAGATGAAAAAAATGGAGAAAGGAACACTTGAGAGCCTTCTCTGCATCCCCCCGTCAGGACGTGGAAGCCCCTCGAGCCCCTCCCCTCCCCTCCCCTGGCTACGTGCCTGCCGTAGTCACGTACACAGCAGAAACATGGGTCCTCAGAGAAGCTGACATTCAAAGGCTAATGATTTTTGAAAGAAAAATTTTAAGGAGGATTTTTGGACCAGTTAAACAATCAAATGGTATTTGGAGAATAAAATATAATACCGAGTTGGATAACATAATAAAGCACAAAAGTATTGCATATCAGATCGTTAAGATTAAGCTGGATGGGACATGTTTACAGAATGAATGATGATAGGCTAGTAAAGAAAGTCTTCGGATGGAATCCTATTGCAACCAGAGTTAAAGGAAGACCGAAGACAAGATGGAATGATGTCAAATGATCTCTAGACTATGAAAATAAGAAACTGGAAACTGTGAAAGTGAACAACAGAAAGAATGGAAGGCCATAGTTGAACAGGCCCAAACAATTAGCAAATAATGTTGAGCCTCACTAAGAAGAAGATAACTTGTATTGAGCCCTTATCCTTGTCTGAACATGAGATATTCACAAAAAATGAAGGAAGAAAGGAAGTTTTTTCTTTTTGTCTCTTCCGTTTTGTTGATTAAGTGTCAAAATTGTGATAGAAACTCTTGAAAAATTGTCAAAACATCCTTATTGACTATAGAAAATCGCATGAACAATTAAATTCAATATTCATTGGCATAATGTGGTTAAAAATATTAAGCTGACATAGGAAGCTAAAAAGCTTTAAACTGACTTAGGAAGCTAGTTTTTTTGTTGTTGTTTTTTGTGGGGGGAGGGGGAAGTACTTCAGGCAAATTGATTAAAATTCAGAGAAAAAATTATTTTTTCACACTTCAAATACGATTTTCAACATCAAAATCGTTATCACTGAGGGCCCTTTTGCCTATCTTATTCTACTATCCCCTTTTAGTAAAACTGAACAACCCAATAAAACAGATGCACAAAGTTCTATTAACTAATTTACAATTTAATATCAACAGGGTGACCAGCGATTGGGCTTTTTGGAATTCAATGTTTTTTCACGGTTTTCCAGATCTGAGAATATAAATTTTCAAGGTTCTGTTTCGCACATTACAACACTTTTTTTCTCTTAATTATTTCACCGCACTATTTTACGCGCGTTTCTTTCGCAACAGAGTACAAGAGTGTAGAATTTTGTACGAATACGAGCTTTAAAGAAAACTCGGATTTTTTCTAGGAAGTATATGTTACTAATTAATATTCAGAGTCCTGAAATCTTAAAAAAGTATTTTTTCATGCGAAAAGTCGATCCCGGAGCTGATCCCAACGCAGGGTTTGAAGTACCATATTCCGTAAATCGGTTTCGGAAAATGACCGCCCTACCGTGAATAACAGTTTTCAACACGCACGAGGAATATTTTTTTAACGTGGATATTCTACTGTCGACTCTAGGCCAACTAATCATTTCTCAAAAATTTAGGGGATAACTGTAGATTTCATGACATACCTGAAAAGTCCGCTTAATAACAATGTAAGATTTTCATTTTTAATAATATTTTCGGAATGAATAAATCTTCATATTTGCTTGAAACATCCCAGATATCGTAACTTCTGAAGATTACATAATCGATTTTGCAATACAATTTTAAAATGTTGTTCAGTAATAGGATTTAGGATCATAATAGTTTTCTAGCTGATTTAAAATGTTATGAGATTTCCGGATTGTTTTCAAAACAGAAATTTTGTTTTTTATGCCCAAAACAGTTTTAAAGGATAAAATATTTAAATGTTTTCGAATTTTTTTCACAGTCCTATAAATTGCATATCAACACGAACTCAACAAACATTTACTTTTTTCATATTTAAGTCATACACGATTCATTGAAAGAATATTTATTCACACAATCAGCTCAGATATCATTATTTCATTTTTCTTGCTCTCCTCAAAAAAGTAATAATTTGACTTAGACCCTGCGCAGCGCGAAAAGATTCTGGTGAGTGAGCCGGGTACCTGCCTGCCGAAGCCCTTGAATGGGAAAACACAGAAAGAGGAAAGTTGCTGCAGATTATGACGCGCAGCTCATTTCCTCTGCTGTCTGGACGTGCCAGCCACAGCAGTATTGAAAGGAGGCAGACACGCGGTTGTCAAATTGCCAAAACAAGAACAGGCGCTACCAGTCATGGGTTGCGAGATACGCTAAAGACTCTACACGTTGCACCCACGGTGGAAATGGACATGCGGCAGTGTTTGAAGTTGTATGATGCGCGAGTCAAGTATTACCCAATCCTCAAGCATAAATGTGGCACTTCTCATATTTCGATTTTCATTCGCACTAGGTTGAATAAACTCTTCAGTGAACGCGATGCCATATGTGAATTTATGCTAAATGTTTGGGTTAATCTGAAAATAACGAAAAATCCCCGTTTTCAAATCAAATTCCCGGTTCTTCCAGTTTTTTTTTTTTCAAATTCCTGGTGTTTTCCTGCTTTTCAAGGATTCCAGGTTCGCTGGCCATCCTGATCAAAATATTGAGTTGTCAAAAGTTAATAACAATAAATTACAATTAGTGAGTTTTAATGTTGCTAATTTTTTATAGAACTTACCTCCTCCATCGTGTAACCATTACATTATCACCACGATGAAGACGAATACGTGGTTCATCGGTAAATGGAGGATGACACACTACTCTCCACCCCTGGGTAATGGGGACCCACGATCCTGAGTAATCTGATATGGCTTGATATGGTCGAGCTCGAACTCGTTTTTCAGCTTTTTGTTCCTGCTGTTCTCTCTGTAAACAAAAGGTAAGATTTGCAGAGCTACATATTATGACAATATTCATTAACAATGAACTAAAATTTGGGTCTCTTCATAGGACAGACATATTTGTAAATGAAATATGGCCATAGGATTTCTTGTGATGTTGATATTTTAAACGCAAGGTTACAAACCGTTCTCAACAAAACAAAGTAAGACTTTTACTCCTTACAGAATTTATACTCGGAAAATCGAACTTTATTTAATTGTGTTTGATATTTTTACTTTCAAATATTACCCAAATAAAATCATTGGGTAAAAACACAATCTGTAGGCTAGGGTAGGGGAAACCGTTGTACCTAGGGACAAAGCGTATTTTCACGGAATCTGTGAGAGAAATTTCGGATAGTTATTTTCCCTATACTGCTATTGCCATCTGTTTCAAATGAAAGATTTTGTAGTGTGAGCTGTTTACGTATTTCTGCATTTCTCTTTCATCAGTTTGTAATAACTAGGGAGATGATTTTCATGCCCTAAAAAACAGGACTCCCTCGCAAACAATGATGAGCTCTTTCCAATCAATGAACGCTCAAAAATAAATAGATTCTACAAAAATCTGAAATGTTTTATAGTCTCAATTTTAACGAAATATGCAAAATATGAACCTACAGTTACATGAATATGCACCAACAGGAACAATCGGCCTAAAATGCACTAACATATTAATATATATAACATCATATTCTAACCAAATGTCAAGAAATTTCAATTAGCTATGCAATGAAGCAACAAAAATATTGAAAATCATAGAAATACGCTTCCTAGTAATAACTTTTACTTAACCACTTTTATTTTATGAAATTTGAAATGTACCTACACTTACACCTTCAATTAAGTATATTATAAGCTAGTTATAATGTAGTTAATTGAAAGTGAAACTTCAATCCTACGGATAATCTACACACGACAGTAGCCATGTTCATTAACGATTGCAGATTGTTGTACCTAGGGACAGTGACTATTGACCTACCTAGGCCACTAAGTGTAGTATTAAACTGAATTCAGTTGGTTTCAGGATGTAATCTGGCCATGCCACAATGCAAAGCAAACAAAATTAGACCTTTACTACCAGGAGAAACAATTAATAATGCAGTTTTGTCTGTTGTAAAAGATAGTATGTCAATTCATTATTCAGCAATAATTCAGGATGAATCAGAAAACTTTATAGTAGATGTCTGCATTCTCCGCGATTTTTACCGACCAGCGCTCGCTCGCCTCTCTTCCCTCAAGACCACGCACACGACTGTCCTTCGCAGCCGGTTGCGGACGCCCGGGAGCCGGCGACCGACCGAGACTCGGCCGGTCTCAACAACCGGCGGACCCCGTTCAGGCGAACTGCGCCACGTAACAATCGGCCGACACGTCGGAGTAAATATCTAATGCCAAGTTTGAGGAAAAGGAAGGAGTATTGAATGGTTTTTAAAATAAATGACCAATAATTTCGTTTTTTTCAAAATTTAAAATATAGACGAATTCTAATGTTAATTTTCAAATAATACATTTTAATAAAAAAAAGGATAAAAAGCTTTAAAAATCGACTCCTCGGACGCACTGGAAAACCTCAAGTGGATATATTGCATTTCTGCCTGTGACTTCAAAGAAAAGGCATTCAAACGTTTTAGAGATAAATTTCGTTCTTTGTAATGACTAGACATCGGATGTTTCGGAAATTGCCCATTTTATTCTAATGAACATAAAATCATTAATTTTCCATCATTTTATATGTTGTAAATATAAATGCTCTGCTAAATTTAGATGCAAGAGCAATGAAATATATCAGTACCTTTCCCTTCCAATTTTGTATTTTTGTTGGCTTTTTCCAAATATTTTTGTTGTTGGTGTTGTAATTTTCAGGCATCTGAAAAGCAGATCTTAGAGTCTTAAACCGGCAGTAGGCGCGCGGGGTGCCTCAGTCACCCCAGCATTGTTTTGAGCTCATTGAATTTTTAGTTTTATTTATAATCTTGCG
The DNA here is from genome assembly GCA_031308135.1 of Acheta domesticus. Taxonomy (NCBI): domain Eukaryota; kingdom Metazoa; phylum Arthropoda; class Insecta; order Orthoptera; family Gryllidae; genus Acheta; species Acheta domesticus. The sequence continues at coordinate 107,434,687 of JAHLJT010009436.1, forward strand.
AGCTTCTCAATACCTTTCGAGGAAAGTTTTGTGCACATATCTCGACCCTTCTCTTTCAACTGCTTCCTGTCCTTTCCTGGAATTTTCATCGCAAAGGCGATGGCGCGCTGCGTGGGAGCCACCGGGTCACCTCGCACAACCTTTGTTACCGCTTCCTGCCACGCTGAGCAATAGTTCACCCAAAGGAAGGGGGTCTCGTGGAGCTTCAATACTACTCCACAGAAGCCAATGATTCACAATTTCAGCTTTTACGATTTTTTAATTACAATTAATCGCTTATCTTGCATTGAAACGTAAAATAATGGAGTAATTCAAAAACATTGTACTCGTACATATAAAACTTAATATGCATCATTTCGTGAATACATACTTTTGCCGAATTTAAAATAATGTTAAACGTGTGTATATAATAGTAAATAATGTATTTTGAATTATTAAGTTGAATAGGCTGATGTGCCGTGACCGCTGTTGTTTGGCCGCCGACTGAATCGACAAATACAGAGGCCATGGCGGCTTACATCAACTATTTCACAATAAATTACTACGCCCAATGACGACAAGACGTTTTGACGCAAGGAAAATAGTACCCACCTCATTTTTGTTTAGCATATGCTTTTTTCTTCTATACTCGTGAAATTATGACCAAATATTCATTGTATTTAATAAATATGCCTTATATTCGGGTTTGTAAGAAACTTCAATGACATTACAATTGGTACGCAACGAATTATCTTCCCTTAAGCACTATAAATATAGAAAAAAAATTATTTTCAGAGTCTTTGTTTGCCTTAATTCTTTCAAAAAACGTATTGTTTGTCTCTATACAATTATTTCCAGTCAATCGATAAACTGTTACTTTTCAACAAATTAATCGTTTAATTGAAATTGTATTTTCTTTCGATGACAATGAATTGAAAGTGTTGCGATCACTACATGCGGCGACTTTATATCCCGTACATGCATTGAGGGGCGAAGCTACTGTGCAGTTCGGCGCTTGGCCGAGCGGCCGAGCGCTCGAGCGGCCGAGCGCTCGAGCGCCCGGGCGCTCGGCGACTCCCGAGTCTCGGCGGGAACCGCAAGGCGGCCGGTCGAAATGTCCGTTAAACAGCTCTCTCTTCCCCCCCAAGCAAGGTCCCCCTCCCTTCGCCGAGCGTCGGCGCGGAGCCCGAGAGTCTCGAGCGGTTGTTTTCGCCTGATTGCAGAGCTCTACTTTATAGTGCAATATTTAAAAAAAATGCACATACAACGATTCACTCAAATTCAATATTGATGAAGGTTCTGCAAGAGGACATAAAAGTTAAGTTCCCTAACCCAACTGTGGTTGTTCTCAATCGCACATTTATTGTTTTTTCTGTTTATACATTATAATATAGGTTGAAGCCCTTTTGTTAAAAAAGTCCTATGGTTATATTTTATTAAGATGATGTAGAGGATAGAACATAAGCTCTAGAACCAATCTGAGTTTGGTTGTTCTTAAGGCTAAATGTACCGACACTAGTTCAATTTGTCGCCACCAGGTGGCAGCACCAAATTTAGTGAATTTTACTTTACGGATTACGTCTGAACAAATGGTTCGATTTTCGATCTGTAAACGGCATTTGACTCCTGTTTATAATAGAATTTACACTACGAAGCCCTTTTCCCAAAAAATCTAGCAGAAACTCGATTTTTAATTTTTTTCTCGTACTTCCGGGAACAATTTCAAAAATGTGGGCTTATAGCGCGATGGCGACTCGCTTCCAGAATCCAACGCCGTGTCAAACATGCAAATCGGATAAATAGGAGCGTCGGAAAGTCAAATTTCGAAAAACACCTCACCCCACTCCCCCTTCCCCTTCCACGCCGCCGCGACATCCACCCCTTGTGGGCCGCGCGGCGCGGCCAAGCCGGCACGAGCAACGATCCGGCGCGGCGACGGACGAGAAGGCCGAACTTTCGGGGGCAGCAAGCCAGGCACCCCGTCACTTCGTTGATGCTTCCGTCACTTCGCATCTCAATATATTTTTTCCCCACAAATGAAACTAGTGATGCTGTAATAGGGGCAAAAGGTTTCGTATCATCTTTAAGAGTAGTATAAAACTATTATCTTATTCACATATTCCTTCTTATACCTTATCTATTATCTTATTCACATCTTCCTTCGAATACCATCATAAGAATGTCTGAGGTATCACTCAAAACACCGATCCCGCTTTGGTACTGATTTTAAAAGAATTGGACTAATTGCGTAAATATCACCCATATTCCATGTCCTCACATCGTATTTGAGATATATTTTACTTCTAAAATCTTCCATTACCATTTCACTACCGGAAAGAACAAGCAGAGATAACGCAAGAGCTCTTTTATCCCACGACTCGATTTATCATTTCAAAACTGCGTTTGTCACCTTGATAGAATTCACCTGGTTAATGCCCTTTACCAAGTAAAATAGCCGAATCGAATTTTTAAAACGTTTTCGTACTTTAGGACAAATTGCAGATACTTTCTCATAGTAAAGTATTCTAATTTCTTTGGTCTGGGCCAGTTTTACCATTTTGCCCCATCTTCTGACATCTTGCTGACATCTATCGCCGCCCAAAATACATTTTTTGAACTTTTCTCATTTTTCAGCTTAATGGTAGATGCGAAATATTACTTTTAGGATATTAAAGAAGAGTAAAACTTCGTCCTATATAGCAATTTCCATTGATAAATTTGGAGTCGCTCTTAAGAAAATGGCGTTTAAGCGTTACTGTAAATGCGAAAATGGAAGCTTCGGAATTTTCACAAGAATCTTTCGAGTTTTCAAACAACTTCATTTGGAGACATTTAAAGCACTTCTACTCACAAATGTAATAATGTATAAAATTTCTGGAAATGTGGATATTAATGGCGTGAGAGACACTTAAAAAATACATTTATTTATTTTTTGAAAAATCAAAAAAATACAGCCAAATTCATTTTATGTTAACTTAATGAAGGCAAATAGCATTCGTACGAAAAGTTTGAAGAAGCAGTTTGAGAAAATGGCGTTTGAGCATTTGTACAAATTCGGAAGTTACAGTTCATTTTCACAGAAAACATCTGAGTTGTCGAGGAACTTTTAAGACATAATGTAAAGCACATGTACTCGTAAATGTAATAGTAGGGAGTTTTTGCACCCTCGAACGTTACGTACTATCGATCTTCTGCTCATTCGCAGTGCAAGTTTCGCATCACTTTGGTGCATTTGCGCATGCGCAGAACAGCGGGCAACATCGGCGTAGCGGGCCCGCTATGGTATCTCCCACCAGCAGTGCACCGCCCACAGCCGGGACAAGTTACAATCCTCTCACTGGTCTCCTAGCATATATGGTAGTGTTGTGCAAGTTAGTGTGACACTTTCCACTGACAAGAGGATATAGGAGCAAACTTACATTTAGTCACAATTCTCATGCCCATTCTTCTGGAACCTCCCCACCCTCTCAAACCAAACGACCGATTACACCATATCCAGAATTTTTACTTTCTCGCGCTTAAGAAGGGACTTCTTAAGAAGAGAAAGTTATGCAATGCTCTGCGAAAAAATGGCGAATTTTCGGCAGAAAAACTTATAACAGGTTCTTGGTAACGAAAAAGTGGATATAAACGGTTGCTAAACTTCCTCTAGCAGGTGGTGCAGCCAGAAGCCATGCATGGCTTCTTAATATGGAAAAAATCGATTGATGGCAAAACGTCTGTCCGTCCGTGTGTCTGTGAACAACGCTGGCGACTAAACCGTTCAGCCGATTTTCTCCAAAATTGATATTCCCAGATTGATCTGGCCGACGTCGTGGCCCCTTGAATTAGAAACAGATATTTTACAATTTATGTGTGTGTGTGGGGGGGGGGGCTTTACGTGAAGCACCTGGGACATTTTTAAAATTTTCAAAAAAATGGCACTCATGTTTGATGACACATATTGGTTGACACATATTGATTTTTCGAAAATTGAAAAAATTCAAAATGTTTTCGGCGTCTTCCTACTACGGCGTCTTACTACAATTAAGAAGATACAATTTTTTTCTAAATCAAATGTGTTCATCAAAAACAGTTCTTCAAATAAGGTTATGTCCGATTTTTCAAAATCCTGAATATATTTTTTGCGAAATTTTGTGTCGAACATAGGCAATTTTTATTTTTTTAAACCATTTTTTCTTAAAAACCGCACTTTTTTAATTAAATTGGAACCTTAGATAGCATAAAGGATGCTAAAAAAAATGGTGCTGGTCTCATGTTCGTTGAAATGCTTAAAATAATAATAATAACAACAATAATAATAACAACTTGTGGAAACAGTGGAAGATGTTCACGAATTCTCGGAAGAGGACCTCTTCCAAGCAATTAAGAACATGGGAAACTGGAAATCCCCCAGGATTGATAAGATCTAGATTTATTGGATTAAGAAACTAACAGCATTACATCCACATCTAGCAAAGGCTATTAATAAAATTTTAGAAAATCCAAACTCCCGGAATGGTTCACACGCGGCATCACGTGTCTGCTACCCAAAGAGGGAGATAGCTCTTTGGCGAAGAACTACAGGCCAATCACTTGTCTGCCAGTACTGTACAAAGTTATAACTTCAGCCATAGCTGACAAAATGTACAGATATCTAGAGAAGAATCATCTAATGCCAGCTGAACAAAAAGAATGTCGTAAAGGTTCTTATGGCTGTAAGGAAATCTTGCTACTGAATAAAGTCATCTTAAATGATGTAAAGAAACGAAAACTAATTTGAGCATGGCTTGGATTGACTACCAAAAAGCCTTTGATAGTGTCCCACACGATTGGATTTTGAAGACCCTGGTGATCTATCGATTTCATCCTAGACTTATTGAATTTTGCAAGGCTAGCATAAAGTCGTGGAGTACCAGGTTACTAATACAGAGAAGAAAGGAAGCAGTAGAAACCAGAAGTATTCAGATCAACAGGGGTATTTTTCAAGGAGATTCACTATCCCCTCTGCTGTTTTGCATTAGCTTGATCCCACTATCTAGACAGTTGTCGCAAGCTGAGTTTGGTTACAGGCTCCGTGGTGATGAAATGCCAGTATCACATTTGTTTTATATGGATGATCTTCATGGTTTGCTAACAATGAAGCGATTCTCTCCCAAATGCTGTCTGCCGTGAATGACTTTAGCAATGACATCTGCATGAATTTTGGTCTTGACAAGTGTGCAAAAATCAACTTAAAAAGAGGCAAATTCACAACGTCAGAAAACATTGAAGTTGATACGCACACTGATTCAAGATCTTGAGCCAGGTAAAACTTACAAATATCGGGGCACTGAAGAATGTGAGACCATCTCGAACGACACAATGAAAGAAAGAATTCGCAGGGAGTATTACAGAAAAGTGAGACTGGTCCTTCAGTCCATTCTCAATTCCAGGAATAAAATATCAGCAATAGGTAGTTTGGCAGTGCCAGTAAGTGAATACAGTTTGGGACTAGTGGACAGGACTGAGCGGGAAATTCGCATCATGGTTCGAAAAACCAGAAAACTGATAACACTGAATAATTTGTTATCATGTCGCCCACCCTCGATGTACATAGACTTGATGTGTCACGTTAGGAAGGAGGAAGAGGCCTCAGAAAAAATTGAGGCCTTCTGGCACAACGCAATAGTCGGGATGGGAAAACATGTAGTCAGTCATCAAGATGACCCTCTAATGAGGCAGGTCATGAAATCTGATCGAAGAATGGGAAACAGAGGCATTGTTGGTGTAGCATGAAGCATTGCGAACAAGACTCTGCAAGACACGCAGAATGACAGAGACAGGGAACTTCTGAAGCTTAACATGAAATGTGAGACACAAAAAAATGTTAAAGAAATCGTGGAGAGACAAACCACTCCACGGACAATATTTGAAACGAATGGACAGAGTACAGATCAATAAAGATTAATCATTTATGTGGCTTAAAAGGGGAAGAATGAAGGCAGAATCGGAAGCACTTTAATAGCTGCCCAATATCAGGCCTTGAGAACACGACGTTATGATAATACTTGAAAAGATACGACCGGGCGTGCAGTTACCTCCACTGGCAGATCTGCACTGCCCTCGAAGTGCCAAACACATGCCCCAAGTGGTACAAACACTCACCAAAACCGGTGACGTCTGTTGGATTGCGTACTATATTGTACGACCAATAAATTCAAACTGATCGCACGAGAGCGGCAAACAAACAGGATATAGTTGTCCGAGATTAGGAGAAAAAATCGTGTTTACTTGTCGATGTTGCTGTACCTTACGATCAAAACGTCGTTACCAAGGATTGATTGATTGATTGAATAGGGTTTAGAGGGCGCATCAACTACTGCGGTAATTTGCGCCCATGCCAGAGTATTTAGAGAAAAATTATTCAGTGTTGCATATGCAACTTACCCATTGTTTAAAAGCATGTACATTGGCTAAAAAGAGGGCTTGAATTCTGCATCAAGTATATACGTAGAAATGGCAGAAGGAAAAAAGAAAAAGGGCGCGTAAAATTTGTCTTAAAACGTAAAATTGGCTGTAAAGGGGCCAAAAAACATAAAACATTGATATTATCTTTCAAATAAAATTATATATTCCGCTTTCTCTCAAAAAACGAAAAAGTTTTGAGAGCGCAGAATCGTCATCCCTGAGCACCACTTGTAGCGAGTTGAGAAGGTCATGTCTTCGTCGGTTGCCAACAAATTTCCTGCAGTACAGGAGGACGTGTTCCACGGAAAGAACAGTCCTGCACGAGTCACAGATGGAAGGAGTTTCACTTCGAAGAAGGAAACCGTGAGAAAAGTGGCAGTGTCCGATACGAAGACTGGTTAAAATAACTTCCTCGCGCCTAGTGGACCGTGCTGAGGAGCGCCAGGGATACACAGAATTCTTTATCGCACTTAGTTTGAAAGTGATATTGAGCCACTCTGTTTGCAACGCTCTAAGCACGGATCGTTTCAAGAAAGCCTGAACATCGGACAATGGTACAGAAGGAATGTCGATACGAGTTTTACGAGTCACTGATTTCGCCGCTTGGTCGGCCAGTTCGTTCCCTCTGGTACTCACGTGGCCTGGGACCCAACTAAGTACCAGGTCATAGCGGCGCGACAGAAGACGATGAATCAGGCTTTGAACGGATAACGTCAGGTAGTCTGACGAAGGACGGGAGACAGCTTGAAGAGAGCTGAGAGAATCAGAACATAACTACTCGCCGCAACGTCACTGATTCAATGTATTTTAGGGCCTCAAAAACTGCATACATTTCGGCAGTGAATATACTGCACTTGGAGTGAAGCCGAAATGATTTGGTGGCCCTGATACAGTAAAAACCACGTGCCACCGCGTCGCTGCACGATGAACCATCCGTGTATAAGAATAAATGATCCGGATAGGATTCTCTCATATCCTGAAACTGCTTCTGGTAAACCAGAGGACTAGTAGTTTGTTTGGATAGATTGGAGAGGCTGAAGTCTATACTGGGAAGGAGGAGTTTCCAAGGGGGAATCCGGTCACTTGTGGGTTTCACAGGGGTGGGAAGTTCGACATTTAATTCCCGGAGAAGATTTCGTAATCTAATACCTTAGGGATGGGGTAACGATGTTCGGAGAATGTACGAGGACTCATACTTTGGGTGGGTGATTATACGACGACAAGGATGGTCAACCAGTCCCGACACTTTAGCACCATAAGAAGCTAATAAAATATCTCGCCTTCCGCTCAGAGATGGTTCTCCAGCTTCGGCTAAGAGGCATTCGATGGGACTCGTGCGGTAGGCGCCTATACTAATCCTTATACCGGCGTTGTGAATGGTATTTAATGGCCGGAGGATTGATGGCGACGCTGACCCATACACAATACATCCATAATCCAAAATAGGGCGGAGGAGGGTTCTACACAAACGCAAGAGACACACACGTTCTGCTCCCCAAGAGCTGCCTGTAAGGGTGCGGAGGAGGTTCAGAGGTGAGACACATCGGCTTTTCAGTTTACGGATATGAGTTCGCCAAGTTAGGCTCTTATCGAAAGTAAGCCCAAGGAAAGTTGCAGAGTTCACAAAAGGAAGAAGATGGCTTCCAAGAAAAAGATCGGGGTGATTATGGAGATGGTGAATCCTGCAGAAGTGCATACAGTTAGTTTGAAATGGAGTTTCTGCTTCTTTTTCTCCTTAACAGAAGGCATCTTAATTGTGTCCACTTTAGTATCGGTTTCCATTGCTTTCAACCAAGACTGAGAGAGATCCGCAGGCTTACACACGTTCACGCACTTGGCCAGGTTTAAATCGTCTGCATGCAGAAGCGCGTTTTCAAGTCCTGGTCAAGAATACCGTAATCACTCTGTCTTATATCAGACTATCAAGTAACGCACCGAACCCGCACGAACCACTCAATTTCTTCAAGGCCATTTCGAACGTCAAAAACCTATCACCAGATTGTTGCACGCGAGTGAAAAATATGTCTGTCTACACATTCGTTTGCTTTAGGCGTGCAAAAGTTTTGAAACACTATCGAGAACTTTCTTTTCTTCTTCCTCGAGGTTGAAGATGTCAAATTTGTTCAGGGATTCTTCACCGATGCCATGAAATAACACTCTAACTTGATCTTGCGATTTTAAGTGGTGGCCTGTCGCCTTCATATACAGCTCCAAGCGTTGCCACCATTTGCGCCAATTCACTTTGAGGTTACCTTCAAACGAGAGGGGAGGGGGTGGGCACTGCTGACTCCTTTTCAAACTCCTGGTGAATCTCATCCTCTTGAATTTGATCGTCTTCCTGGATTGAGCTTGCCATGTTATTTTTCATCCAATTCTTGACAGAAAGGAATGTAACACTCTTCAACGTTTAGGTTTTTTCAGGCTAAATTTGATACCACTTTGATTTGTACGTCTGCTTTATCAGAGAGTACGACACAAATTCTTCTAATAAATACTACATATGGGGTCTCAATATTTTTGAAGTTGCTTTTTAAATTGTGAAATTTATCCATTCAAGCAATTTTAGAAATTTTATAAAGCATCTTGATAAGGAGCTGTTACAGGTGCACTGCCCTAAAGCCACGGTTTCACATAAGCAGTTACAATCAACAGAGAGACATTATTTAAGATCTTTTTAATTCCACAAGATAGTTTAGATTCTGATCTGAGCGGAAACATTTTAAATATTAAATATCTCTTGCCTTCTATCGAGCTTGATGCATTGCCCCGGGAGAATGTATACTACTTTTGTTACTTTTATAACAAGTGGTGCAACAGAATGGCACAGACTTTCCCGTATTAGTTTTCTATATCCTTGGGTCTTCGCTAGCTATTCGGAATTGCCTCAAACTTTCTTGCCAGCTGTCATCTATTACCGCCAAAAGTACATTTTTTGTCATTTCCTTAATTTTTCGGTTTCCTATTGGTAGAACGGAAACATTATTTTAGAATATTACAGAACACAAAAGTTTACTTCTATCTTTAGGTAAAATTTTTGAACGGTGTATTTTCCAAAGACTAAATATTTTCTTATTCTATAAATGCTATTCCTCACCATCAATTTGGCTTTCGCTCTGTTCTCTCCACGAGTCACCAAATACTCAGACTAACTGAAGACATACTTCTTGCTTTTCATAATGTTCAGTACGTCAGCGCAGTTTTCCTTGATATCGAAAAGGCTTTCGATACAGTTTGGCACCCAGGTCTAATTTAAAAACTCTCAGTTTTAGGAATTCCTCAATATCTCCAAGATTTAATTCGTAATTTTTGAAGTAATCGCATCTTTTCCATACGTTTAAAACACCACATTTCATCTCCAAAACAAATTCTTGCCGGCGTGCTTTCGCCCATCCTCTTTAATTTATTTATTTCTGATTTTCCTACAACTAACGACACATCATTAGCATTATTTGCAGACGACTCTTTTTTATACAGTACACGCAGAAATCTGGAAACTGCAATTACTTTACTCCAAAATCATTTAAATAAGGTAGATTCATGGGCAAAGATGTGGTATATAAAATTAAATATATCGAAATGCAATGCAAACATTTTTTCCTTAGGTAGATACAATGAACTACCTCCTCTTACATATCAAAACGAGCCAATAAAATGGCTTTCCTCCACAGAGCCAGTAAAATATTTAGGAGTATTAATGGACAGAAGACTCCATTGGCGAAATAATATCGCCCACAGAATTTCGTTAGCTAATAAACAATGGCATCAGCTTCATCCTCTGATTAAATACTCTTCTTCGTTAAGTACACTGACTAAATTGCACGTTACAAACCAATGATTCGGCCTATACTATCCTATGCGTGTCCAATTTGGGGATCAGCATCTAAAACGAACATTAATAACAGGGGCGTAGCGTCCATAGACGCGCTGGAAGCGCCGCTTCCCTTACGAATTTCCATCACAATTTTTTACATTTTAAATGTATTAGTATCCGCTTATCAAACTCGATGAAATGTTGGAATATCTATAGTTTCTACTTTACCGGGATTTCATGGTTTCTAGTTTTTCACGCACTTCTTCGTATTTCCCTCGCCCTGAAGATTGTCAGAGGAGGCTATTGTAGTTCGAATAGGGCGGACGGCGCGTGAAATATTGTGTACCCTGTGCGAGGCTACAAGAAGCGCAGCCCTCAGGAGACCTCCGTGGTTCAGATGGAATAGTGAGTTTGGCTTGTGAAGGACTGTGATTGAAACGTGACTACTGAACTGTGAATAAAGCGTGAACCGGGCATCAAGGCACGTGTAAGTATCAGCGTTCATAGACAACTCCTTTTTTAAAAATTTTGGAGATTTCTTCGTAACTGTTCGAACGTGTTCCTTGCATAGGTTATTGTAGGCAGACGGACGCGCTACGGGCCGGCGCTTCCAGACCATTATGGAAGGGGCTGCGGCTGCAACCTGTGCCGGGCGTTCGAACGGTGATGGAGCATCGCCGTCTTTATGTGGATGTGCAATTGAACATTTAAAACAAAATACATTTTCAAGCCTTTCTTTTGAGGAAAAATCAAAATTATTGCGACTGGAAAACCTACACCAGAACTTCATATTGAGTGCCATTCGAAAGGGAAGAAGAATTTCATACGACATTTTCGTGCACAAATCTACGAGAATGTTCCGTGGATAAGTGGGTGCAGAAACACAAATAAATTATTCTGTTGGCCATGTTTATTGTTTTCTAAAGAGAAATCTGTGTGGACGCAAGGAGGATTTGATGATCTTCACAATATTCACAAAGCATAGGCTCGCCATGAAACTTCAGTTTCTCACATCCTATCCCTAAAAAATTTCAAACTGTTTGGAAAACAGAGAATTGAATGCAGTCTCAGTGAGCAGTTTCGGTTGTCTGTACAACGTCACAACGTAGAAGTTTCAAAGAACAGAGATATGTTGACTCATATAATCAGAGTTGTTTGTCTTTTAGGAAAACTAGGATTGGCGTTTCGCGGACACAATGAAATTGTCGAGTCCCATAATCGAGGCGACTACATTGAAATTCTTAAATTTTTGGGTAATTATAATACTGAACTTTTAGCTGTTATTGAAAGCAACAATGTGTTTCGTGGAACATCTCCTGACGTCCAGAATGATATTATTGCGGCAGTTGCGGTAGTTATGCACAGAGAAATTGAAAAGGAGATTTCTGAGGCTCAATTTGTGGCATTAATATTTGATGAAACGACTGATGTGACCATGAAATCGCAACTCACAAGCGTGTTGCGGTATGTTTCAAAGAATGGCGTTCAAGAAAGATTCTTGCATTTCACTGACTGCAGCAAAGACAGATCCGCATCTGGATTATTAGAACATGCAAAAGGAGTTATTAGCACGTACAAGTGCGACACAAAAGTAATAGCGCAAACGTATGATGGCGCAGCAGTTATGGCAGGGGAACATGCTGGACTTCAGGCCAAGTTAAAGATGATTTGTAAAGAAGCAATATTTGTGCATTGTTATGCTCACAAATTAAATTTAGTCTTAGGACAATCTGCTAGCTGTATTAAAGAAGTGCGAATATTTTTCGCCTCTTTATCAGGATTAGGAGCATTCTTTTCTAAATCTACTAGGCGGATTGAAGCTTTAGACACTGTAGTGAAAAAGCGATTGCCATCAGCTGCACTAACACGTTGGAATTTCACCAGCAGGCTTGTACTGACTGTGAAAAATCATACGAGTGATCTGCAGGAATTATTTGCTTCAGTAACAGAAAATTCAAGTGACTGGGACGCTGAAACTCTGTGCTCTGCTCGTGGCTATTTTAATCTTTTGAAAGACTTGGACTTTAATTTTTTCTTAACTTTGTTTTCATGTATTTTTCCTCTTTCTGACTCATTATTTAAAATTTTACAAAATAAGTCCAATGATATTATGTACTGCATGAAAAAAATTGAAGATTTTGGGATATATCTGAAGCAGTTTCGAGACACTTTTGAATGCTTTTGGGAAGGTTGCAACAGAGAAAGAAGCGAATTTCAGTGCATCAAGCGAGCCAGAGTAGAAAATACAGAGAATGAAAAGAATGTGTACAAGAGATTGTTTATAGAAGTTATAGACAACTTAATATGTCATGTATCTGATAGATTTTCTGATACTCTGATATCTGATACTCTGATATCTGATTTTCTGATACTTCTAAAACTGAAATTCCTAAGCCTTCTTAATCCAGATCTCTATTTAAGTTATCAGTCGTCATTCCCCAGTGAAGCTTTCAATTGTCTAATGGATGTTTATGGAAGGCATTTTGACTCTGCGCGATTGAAAAGTGAGCTCACAGCCATTTATTTTGATAATGAGTTCCACAAGAGTGTCAGTAAATTAAATGATTATATCAAGCACCATGAACTCACAGATGTCTTTCCCCAAACATACATACTGACCGCTTTGATTCTCACTATACCTGCTACAAGTGCGTCGGCGGAGAGGTCATTTTCTGCTCTCCGGAGAGTAAAAAACTATCTTCGAAATTCACAAAGCGATGAAAGACTTTCTCGTTTGTCCTTACTGAATATCGAGAGTCAGCTTTTAGATTCGATGATGACAAAGCCATCGTTTTTTAATGATGTCATTGATGTATATGCCCGTAAACCAAGAAGAATTGCACTTAATTTTAAAATGTAATTGTTAAAATAAAAGTTAATAAATTATAATATTACTTTGATTTTTCCTTATGAAACCTTCCAATATGACTCCTTTAAATTTAGAAACGTGAAAAAAGGTATATAAAGGAGCAAAATGCTCCTGCGTCATTATTTAGGGATATTTTGTTGAGTCGATTAAATTTGAGATTTATACAGTATGCTTGGACTTTCTCATCATATATAAAGACGTTGTTGAGGGGAAGTGTATCAAGTAATAAGGAATAGTAAAGCACGTACTCTTTAGTGAGAAAATTAGCATTGAGGTTTCCAGATTGTCCTGTTAGTAGGACTGATTGCAGTGTGATGGCTATGTACCGGTCGAATTTTACTAGCGCAACACATAAGGGAAGATCTATGTTTATTTGATAAAATTTTTTTTACCAAAACAGATCATTCTAGATTCCGGATGAAACATCTCTCCAGAATGTAATTTCGTTCTATTCTCTTGATAGAGAAATATTTCTGTGTATTTCTTGTTTCGCTTATCGACGAATAAAACTAACTAAAACATTTCCAAGTACTGAAAGAAAGATATTTACTTTCTGATAACAATACTGAGAATTAAAATACTTCTATCAAGAAATGTCCCATGAAAAGTTCCATTAACAAGGTACTTTTAATTAAATAGTTCCTCGAACCATCCGTAAACGATGTAGGTTGAATACAGAATATGCCGCTTCCCCTCTTAAAAAATCCACGCTACGCCCCTGATTAATAATATACAAATTTTTCAGAATACCTGCCTAAGAACTATTGTTAAAGTCCCATGGTTTATTTCTAATCTACAAATTCATTCTGAGTTAGGTATACTTCCAATAAAAAACTTTTTTATACAAATTTCAGCAAAATTTTACGGCAAAATTAATAAAATTCCATCTGCACTTCATTTTGAACTTGGTAAACACAATCCCCATCGAAACCGACTAAAACGTAAATTGCCCAAACAATTCTTCGACCCCCCATTATCTCCTTCAAATTTGAATTCAACACATAAAATAGTGTGTTCTTGATGCGTGAGCTTTCTTTGTAGACACTCAATTCTGTTTGTAGTACTCAATCAGTTCCTTTTCTGCTGCCAAGGGCCTAACTGACCAAAGGCATGTAATTATTCAATAAAAAACTAGTGGTGCTTCCAACGCACATACTTTCTCGCTCTGCTTCTATACGGTCCTTATTGCTATTCCACTACTCCATAAACCAGCAAAAGTGTACTATACCAGCAAACCATTTCGGTACCGAGAACCGACAAACGAAACTCAAATTCAACGAACCGGCACTTATACCACTACGCAACACCAACACCGCCTCTCTCGAACAGAGCCATAAAAGAATAGAACCGACCTAGAAAATGGTAAATGCATAACAAAGAAACAATTGAAACGATGGTAATACGCTTTACAAATATAAGAAGAGATAAAAAATTGTTAAAACTTAAAAATTTGAACAAATATATACAGACATTTTCACGACATTTATCGCAATTACTTATATTTTAGTCAAAACGTAATTCTATCAATTTTATCATTACGAGCCGGTAATTTTCAACATGCGAAAAACATGTCTTTCAAACATGACCAAGAAAGGAAGCGATAAACCTCATTACGAAGTATTCGTAAGCCTAGAAATTAATAATAATTTCCAAACCGTTAGGGATTGTAAGTTTATCGCATGCCTTCTGGTTATATTGTATTACAATTTAACGTTAAAATGCTCATAATTTTACTTAAATTGGTTCATACAGATATATATATATATATATATATATATATATATATATATATATATATACACACTATGGCCCGATTAAAATTAGAAGTTGAACAAAGTTGTTGAAGTTAACAGTTGAAAAATTGTTTAAAAAACGCAGTTAGGGAAAACACAGACAAGTCCTGTGTATTTATCTATATTGAATCTATTCGTGAGTAAAGTACTTCAAATGATTTTCAATAAAGTATCTACACTCTTCAATGTTTTTTTCCTGCAACATCACATTCATCAAATTAAACTCACCCGCGGGGGATCGAACTCGGTACCTTCCTTATTGAAGATCTCAACCCGAAGGTGCATTAACCAACCGCGCTACGAAACCGACTTGCGGAACAACTGCTTATATTTCAGTCAAAACGTACTTGTATCAGTTCTATCATTAGGAAGCCGGTAATTGTCAACATGCGAAAAATGTCTTTCAAAAAACATGACCAAGAAAGGCAGCGGTGAACTGCTTACTCCACATAATTTATCGGATGATCGGCATTTGGAAAATAACTACTGCGAGAAAGTATGTGCCATTCTATAGCACCACTAGTTTATTTATATATTTTTACCTGCACTTCTTACACACGTGCAGAAAATTTAAAGAAAAAAATTGGAGCGGTTTTTGAGAAAAAATTTTTTTTGTAAATTTGAATCGCAATTTACGCAAAAACTATTTGTTTTTCCAAAAAATGGTACATGACCATATTTGAAGTGCTAATTTTGTACAACCGACTTTGTCTGAGGCGAAAATCTCTATCTTCATTTTGCAGTTTTTAAGCAGTTTTTTGCAATTTTCGAAAAATAGAGCCTATCAACGAAAATGATGCCTACGTCATTCCCTTCAACGTTCTTCGCACTATTCAACAACAAAATATAATCAAAAAATTTGGAGCCACTTTTTTTTTAATTTATAAAATCTCAAAATGGGCTTCATGTAAAGTATCCTCAAATTCTAAGATATCTGTTTCAAATTCAAGAGGCCTTGAGAGGAGTAAAAACCATCGGGGAATATCAATTTTGAAGAAAGTCGACCGAACGGTTTAGGCGCTAGCGTTGACCACAGACGGACGGAATGCCGTCAATCGATTTTGAAGTATGAAGAAGCAACAAATCATGGATTTTGAATACACCACGAGATAGAGGATTTTATTTTCTAAATTTAGCAACAGGTTTTATCCACTTTTCTGTCATTAGACCCCTGCTAGAAGAGATTTTCTGGCGAAAATTCCCCGTTTTCCGCCGCACGATTACATAACTTTCTCTTCTTACGAAGTATTCGTAAGGCGAGAAAGTAAAAAACAACTCTTTCCTGCCACCTGTCATCTATCAGCGCCAAAAGTACATTTTTTGTTATTTTCTTAATTTTTCGGTTTCCTATTGGTAGAACGGAAACATTATTTTAGAATATTACAGAACACAAAAACCTAGTCATAAATGGCAATTTTCTTTTAAAAATTATGTGCCGTCTCACTTTCGCAGGAAATGTTTGAGTTTTCAAAATACTTTATTTCAAGTTATTTGAAGCGCTTACATTCACAAATATGTTTACAAATTGCTGGTAAATTTTGGAAAAAAAACTCAAAATAAACTTTATGCTATACTAAAGAGTGTAATTAGCACTATCCGTTACAAAAGTTTGAAGAAAAAATTTGCAGCCATTTATGAGAAAATGGCGTTTGAGCGTTTCTGAAAATGCGAAATTTTGAGCTACTTTTCACGGAAAACGGTTGTTTTCGAGAAACTTTACTTGACATTATTTAAAGCACATGTACTCGTAAATATAATAATGTGAAAAAAAACGCTAATATAAATATTATCGACGTGAGAAACATGTGAAAAAATTTACATTTTTCTAATTTTTGAAAAAACTCAACCTATAGAGCAATATGGCTTTAATGGCACCTGATAGAGTACATTTACCACTATCCCTACCAAACGTTTAAAGAAAAAATTTGGAGCCGTTTTTGAGAAAATCTTGTTTTAGTAACTTTTTTAAAATTGCACATATTGCACGCAATATTGCATGAAAACCACTAAAATTTTGAAAAACATTTACATGACCTTTATGAAAGAACTCAATATGCAGAACAAATTTTATTTGAACAAAAAATCTCTGTCTTCAATTTTTTAGTTGGAGAAAGACGCCGAAATAAATTCAACAATTCACAATTTTCGAAAATTCAGAGTTATCCGTGAAAATCGGACCTTTGCCATGTTCATAGGTGTATTTTACTCTATTCATACAAGAAAATTAAAGAAAAAATTTGGAGCCGTTTTTGAGAAAACTTTAAAAATCCCCGAGGGGCTTCATATAAAGTACCCCCAAATTTTGAAGAATCTTTTTCAAAATCTCAAAGCTTTGAATAGAATCAGATCGACCGGGGATATATCCATTTTGGACGAAATCGTATGTATGGTTTACGCGCCAGCACGGACGGACGGACGTTTTCCTTTCAATTGGTTTTTCGGTATCAAGGACCTAGAAAACAGGGTTTCTGGCTACACCACGTGTTAGGGGATTTTTTTCTTAATTTAGCAACTGGTTTTATCCACTTATTCGTTTTCACGGCCCGGCAATTAATTTTTTTCAGCCGAAAATTGGCCATTTTTTCGCGCATAACTTTCCCTATACTACGTATACCACTCCGTGTAAACTTATGCATACGGGAAAGTAAAAATCCAACATTTCTTTAATTTACGTTACTGAACATTCTCATATTCTTTGCCACTTTGAAAATTAATGGCATTTAATCTTTTCTACCTTTCCTTAAAATGCTATAAAAGTGGTTTCAGGATTGCTTACTATATTAGGTATTGTAAGCAATTACTATATTACGTATTGTATTCAAACACACATTGTATAATAAGTTTATAAATGTGATGACGGCACGGATAGAACAATGCTCTGTCCAAATTTACTTCACGATAGACCTATACTCTTTCAAATCGTCAAGTGTTTGATGCAGTTGTGTCACATCAAAAAAGTTGTAATCTTTTTACTTTCTCACCTTACGAATACTTCGTAAGAAGAGAAAGTTATATAATCGAGCGCCGGAAAACGGGGAATGTTCGCCAGAAAAGCCCACGCGGTTCTGGTTACATTCTGCCGTGGCAACCATGCAGCGACGTGCCTCCCGATACGCAGCCGTCGTTGGTTGAGCGTTGCCCCCTCCACTGCAGCGCTCCGAAGTCCCACGTCGGTTCTAATTTTAATCGGGCCATAGTATACATATACATATATATATATATATATATATATATATATATATATATATACATATATAATCTGTATGAACCAATTTAAGTAAAATTATGAGCATTTTAACGTTAAATTGTAATACAATATAACCATAAGGCATGCAATGAACGTAATATCCCCAACGGTTCCGAAATTATTACTTTCTCGCCTTACGAATACTTCGTAAGAAGAGAAAGTTATGTAATCGTGCGCCGGAAAACGGAGAATTATCGCCAGAAAAACTCTTTTAGCAGGGGTCTGGTAACGAAAAAGTGGATAAAATATGTTGCTAAATTTAGAAAAAAATCCTCTATTTCGTGGTGTAGTCAAAATCCATGATTTGTTGCTTCTTGATACTGCAAAATCGATTGACGGCATTCCGTCCGTCTGTGGTCAACGCTAGAACCTAAACCGTTCGGCCGATTTTCTTCAAAATTGATATTCCCCGATCGTTTTTACTCGTCTCAAGGCCTCTGGAATTTGAAACCAGGGTTGGGCAAAATACTTGAAAAATGTATTTCAGATACAAAATACAAAATACTTCCCCGAAAGTATTTTAGATACCAAATACAAAATACTTTCATAAAAGTATTTTAGATACAAAATACAAAATAGTATTTTAAAATACTTTTGAAAATACAAAATACAACCAACGATGTTTTACACATAACTTCTATCCTATTTTTTCTCTTTTAAACAATTATTCACGTTCAAAATTCACATTTAAAATCACATTACATTTAAAATTTTATTATTAAAAATATATAACATTTTTTACACAAAAATGTTTCAAATTAAATTTTCAACCCATTTCAGGTATCAGTATGGGGTCATCCATAAATTACGTAAAGCTAAATGGGGTGGGAGGGGGTCAGAGAGGGGGTCTGAGGCAGCTTTACGCTGCTTTATATACGTAGAGATAGGGAAGTGCGTTACAAGGGGGGAGAGGGTATTGAAAATACTCGAAATTTGCGTTTCGTAATTTAGACGGCCCCTATCATTTGTGATGTATGTTCATATTTTAAGTCTGAAAGGCATCTTTTCCATGCTAACACGCAACACTCACCGTGCTGGATACTCGGATTGACATGAAATTTCACCAGCTGGTAGAACACCACGCAAAACCTATATACACAAATTTTGAAGTGCTATGGAATATTGTAAATAGCGTTTTATAGGCATTTTGTTTTTAGCAGGACCTTTCGTGACCCTCGCGCTTCCCGCAGCGGGCGAGCCGTTGCTTCGGCAGCGCTAGGAACGTTACGGGGCGTCTATCAGCCGGTGTCAGATTTCCAAGCGCGTTCGTTCCATCTGAACCTGCAAAGTAAACACCTGTTTTTGTCACCCCGCCTGCCCTCCAAGTAACTGAGACCATGCCGAAAGGCTGATAGTGCAAGCGCGGTGTATGAGTAACGTCCGCAGAACCAGCGGCGAGCAGCGTTTCCGCCCCTCTAGGCTCGGTAAAGTCAAGAAAGGTCCCAATACTAATTATAGCAAAAACACTACTTACAATGCTTCATAGCACGTAAAAATTTGTATGTAGGGGTTTTGAAAGGTGCTCAACAAGCTGGTAAAATCTCAAGTCAATCCGAGTATCCAGCATTGAGTGAGTGTTGCGTGTAAGAAGCGAAGGAGTACAAAGATATCACCATGAGTTCTTGGGAGGTGATAGTTTGGGAAAAATATTGCAGGATATAGACAATTAACTAAGGTGCCTTTCAGACTTAAGTATGAACATACATTACAAATGATATGGATACCTAATGAATACCACGGATTGTTATGTTTTAAAATATGCATTTTAGGTGCCTAAAATAGGTTCTTTCAGCATCTGTTAGGCTTTTTAAATGGTAGAATAGGCACTAATAAAACTCGTAATATACAAGAAAATTCACTTTTTGACTATTTATTATATTTCTCAAAGATAACATAAATCAATATTACGTAGAATCAGTATTGACCATTTTGCGATAATACTATTTAACACGTTTGGTAGTAAGAATTATTCCAACCGTATTTTGCCTCACAATAAATTATTAATACATTCTCCAAGTTTTCAAGAGAAAACGAATGTTTCTTATCGGTCAAGATCACTTTGCTTTCGGGGAAATTCAATCGCTTATCTTAGAAACGAAGGCAGCTTCTCCACGAAGTCAAAAAGTAGTGGCATGGAGACTTTTATCGCTAGATCCTTGTGTGGTATATTCATTTCTCGCTCTCTTACAGGTGACAAAATGAGACAAGGGGATAAAAAGGTAAAAGAGGACGAATGCAATTTAGGTTGTTAAAAATGACTTAAAATAAATGTCATCCTTGTCTGTTGTGCCGACAAAGAAGAAAAAGGTAAAAGGAGCCATAGACAAAAGAAGTTAGGCAAATGAGTCTCATTTTAGGTTCTTAAATGTAGAATAGGCACAAATAGGCATTAATATTAAAATAGGCTCTTTTAGGCGCTACAAAATTGACGGTTTTAGTTCAAATAAACCTAAAATGTACATACAAAGCTTCATTTAGTACAAGGTACACAGGAAAAAATAGATTTTTACCTAAATATACCACAACGAAATATCAGCTCTTAAAAACACCGCAAGCACAAGTTTTTAATCACTGCGTACAACCACAGAGCCACCAGGCACACACATGGGCAGCACTCGTTCTGGCACGCGGAGCCTGCTCTCCGAGAAATTGAATCGGAGCTCGCGATTACAACCACGGTGTAAGAAATGTATTATACACCGTGATTACAGCGATCCTCCGGTTATCTCCGGTTGAACCGACGACGGGGGGAAAACGTAATCGGAGAAACCGGAGGTCCGGCTCCACTCGTCCACGTGGCGGGACCCTCTCCATTTACTTGCCCAATGAATGTTTGTGACGGATTAATCAAAAAGTATTTTTGTATTTTGAAAATACAAAATACTATCAGAAAGTATTTTCGATACAAATACAAAATACATGTTTAAAAATGTATTTTCGATACAAAATACAAATTACAAAAGTATCGAAAATACGTATTTTAAATACAAGTATTTTCGATACTGCCCAACTCTGTTTGAAACCGATATTTTAGTATTTGAGGGTACTTTACATGAAGCCCCTTTTGAGATTTTCAAAGTTCAAAGAAAATGGCTCCTAATTTTTTGATTATATTTTGTTGTTGAATAGTGCGAAGAACATTGAAGGGAATGACGTAGGTATAATTTTCGTTGATAGGCCCAATTTTTCGAAAATTGCAAAAAACTTTTTAAAAACTGCAAAATTGAAGAGAGATTTTCGCCTCAGACAAAATCGGTTGTACAAAATTAGCACTTCAAAAAATGTCATGTATTATTTTTTGGAATATCGAGTAGTTTTTGCGTAAATTGCGATTCAAATTTACAAAACAAATTCTCAAAAACCGCTCCAAAATTTTTCTTTAAATTTTCTGCATGTGTGTAATAAGGGACGGTAAGTATATAAATAAACTAGTGGTGCTATAGAATGGCACAAACTTTCTTGCAGTAGTTATTTTTCAAATGCCGATCAGCGGATAAATTATTTGGAGTAAGCCGTTCACCGCTGCCTTTCTTGGTCATGTTAGAAAGACATGTTTTTCGCCTGCTTCCTAATGATAGAACTCATACAATTACGATTTGACTAAAATATAAGTATTTGGTCCGCATGTCAGTTCCTTGGCGCGGCTGGCTAAAGCACCTTCGGGTTGAGATCTTCAATAGGGGAGGTACCGAGTTCGATCCCCAAATGGGGATTTTAATTTGATGAATGTGATGTTAGAGGAAGAAACATTGAAGAGTGTAGATACTTTATTGAAAATCATTTGAAGTACTTCTACTCACGAATAGAATCAATGCAGATAAATAGACAGGCCTTGTCTGTGTTTTCCCTAACTGCATCTTTTAAACAATTTTTCAACTCTGTTATTCGATTTCCGAAGCGTATGACATGTCAAATCAATCGTTGTCTAGTATATATCTGTATGAACTAATTGAAGTAAAATTATGGGTATTTTAACGTTAAATTGTAATACATTATAACCAGAAGGCATGCGATGAACTTACAATCCCTAACCGTTCCGAAATTATTATTACTTTCTAGCCTTACGAATACTTCGTAAAGCGGTTCACCGCAGCCTTTCTTGGTCATGATTGAAAGACATGTTTTTCGCATGTTGACAATTACCGGCTCCTAATGATAAAACCGATACAATTACGTTTTGACTAAAATATAAGTAATTGCGATAAATGTATTGGAAATATCTGTATATATTTGTTCAAATTTTTAACTTTTAACAATTTTTTACTTCTCTTCTTGGATTTGTAAAGCGTATGTACCATCGTATCAATTGTTTCTTTATCATACATTTTCCATTTTATAGGTCGGTTCTATTCTTTCATGGCTCTGTTTGACACAGGCGGTGTTTGTGTGGCGTAGTGGTATAAGTGCCGGTTCGTTGACTTTGAGTATCGGATGTCGGGTCTCGGTACGGAAAACGTTTGCTGGTATAATACACTTTTGCTGGTTTATGAAGTAGTGGAATAGCAATATGGATCGTATAGAAGCAGAGCGAGAAAGTATATGCGTTGGAAGCACCACTAGTTTCTTCTTGTAATGTTCTTTGTCTCGCCCTTTCTTCTTTATATGCGAGATGTTCATGCAAGATAGCTTTTACATCTCTGCCGAAACAATAATATCATTCCTTCTGCCAACGTAATCATTTGTAAACCATTCAGATATGCAATATCAAATTGATTGTTCCAATTATTTCTAAACTCCTCTAACGATGGTTAAAAATATCTTCACACTTGTTTGCGTTTTTTGTAATTTTCTTCACTCCGAATAGAACAAGTTAATAAGTTTTGTTGATAAGCTCTTGTCGGAATTCTTGCTTTCACCCAAAATATCAATCTCTCCCGAACCACAAGTTTAGCACTTGCACTAACTGTTCACTTCACTGCCATATGTTATAAAATAAAACTTGAAGCATTTGTTTGATGGTAAATTGTGTCCAGTTATTTGGAGTTTTATATTAATAATTAATATTATTTCTTATTAAAAACTCACATTCTCCGGGACTGCATATGACACTAACATATGACATTATGTTAGATTAGCAATCTGTGAACATGAGTGACATGATCGATTAAAATTCTTGTATTGTTGTGCTCGGGCCTGACTCAGTGGTGGTGACAGCTCTGGAAATGAGCTTCACACTGAGAGTCACATTTAGAAGCTCAAAGGAGAGCTAAAAAGTTGAAAGATGTGAATGACTGTGCTGAAAGGGATGTTAAATTAAAGCAAGATTTTCATGGACCACTGACTATAGATGACCAAAAGCAATTTGTGTTGTGTTCAAGACCAACGTTCACTGTACTCAGATTGCAAGGAAGACACATTTAAAAGGAAGTACCCGCAAGAAAAGTAAAAACCATAATACAGTCAAAGGTGCCATCCATATATTATGTAAATTTGAATACCCCCTCTCCCCCCATAACACACCTGTAAGGCACGCTTGAACTCCCTTAAATAATTACATAATGCTGGTGGCATCCCCCCACCCCTTGTAAATGCAAGAAGTGAAAATAAATTATAGAACAGTAAACATAATTAGTATTCATATTACTTGGGTTGTATATTAAAATGAATGATAATTAAAGTAAAAATTAGTTGGCGATATTGACCGAACCCAACAATAAGATTGAGACAAGTTGTAAGACAATAGGTAAGAAAAATTTTGATCACAGGCCAGCACATGTCGCCGTGGATGACGCATGAGCAAGAGTCTACCACGCCGATTTAAATATATTCTAAAATATACTACATATTAATTTTGAATATTTTCTTCCTAAACTTACAAATTCAATAAAGAAATAGACGAAATAATATTTCTATTTAATGTAACAATTTACACCTAATAACTTTATGTTTTTAAAACAAATTAATTAGTTAATATTTTAATGTTTAGTACAAGAAAAGGGATTATTTCAACAAAAGTCAAAAACTGTAAAAAAAAAATTTAAAAAAAAAAATCAATGTCACATAACAATGAACTAATCCCCTCTATCCCTATGTATTGCATCCTGAAACACCTTCCCCACCGGTTTAGCTTTACATAACTTATGGACATCCCAAACAGAGTGAAAATGTATTAAATTGTAATATAAAATTAAACACATAACAATGGTTTTCCACTGACTTACAACAACAAACCCAGCAATCCCTAAAATTCAAATTTTGCGCTTAAGGTAGGCAGAGGTTAATATTGGCCTATTGAGATGAAATTTTATTTTCAAGTAAATTTGAATATATGGAAAATATTAGGGGGTGAACCAAAAAAAATTGGCAAAATAAGGACACTAATACATATCTGGCAATCTTCTGAAGAAAATTATTGACCATTCTCTCCTTCAATAAAAAATTCCTCACCTTTTCAATAAAAAAAATTTTGAGAGAAGGGATCTACCCAAACCCACTAAAATTATCAAAGATGATACCAATATATGAAAAGGGAAACAAACTACACAACTATTAATCTAGCAATTTTCTTGAACAATGATTTTAACTTCCCCCTCTCTGGCACAATAAACAGTTGAAGGCAAAAGCTCTGAGTGAGCACTGATGACAACATTCCAAACACATCTTCACTGGCACAAAATTGAAACTGTTTTCTGTGGAAGACCAGAATTTCTGTCTGTGATTTTCTCCAAAAAATGTAAAGAACTGACAAAAGTAGGTGAAGGTCCTTCATAGGAGATACCTCAAACTCCTAAGAAAGTTGGAACACAAATTAATGAGAAAGCTGGGAAGGCATGCCTGATTCTCCAGAGATTGGCATTGTTTCATAAAATCTAGTAGTTGATTTCATACCAATACCCCCACTCCACCCGCATTTCTTCAATCCATCATTCAAGAAAAGCTGCGTGAATAATAGTTACAGACCCATATCTTTAGTCCCTATAGTTTTGAAAGCCTTTGAATCAGTAATACACTCATAATTAAGCACTTATCTTGGTCTTTGTAAAATAATCAGTGATGCACAATTTGGGTTAAAAAAAGGTCGACAATTGACTTGTTTCTCTAATTAAAAAAAGTCCTTAATGTTTTTCAGACAAAAGACTTTGCTTAGGCAACTTTTTGTGACCACCTGAGTAAAGCTCACAATTGCGTAGACCATGCTCACCTACTAAGCAAACTAAATGAATATGGCATAAATGGCACAGATCATGAATATATCTTATCTCCAAGGATGCAAACAAATTGTGTTTCAGAAATAAGTGATCAAATAAAGAACAACTTAAATGTGGTGTCTCCCAAAGTTCTAGACCTTTGTTATTTACTTTTAATGATCTACTTACTTTTGTACCCATACACTGTAATCTATATGCTGATGGGTGATGATACCACATTTATTAATACGGACTCAGATCTTCAAGCACTCAAAAAACCTTACACAAAAAACACAGTACCTAGCTGATAGTGCTGCTAATGCTTAATTACTGACTGAAAGTAAAATATAGTAAATAAGCTTTAGCCTAAGAGAATTGCCCAATGATGATAATCCAGTTAATATGAAACTTCTAGGCATAGTGGTGGATAACAAATTATCCTGGGGGGGGGTCACATGTTAAATAAATTAATTGAAAGCCTTCCAGAATAATATACTTATTTAGAAATCTAAAAAAAACATGTACACTCTTATTTGCATATATTACAAAAATAATTCTAACCCTTAGTAACTCATACTGGCATACTTTATACGCCACTGGAACAGTTATCGCCATAGGTGTCAGATTACATCAGTGCGCATTCTCACATTTGACCTAACATCGCAAAAGGCTGCATCCTCCTCGATACTCAGTTGTGGAAGATTTACTGCAATGGGTTAGTCAATTGTATTTCCTTTGGAATGTGTTCATTAGCGTACATTCTAAACCGCACGGGTACTAATGTAATTTTTCAATTTCTTTTAATTATCACAGGATATTTTAAAATTTGTTGATGAAATCAAACTAATTTATATTGTTTTTACGTTAGGAACAATAAAGAGATGAACAATTTATCACAAAAGCAGATAAGAGAATTACTACATAAGGAATCGTTAGAAGACGAAATTTGTGATGTTGCAATGATGAATGACAATGAATGATTCTGAGGAAGAAGTTGTAGTGCCCGAGAGTGAACAAGACACAAGCTCTTCACTTGATTATGCTAGTGATTATTCAAGCAGCAATTTACGGTGTAGATATGATTTCATTGGCAAAGACAAGGTTACAAAGTGGAATAAAACACCACTTGTCAGCGAATTTACAAAAACTGGAAGTCCTGACGATCAAGAATAACTACCACCAAAATGAAGATATCACTGACACATATGCAGAAGAGCAAAAAACCACACTACTACAATTATTACTACACTTACTACTAACTGGTACAACAAATTTGCATGCAACGAAATAATGTTCTTAATGTTATCAAATGATCAAATGCACACAATGTTCTGAAGACTAATATGCTAAATTTATTATTATTATTATTATTATTATTGTTATTTAATTAAAATTGTAATATGGATATATTTCAAATAAAACTAAATAAAAATTGTAAATAAATATTATTCAGGTGGTGCAGAGTTAATTTTTCTAATAAAATAGGCTTGGCGTACAAAGTACGCCGCACGGGTACTTCTATGATAAAACATAGGCTGAAAAACTAACGGTTAAAACACATGACATTTGGGTTTTAAATTCATATTTGATAATGGACTATCTTAGCACAAAAAATTATGAAGATGGCTCTCTTTAATCTCCTCTTCTTCAGTGTAATAAAATGCATCAGCAATTGTATTTATTTCTGAGTTTAACTTTCTTAGAATTTATTTGAATATGGTTGGTACCAGAGTGATGTTTAAAATATGAAAATTTTCTTGGGTTGCTTTAAAGTTTTAACATAAAAATTTTTTCTAAGTGACTTCATTCCAGAATGGCTCCCTTACTTATATTTCAATCAATTTTTAACAGTTTAAAATAGTAATACTTGTACACTTTAATTAGGAAAATTAAAATGCAAAAATGATAATTACTTTTCCACAATGTGCATACAAAATATATTTCTCCTTGATTGCATTGCCAATGTAATGAAACAATTGGAAATTGATGTTGACATTTCATATTGTAAATCCCCCAAATTTTATTTAAGGAAATGTCATACACCTTGTTTTTGCAGAGATTCATTTCTATATTACTGTAAAATTGATTATCACTTTTACGTCACATTTTTAGGGGCTACAAGGAAAAAGTTTCAATCCACGTCTGTTAGGTCAATTCTGACAGATTAATCCACACTTCTATGATATTTTTGCATGCATTAAATAGGAGCTTACTGTAAGACTGTATTGATCACAATCTGCACGAACTGGCCACTCAATACCATCACCAGCAGGAGTGCAAGAGAGATTAATAACCTGTGAATAATTCAGATAATGTTTTATAAAACTCAATGTGGTGATTTCAGTAATTCTCTTACAATATTCTAAAAAGCTTAGTCTCACCTGAATAAAATTCTTTTTCCATCCAAGATTGTAAGGATAAATGAAAACAGAGTCAGAGCCTAGACGTCGATGTTTTGCTTTCTCAACAATCCAGTCTTCTATACCTGTCTGGTTTCTTAAAATAGCTCTCATCTGAAAATATTTTAATTATAAAATTTTACAACTTGTTTTCTCAATTCAATATTAAAACCTAAACAAAATGTTAATACTCATACAAAGAATAACAAACAAATCAAATAACTGAAATTAAACTGTCAATTTGAGAACTTTACAGAGCAGTTCTTAGCTCAATTATGGATCTTAAAAGCACATAACAGAAGACACATTTTTTCCCCCTATTAATACTCAGGTCCAAAATAAAATTTTTAAGTAGCAAACAATTTTTCTAACAGAATTACAATATTAAAAGAGATTTTACATCAATGTCAATTTTGTATGACATTATTTCTAGAATTGTTACTGGAAGAGGCAATCAGGGAGTTTTATGATCAAGGCAAATTTCTTTCAACAATTGTTTTGCACAAGAAAAACAAAGACATTTTGATGAAAAGGAGTTAATTGGTTTTGTTGTTTAAAATTACCTGGAAGTAAAGTAACATGCCAACTGCCAGCACCACTCCAATGGAAAGTCCCAAACAAAATACACAAAACGCAAGTGTGGACATACTGAGGTAGACAATTGGCTCATGGCCAGTTCCATAATACAAATACCACACACGATTAATGGCCCGATACAGAGAGCAAGAGAGGACCACACTTGCTTGCAGGCAGCCACAAACAGCAAAAAAGAGGAAGAGAGTGAAATGAGTGTGATTTAGGTGACCCACACAGTTGTTGATCCATGGACAGTGATGATCCATTTTCATTACACATCGTTTGCCTGAAACAAGTGAATGTGCTGTTCTAAGAAAATTTATTGCTATGAAATGATGACTGTGACTTTTCTAGTGACAGGACGACAAACCATCAATTGTGCAGGTGTTTTAGAAAGATGAGAATAAATATTTTCATATTTAGTAATTACGATTTATAATTTCTGAAATGTAAAAGTCAATTGTTAATTTTTAACATTAAGACTATGATGCTATTGTTAACTTCTACATTTGTGTGATACAGTTTAACACTACACTCTCTTTCAAAAAATACAAAACTTACACTTGCGACAGTGATGGGAGCGAGGAGCTTTATATCCTTCACAAGTGTTACAATATTGTAGGAATTCTTCTGCTTCTTCTTTTTCCTGTCAGAAAAATTGTAACTTTGGGTTTATTTTTTCCTTTTATGTACTTTCCAGTAAATATACCCACAGAATATAAATGATTTTACCGGTCTCCATTGTAGAGGCAAGTATCCGGGACCTTCGTAGATTGCATTGAGAAAATTGTAAAGAGTCAGAAGACTGAATACTAAGAATATCCCAGAATTGAGGCATCCACCAATAGAATCAGTTGGTGGCCACCACATACTACTACAATGAACTGTCATAAATGTGACACATTTGATAATACCTGCAAAATGACAATGAATTAGAGAGTGAAAATTGGCTTTGGTTAAACATGCCACATATCTCAGTCACCACACAGGACATCATTTGTAAAAAAAATCCTTTATGCTAGTCATATATCGTTTATTACTGTCCAGGAACTGTCAGATTGAATTATAATGACTACTGTACATAATTTCACAAACCTAAAGCTGTGAGCGGTCCCCAGTGACAGATCCGTCTCACTGGAACCCAAAACATAGTGAATGCAATCGTTATGTTCATTCATGCAAGGAAGCTTCGGATTTCACAGGAACCTTATACGTTTGAGAATCGAGGGAAATTAAGTGCGTAGCTTCTGCGTACATCACTTCTTGTCATTCTTGTTGTCATATAACGAACTGAATGTTCTGCATCGTCCCGGGAAGCACTGCTAAGAAATGGGCGCCGCCATATTATGTATCATACAAACAGAATACATGGCACAAAGATATCTGCAAGTAATACTAAGCAACGTAAAAACATGGCACCCATGGACGAGTGGACTATTTAAATGGAAGAAAATACAAACATTCTTCCTTGTGAGCATGTACATAATGATTGATACATAAAATAAATAAACGTGCATATTACGCACAGGATTATTTTTAAAAAATTATCAGTTAATATGAAAGAACAGTCATGGTAAGGTTCCAGTGAAATATGAAAACCATCACAAGAAAATTTGGCTCTTATCTCTTTTCGTTAAGACGTGGTGACCACGATGTGAAAATTTTCTTACACCGTGATGGATATTGTTGATTCCGGGCGCGTCAACTTCTGTCATTAGTCCCATAAGTAAAGTACTTTTTCCTTCTTCGGGAGGTGGCGGTGATCTTGCCCTGCTGGATGGTGAGATCAGGCTCCGACTTACCGTGAACCCCCACCAGCAGAGGCGGGATTTCGGATCTTTCATTGGGGGGGGGGGGAGGGCAAATTTTGGCGCTACTGTGAACACGAAAAATTCGTTTATATGAATGGTTTTAATTAATTGTACTGTAACTACATACACTGTTTTCAATTTTGTTAATTATTTAATTGATTATTATTGAATGTTATTAATTAGATTAGTTGAACACAGAAGTGACGATCCTCATTGTTATTTGAACGGTCCGAACTGTAAATTCAACAATGCATTTTCTCAGTGAATCATATATCGAAATATTCATGATTCACATTTTTATTGTTTATTACGATCAAAAATGTTTATACATAACTGTAGGATACATATTTTGAAATCTACATTAATAAATTATTTTAATTAAAATGCAATCTTCTGTGCAAGGTGATAATATGAGCCTCCACTTTTATTTCGACTTGTGTGCGCATGTACATTAAATTTTGTCCTATAAAGTTTTTTGAAAACGCAACAGTTTTCTGTAAAAATGAGCTAAAATTTACGCATTTTCAGAAACACTCAAAAACCGTTTTCTCAAAAACGGCTCCAAATTTTTTTCTTCAAACTTTTTGTACGGATAATGCTAATTGCAGTGTTTAAGATGGCATAAAATTCATTTTGCTGTAATATTTTTTTTCTTCAAAAATTACACAAATGGAATTTTGTTGAACTTTCTCTCATGTCAATATGCACATTATGGGCGATTTGTATATATTATTGCATTTGTGAGTGGCAGATCCACACGACTTCCAATAAAGCTTTCCGAAATCGAAATAGTTTTCTGTAAAAAAGATCTTTTCGCATTAACATATTTGTGAGTGGCAGTGCTTGAAACGATTTCCAGTAATGTGTTTCGACATCTCAATGGTTTTCTGTGAAAAAGAGCTTCAAATTTTGCATTTACAGTAACGCTTAAACGCCATTTTCGTAAAAACGGCACCAAATTTGTATGTGTGTAAGAGGTGAGAATAGGACAAGGAAGGGGAAGGAAATATCGCGCTCTCAGTTGGTTTCTGTCTTTGTTATTTCTCTCGCTTCTGTCTCTCTTTTCTTTAATTTGTATTTTTCTATTTGCCTCTTTATTACAGAGTGGAAGTCCGCGACTTTCGGGACCATCCCTGACAACCCCGGGATAATGGCGGGTGGAAATCGGCGCAAGCCCAGAATCTTAATAACCCATACTAAATGAAACGAAGAGGTCGATTGAAACGAAAAAATATGAGGACTTGTCATGTTTAGAGTAGATTCCCTCCTCCACCCCGCACACTATGATACTATGAACATTTTTATGATAATGTAGTATCTTTGTCCTGCAGCTCTTTGTCTGTAAGGTGGAATAAAAGTGTCATTACGGATCTAAAGTAGTCGTGTTCTCATAATGTGAGTTTATTTGTCATCATAGTTTGACAACAAATTAGAATATGCGGTGAAAATGTTTTGATGCCTTTTTCTCGAAAGTAGATCCATTTGGGTTAACATGTTTTTCAGCCGAACCCTTCAAATACTTACGACGTAGCTAATTTAACGGATAACGTTTCAGTTGTGTTGAAATAAAAAATGCAATTAAAACTCAATATCTTGCATATCAATGACGACCTCCTTTTTCCTCGTTTGCTAAATCAGCTGTGGACTACTATTTAAACCTACCTTTGGCTTTTTAACTATTTTTCACGTGTTCATAATTCTTTTATATCACGCCATCTGATGACACTAACTGTAAAGTCTAAGGCTGTATTTGGCAGCGCCACGAAATGATATCCCCCTTCGAAATAGGAAAAAAAATTTCCAATAGAAAAGTGCATAATGTATTGTGAAAAGGGTTTCTCGAAATCTTTGGACATGAAATGCGAATAAGGATCAATAATATTGGAAGTACAAACAATAAAGAAAACCTTCGTTAACGGCCGTGGAGCTATTTGATCTGTCAACAAATGCAATTAACTTATTGTGTTATAACAAATGTAATTAACGTGGAGCTATTTGATCTGTCAACAAATGCCTTTTAATCTTGTAAAAGCTGCCTTATTTTCAAATATACACTTAAAGAAAAGAAGCTCCCAATAAAAAGTAATTTTTGTATGTGTTGATTATAAAAAATGCTAACAAAATGAAAACAATAATCATGACGATTTCAATGGAATTTTGACACACCGCCTACAATAGGATACTTCTTCAAGTTCATTATAATTTTCGATAAAAATCGTTTTATTTTGTAGGTATTTTATACAATTAGAGCATATAACAATGAATTTT
This sequence comes from Acheta domesticus, assembly GCA_031308135.1. NCBI lineage: Eukaryota > Metazoa > Arthropoda > Insecta > Orthoptera > Gryllidae > Acheta > Acheta domesticus. Next base: position 107,466,996 of record JAHLJT010009436.1, read on the forward strand.
GTGATTGACAATTATTTCTGTTTTTAATTTGAGGGAAATTTTTTCGACATTTAATGGCGCAAAATTAAGTGTATTTTTTGGTAGGTCGAGCGCCAAACAGCCCTTAAATGTTTAAAGGAAAAATATTTTATTTCGTCTTTTGTCTAAAGTTTAATTTCATAATTGAAAAATTCAGTTAACTTGTTTTCATAAATGTTGAAAGTCAAATAGCGCCCCTTGTGATTGGCGCCTATAGCACGTGGCATATGTCCCATTTTCTAGATACGCCTTTGAACAAAGGTTATCCACAAACCTCTCAAAGAATTTCCTCTTTAACGAAGAACAAAACTCTTAACCTCTTAACAACGTTAACAAAGAGGGTATCTATAAGAGGATACGTACCCCGCAGCCACACTTTGTGTATGGTTCACGATCGAAACTTTCAAAATAATGAAACAGGAAGTTACGTTCTCTTCGGTAGTTTTCAGAAATGGTCGCTAGAGGGTACTGTTGATCCCAGCAACCATACGTAATTTCCGGGCTTGGAGATGGGGGACACAAGTCAGATCCCCCAATAGCGTACATTCGAGAAAGTTGTGGGAGATGTGGGGATTATCCTACCCTGTGACGACCCCCTGCTCTGTAGTACTAGCATAGTACACTAGGTACTAGTACTTGGTGGTGCTACCTATGTGGGACGCATAGAACTGCTTGGCCCTATCTTGAATTGTTAAGACGCTATAAAGAGTGGGTATACTAAGCCGCCATTTTGGTTCATTGTGTAGCGCGGCAACTCAAAATGACAAAAGGAACAAGAGTCTGGTACATGGAACACATTTTTCAGCACCTATATGTGGAGTTCTGAAAACGCAGTGTTAGTACATTTTTCTCGGCGCGGACAAAGTTCCCGTGACTTCCGCCCACCTGGGAACTCTTTGTGCTACTCCCGCCAAATTATGGGAGTTCCATGCTGCACCAGTGTGTCATGGGGGCGCCAACAAAAAAATTAATTAATTAAGAAATTAATTAATCATTGTTCCCCCGGGCCTCTACGCATGGGGGCGTCTTCTTCCGCCGCGCGGCTTCACCCACGCCGCCGACACCGATGACGTCACGTCGACATCGTCACCTTCACCGTCATCGCCGCCGCCGCCGCCGACGTTGCCGCCGGGACCGGCGCCGCTGCCTCCACCACCGTCGCCGCCCTTATCTCCCACCGCCTCCGTCCGTCCGCCCTTCCCCCGCCCGGCCGGCTAGCCACCCCCTGCCATGCGCCCGGTGTCATTCTCGGGGCGGTGGTCAGAGCTGGCGTGGCTAGCGGGCAGAGTGCTGGGTGGTGCTGCTGGACCACGACGGAACGGGGCGTGCGGTGGGCAACTTATCGCTCCACACGGGAATGCTCAAAAACTTTGGCGTGAAGCATTCCCGTCAGCGAAGGGCATTTCTTCTATGTGCATTGAGACCCTCTACTAGACAGCAGTGTAAAAAGGAGGAGCTGTGGTACTATGAGAGTAGTCTGGTTTGAAAAATCTAGGCATATGTGCCTCGTAGGCTACAATACATTCTGAAATGTTTACAATAATTTAATTTTTCTTACTGAATCAGTCAGGTAGCCTCGCCTAGTCAGTGTACCTTTCATTTTGTGTTTTCATAGCAATGCAAGAGTTTTGTGAAATTGTTAAAGTTTTTTGTATTCTTTGACACGCAGCAATGGCCCGTAACATCATAGCATATTTCAGCGATCTGCCATTGTCTTTCTCCAGCCACATATAGTCAGTAGATGGAAGAAAATCTAAATACTAGCTTACACATCTAAATACACATCTTAATATTTGACAATGGTGTTATATTGTTATTAATTTGTTACTATTATTGTTATTAATTGTTATTAATTTGTTATTGTGCGCGAATTTGCTTCGTAGATTCCCAAGACGTTGAAGAGAATAATACCAAATCTTCCTAAAAGATTGGATCAAAAGAAATGGTCCGTACACAGAAAAAGTCGACCCAAAACTTTAAAAAGTATGTTGTCACCCCAGACAACAGTGGGGTAGCAAGACAATAGATGTAGGCAGTTCTTCATATATGATGTTAAGTAGTTCCTAACCTTTGGGTAAAGAGGAAAAGACCAGTTTTCAGAAATGTGAAGTACCTGTACCTCATATAAAAAGCTCAGTACAGTCTGGTACTTAATAAAGTCCATTCAGCAAGAATGTCCAATATGAATTCTTATAGGCGTACATGTAGTGGTCTGTTTAACACTAAATTCAGGACAGTCAAACACTAAATTCAGGTTTTGATTTCTTAATGAAATTTCCCCTTGGAAATTTGACATTTTAAGAAAATTTTATTAACGGTGATATTAAATACAATTCTGGACATTTTGTAAGACGTTGGGACCATTTCAAAAGACCTTAATATGCAAAGACATTTTAATAGTATGGGGATTTTTTAAATCCAACAATTTCTAGTAATAAAAAACATTGAAAGGTTGTAAACATTCAGTAAGAAACCCTCTCATGGAGATATGCAGAAAAGTGCAGTCTGAAAAATGCACCATTGACGAAAAATTTTCCAGAGAAGTTTTCTGCCTACCAAAAACTAGAAAAGAAGATTCAGATAGACCAAAATGTAATGAAAACTTAATTGGAAGGAATACATGGAAATTAACAAAACATTCATTGAAGAAAAAAGCACTTTATTTTAGTTTTCAAAAATGTGTTCCAAAATACACACTAACAGAAAAATATCAGTCTTATTAATTCATACACATACACATCCAAAAATAGAAAGACATTTTAATGAGCAATTTATTTAAGTTATGATCAGTTTGAAAATTTTACTTCTCATAATCAGAAAGTGGAAATTGTTAAAATAGCACACACACACACACACACACAGAAACAGGAGGTAGTCTGTATCCTTGAGAAGAAGATCATAGAGCTTTTAGAGTTTGTTAAACCTCCGCACAATGTGCATGGAGAGATCAAAAAGTTGGCGCATGAAATTCGTACATGTTTTAATGAAGTTGTGGCAGTTCTCGAAAGAGAACCACCAGTCACAGCTAAGGAGCCCGAAGAGACCGTCAATGAGGTGTCCTCCAAGAAGAATAATCCCAAAAAGCCCAAGGGGAAAGGAAAGACGACAGGAATGGTCGGGATACCTAGGGTGGAGGAGTCGCATACCTCACAGAGAACCCCACCAAAGTCTACTGAAGCACCCGGGAGTCGATGGAAGACAGTCGAGCCAAGGAGGAAGAAACCATCGCACTCCATTCCCAAACGTCGGGATACCCTAGTAGTGAGAGCCAACGAGAGCGCGACGTACGCGGACATTTTGCGACGCATGAAACAAGCCCCGGAGCTTGAAGAACTGGGACGCAACGTGGTTAAAATAAGAAAGAGAGGCACGGGAGACTTGCTTTTGGAGATGGAACCGGCGAGTGGCTCGAAGGCAGCGCAGTTCCAGACTGCGGTGGCAGAGCAACTTAATGGAATAGCGGAGGTAAAGACACTGGCAACTGAGGTGCTCCTGGAGATAAAAGACATGGACGAAGTTACGACAGAAAAAGAAATTGTTGAGGCCTTGGAAAGTCATCTGGAGGCGGCAAAGGACAGGAAAGTTGTAGTTGAATTCCTTCGTACCGCCTACGGTGGCATCCAAACAGCGGTGATTGCACTACCAGCAGATCTAGCCAGGAAAGCGGTGCAATTGAAAAGAATTAAGATTGGTTGGATTAGGTGCCGCATTCGAGAGAAGATAGTTGCTACAAGGTGTTACAGGTGTTGGGTTTTTGGGCACCTGGCGCGTAACTGCAAAGGGCCTGATAGGTCCAAAAACTGTCATCGTTGCGGGGAGGGTGGGCATATTGCTAGGACCTTCACTAAAAGCCCTAACTGTTGTCTCTGTCAGGGAAAGACCGAGAACCGCATGCAACTGGTAGCTACAAGTGCCCCTATTACCAAGAGGCCATAAAGAAGGTGGAATGAAGCCGAAAAAATGATAATGAGAGTTATCCAGCTTAATCTAAATCATTGCGAGGCGGTATAAGATCTTCTCAGACAGTGCACGAGATGAAAATAGACGTAGCGATCCTGTGTGAACAGTATAGAAATATAAACAGTCCTCAATGGGTTTCGGACGCCACTGACCGAGCTGCGGTGTGGATTTGCGGTAATAAACCACTCCAGGAGGTTAAGCAAGTCCCGGAGGATGGATTCACCTGGATCAAGGGGTGCGGCATATATTTTTACCGTGTTTATTCTGCACCCAGTGAGTCCCTCGAGGAGTTCAAGGCATTACTTGATAGGCTATTGGATGATGCGAGAGGGCGAAGACCTCTTATTATTGCTGGGGACTTCAATGCATGGGCCACGGAGTGGGGCAGCAGGGTAACGAACCAACGAGGGACGGCTCTCCTGGACAGCCTAGTCAGTTTGGACGTCTATCTCTGCAACACGGGTAACAGCCCGACCTTTGCTATGAATGGTCGCAGTTCCATAGTCGACCTGACATTCGCGTGTGGTAGCCTTGCTAGAAGGATTACGGCGTGGGAGGTTAGTGATCAATATACACACAGCGACCACCAAGCTATTGTATATGAGGTCAGTGAGAAGTGTAGTTTGAGGGCTGCTAAAGATAAGAGAGCAACGTGGAACTATAGGCCGTTCGATCGAGATTCTTTCGCTGTCATGATTGAGGGCAACGTCACGATGGTCGGAAACTCGGAGGATTTGGAGCCCTAATGAATCGGGTCTTTGACGCCTGTGATGCGTCAATGACGAAAAGCTTCACGAAAGAGCGCCGTCCTCCAGTGTATTGGTGGACTGACGAGATCGCGAAACTTCGCAGAGAATGCCACCGCATGCGCAGGTTGGCGCAACGCGGGAGGGGTCACCCAAATTATGAGACCCTCAAAGAAGAACACATGGCCGCCAGAAGAGCTTTCGCAAAAGCCATCAAGATCAGCAAGGACCGTTGCTGGAGAGAGTTAAGCGACGAGGTGGATGCTGACCCTTGGGGACGGCCGTATAATGTGGTAACGGCGCGTTTCAAGGTTCTGTCCACGCCACCTCCGACTTGTCCGGCCTTCTTGTAGAAGATAGTTACCACCTTGTTTCCTCACCAGATGGATACGTTGCAGCCTATGAACCCGCTTGAAGATCCACCCGAGGTTTCGGCAGTTTCATTAGAAGAACTGACATGGGCTAGTGGCAAGGTTCAAGATTGCAAAAGCCCTGGGTTGGATGGGGTCCCGAATGTTGCTATTAAGACCGCTATTAGGACTCGGCCAGATCTGTTTTTAGAGGTATATAATGAGTGCGTGAGAGAGGGGAATTTACCCAGACGGTGGAAGAAACAGCAGCTGGTCCTCCTTCCGAAAGGCGATCAGTCACCTAGCGACCCGGCTGCATGTAGGCCTATATGTCTACTGGATACAGCAGGGAAGATTTTAGAGCGGATCATCTGCAAGCGGATCGAAGCATACACGGAGGGACCACAAGGACTATCCGACGATCAGTACGGCTTTAGGAAGACAAGATCTACAGTGGACGCAATTCATCGACATCGCACGCAAGGCTATCGAGGGCAAGCGTTGGAGAAGAGGCGCGAAGAAGTATTGCGCTATAGTTACTCTTGACGTCAGGAACGCTTTTAATACGGCTAGGTGGAGTTCCATACTTGCTGCGTTAAAAGAACTGGGAGTTCCGATGTACTTAAGGAAAATAGTTAGAAGCTATTTCGAGGAGAGGATTTTGGTGTACGACACAGAGACTGGAGTTAAGACGTATGGTATCTCGGATGGTGTTCCGCAAGGCTCGGTACTGGGTCCACTGTTGTGGAATATTATGTATGACTCTGTGCTGAAGCTCCAGCTGCCGGAAGGTGCAAGGGCTATCGGATTTGCTGATGATGTTGCGGTGGTTGTGGTAGGCAAATACAAGGAGGAGGTCACACAGGTTGCCAATTAGGCTGTGGCTGCGATCCGGAAGTGGTTAACGTCGGTGGGGCTCCGGATGGCTGAGCACAAAACAGAAACTGTTCTGGTGACAGGCCGAAAAGTTAAAGAAGGAATTACTCTCAATGTAGGGGGTAGTAAAATAGCCTCCCAGGAGTCTCTAAGATATTTAGTTCAGATTGATACGAGGCTGCATTTTGATGAGCACTTGCGGGTAGTCTGCGAGAAAGCGTCTCGCATGGCCTCCGCCTTGACACGAATCATGCCTAATGTTGGCGGTCCAAGCCAAAGTAGCCGGAGACTATTGTCCGGGGCCGTAAACTCAATGCTGCTCTACGCAGCCCCCATTTGGGCGGATGCCTTAGGGATCCAATCGTACGCCCGCGGGGCGAAGTACGTGTACAGAAGGTCCACCCTGAGGGTGGACCTGGCATTCCGAATGGTCTCGCACGATGCTGTGCGTGTGATAGCCGACATGCCCCCTATAGACCTCCTGGCTCAAGAAAGGGCCAGGCTCTACAGGCGTAAACGTGAAGGAGCTAATAATAAAAGCGTCATCATGAAGGAAGAGAGGGAGGTGACATTGGCCCAGTGGCAAAGGAGATGGTTTATATCATCTACTGGTAGATGGACATTTCGTCTTATTCCGGACGTTGCAAGGTGGATTCAAAGGAAACACGGAGAAGTGGACCATTATTTGACCCAGTTGCTAACGGGGCACGGGTGCTATCGTGCGTACCAACTTCGCTTCCTGTTGGACGACGACGCCTCATGCCCAACCTGTGAACCACTGGTGGAAGATGTGGAGCATGTGTTTTTTCACTGCCCACGTTTTTCTAGGGAGAGGAATGAACTCCGCCAACTCCTAAAGGTAATGACTCCTAATACCATCGTCTCTGAGATGCTGGTGTCCGAAGATAACTGGAGTGCGGTAGCCAACTACGCAGCCCTAGTTTTGAAGAAGCTACGATTGGAGGAGCAGCCGAGAATATCCGTGAGTATCTGTAAGTAATCCGTGACACAAGTAGACAGAGCTACAAGCCGATCAACCCTTCCCGTGATGCAATGCCTGACGGCGGTTCCATGGGAAGGGGATCGCAGACATGGGCGGGGTTTTTAGTGGGCAGGCACAGACTAGCTGTAAATCCTACACGCTGCGTGGTACGGGCCCCGCAGTGTCTTTCGAAGATTTTCCCCTGCCCTCGTAAAAAAAGAAAAGAAAAACACACACACACAAATATATATATTTCCAGACATTTGTTATTGATTTCTGTAACTCTGTATAGATGAAATAATGAATAAATATGACATGCATACTCATACTTTTTACTTTCCCGTATACGTACGTATACACGGAGTGATATACGTAGTATAGGGAAAGTTATGTAATGCTGCGCGAAAAAATGGCCAATTTTCGGCGGAAAAAAATTAATTGCCGGGCCGTGAAAACGAATAAGTGGATAAAACCAGTTGCTAAATTAAGAAAAAAATCCCCTGATACGTGGTGTAGCCAGAAACCCTGTTTTCTAGGTCCTTGATACCGAAAACCCAATTGAAAGGAAAACGTCCGTCTGTCCGTCCGTCCGTCTATCCGTCTGTGAACACTGCTAGCGCCTAAACCATACGTACGATTTCTTCCAAAATGGATATTCCCCAGTCGATCTAATTCTAGTCGAAGCTTGCAGATTTTGAAAAAGATTCTTCAAAATTTGGGGGTACTTTATATGAAGCCCCCTGGAGATTTTCTCAAAAACGGCTCCAAATTTTTTCTTTAAATTTCTTGTATGAATAGAGTAAAATACACTTTTTAACATGGCATAGGTCCGATTTTCACGTACAACTCTGAATTTTCGAAAATTTTGAAAGTTTGACTTTTTTTCGGCGTCTTTCTCCAGCTACAAAATTGAAGATAGAGATGTTTTCTTCAAATAAAATTTGTTCTGCATATTGAGTTCTTTCATAACGGTCACGTAAATGTTTCTCAAAAGTTTAGTACGAAGCGCATTCATAAAGTAAGGGCCGTTTGCTTATATATAAATATTGGCACTTCGAAGCACAGTTTTTCTACTGCAACGCCATCTGCTGACTCCATCTACTGACTCATTGCGAAGCTACAGCGTCATTTGTTTTGATTCTGAAGTCGTATTGTTGTCCGTGAATGCAAAGAACAATGGCCGCGAAAAGCGTTGATCCCGCCAACTGTGAAGTACGTTCTGTGATTCGTTTCTTATGTGCAAAAGGATCGTCGACTGCTGAAATTCATCGGAAGTTATGCCTGGTTTACGGACCTACAGTTATGAGTGAAGGAAAGGTTAGACAATGGTGCCGTGATTTTAAAAATGGCCGAACAAATGTCCATGACGAAGAGCGGAGTGGCAGGCCCAGTATCAAGATCGATGAAATCGTTTCACAAGTGGACCAAACACTGCGATCTGATCGTCGATTGACGATTAGTGGTCTGGCTGACAAATTTCCTCAACTTGGACGCACTACTGTTTACAATATTTTCACAGAAAACCTCGCATACCGCAAATTGTGTCCAAGGTGGGTACCAAAACTGCTCACCGACCACCACAAAGAACAAAGAATGTCTAGTGGACGAAAGTTTTTGGCCCGTTATCAACAAGATGGTGATGATCTGTTTTCTCACATTGTTACTGGGGACGAGTCGTGGGTATCCTACCCCAACCCAGAAACAAAACTGCAATCGATGTAGTGGCGACACTCATCTTCACCAAAACCGAAAAAGTTTAAGCAAATTCAGTACACAAGTCGAAAATTGATGGCTACAGTTTTCTGGGACAAAGACGGTGTTCTTTTGGTTGAGTTCATGGAACGTGAGAGTGAGACCACAATTTACAGCTGCCGTGTACTGCAAAACGCTCAAAAAATTGAGACGTGCGATCCAAAACAAACGCCGCGGGAAACTGTCATCCGGCATAATCCTCCTCCACGATAACGCGCGTCCTCACACTGCTGCCAAAACCAATGAGAAAATTCAAGATTTTCGTTGGGAACTTTTTGACCACCTACCGTACAGTCCCGACCTTGCACCTAGCGACTACTTCCTCTTCTTGCATTTTAAACAGTGGCTCGGTGGACAACGTTTTGAAACCGAAGAGGGACTCAAAAACGCCGGTGTCACCTGGTTCAACTCTCAGGCGGCAAGCTTCTATGCAGAGGGGTTAAAGAAGCTGGTGCAGCGGTACAGTGCACATGCAGGGTACATGCAGCGGTAAAAGTGAACGGCGATTATGTAGAGAAGTAAAGTAAGATTGTACCTAACTAAATATGACAATAAAATTTGTTTCTTATGAGTACATTTTTTCTGTGACCAAACGGCCCTTACTTTATGAACGCGCCTGGTAGTTTTCGCGCAATATTGCGTGCAATATGTGCAATTTAAAAAAAAATACAAAAAATAGATTTTCTCAAAAATTGCTCCAAATTTTTATTTAAACTTTTGGTAGGGATAGAGCTAAATGTACCCTATGAGATGACATAAAATCCATATCGCTCTATTTTATTATTTCTTGAATAATTGCAAAAATGTAAATTTTTTTACTCGTCTCTCACGTCGTTAATATTTACATTATCGGCGATTTTTTTACATTATTATATTTACGAGTATATATGCTTAAAATAATGTCAAGTAAAGTTTCTCGAAAACACTACCGTTTTCTGTGAAAAGAGCTCAAATTTCGGCATTTTGAGAAATGCTCAAACGCCATTTTTTTCATATATGGCTGCAAATTTTTTCTTGAAACTTTTGTAACAGATAGTGATAATTACACTCTTTAATATGACGTAAAGTTTATTTTGAGTTATTTTTTTTCAAAAATTATATAAATGTAAATTTTTTGAAAGATCTCTCACATCTTTAATATGCACATTACCAGCAATTTGTAAACATTATTATATTTGTGAGTGTAAGTGCTTCAAATAACTTCAAATAAAGTATTTTGAAAACTCAAAACTTTTCTGTGAAAATGAGCTTCAAATGTCGCATTTTTAGTAGCGCTAAATCGCCATTTTCTCTTAAGGCCCTCTTCTTTGTTCTTTTTTCTTTGATTAGTTTATCAATGGCATTTTCTGCTTTTTGAATTCTTTTTCTGTCAATGTCATTGAGTATGGTCTTCATATAGAATCCAGGCACAATGTTCATTTTTTCTACTACAGAATTTCTTGTAGAGTTCCCTGAATTAAAACATAAAACTGCATCATATGTGGCTATTTTAATTACAGTAGAGCCTGCAAATAGAGTTTTTCTGCAACGATGCCATACCAAACTATTGAAACTCTCATTGGGATTTTGTGTTTTACCATGTACACACTTTTTGAGGAGTTCAGGATCTGCAAGGGACTTAAATATTGGCTTTATTGCTCTCATCACTGAAATTGGTATGGAATTCTTGTGAACATAATTTTCACTTGTTGCTTCCTGTCTTCTAAATCCACACCATGATTCAGGACCGTCAGGACACAACGAATGAACAGGGTTAGCATCAGTGGAGATTTTGTGAAAAAAAATTGCCCAAACTGCTCTTTTCATTTTTTCAACACTGTCACAATTTTCTCTTATGGCTTTTCCATAGTACACTTGCAGAGAGTCAATTGCTTTTCCTGTCAAACGTCCCTTTCCGCCTAGTGTTTTCCCATCTGATAAATGTTTGCTTTTCATGTCTTTCACTAGTCTTCTCAATCGACCACCCATTCTCTTCTGAATATGCCCCACACATTCTAATTTTTCAATTGCACAATCAGTGTCATATGGTTGACTTTCAACCACATTTTTGAATGAAGAAGAATCTCCATCCCCAAGATATCTAGTGTATCGCACACCATATTGTGCCACTGAACGAGCAAACATCATTTTTACTGCTGCACTCTCCATTCCACCACTTGCACCAGAATAGTTCTTGCAGCATTTTAGTTTATGGGATTCCTGCCAACTGTTTTCTTCATCAATATCATCTTTCACTGATCTTGTTGCACATTCATGGCAATATTTTGCCATACACTGAACATCAATGACCTTTCCTGTGTCAATACTTATAACAGATGACAATCCACGAAGAGATGTGTGCCCACGTTTCATCCATGTACCATCAACACTTACACATATGTCCTTCTGATCTTCTAATTCACTAACAACTTCAGGAACAGCTTCTCTCATATTGTCCTCACACACCTCATTGAGCGCACTGCACAAGTTTCTATTGTATTGATCAAATCTGACAGGGGGAGGTGGCATGTTCATTAGAGCACTGAAAGTCAAAGCTCCTTCCCTTCCATTTCCAATGCATCGCATACCATACACCAATCTCACATTCGATTCATAGATATAACCATTTTTCGTTGACGTTGGAAAATCATGCATTATCCCACACTCTTTGCAAATTATTTGTAACATGCATGCCACACCAATACGTTGAGCAACACTTTCCTTTATGGAAAGCACATTCTTACCACCACAATTTGAGCATGCACATGTCATATTTACAGCCTGGGAAAGTAGTTCCAAATCAATAATTCGGAAACCCGATGAATTTTCCTCTGGCAAGTTCATGTGAACATTACTATTCACACTAAGCTTCGCCGACGCACGTGATGGAAGTCGCAATTCTTCAAGTTCATCACTTTTTCTTTTTTCATGACGAACATGTTGATTGCCACAGAATCGTCGCTTTTTGAATGCAGGTTTTGTCCTACCCATATTTCAGCTCGAAGGAAAATATACTGTTTCAATAAAATATCTTCGTAGAACACAGTACTCAGCACGTAGAAAATAACTAAATGTCTCACAGCTGCTCTTCTGTTTCATGTTTACATTTCTTTAGAATGCGTGGAAAGTGCTGCCCTCTATGGAGTTATGAGAGTATGAGAATGTAGTCGTTCAAAACTTGTGAGTATGAGAAATTCAGCAGGAACATTACTTGCCGTATTTCATTACAAATAACGAGAGAAGTAAAAGCAATGCAGAAGAGGGCGTGGCACTCCCATGGCTGAGCTGCACCTCGTGTAAGGTTCTTTAAATTTTAAATGACTTAGCGACGTCATATCGATTTCAAATTTTGCAGAAAGGTATATCATGTACCGTTCTAACGAAAACTGATGAAAACGAAAAATCGATTTTTTTGGCAGAATTTGATGACATCAAACGGCACGATGTCAATAAACGGCACATAATTTTTAAAAGAAAATTGCCCTTTATGACTAGGTTTTTGTGTTCTCTAATATTCTAAAATTAATGTTTCCGTTCTACCAATAGGAAACCGAAAAATTAAGAAAATGACCAAAAAATGTACTTCTGGCGGTGATAGATGACAGCTGGCAAGAAAGAGTTTGTGGCAATTCCGAATAGCTAGCGAAGACCCAAGGAAATAGAAAACTAATATGGGAAAGTCTGTGCCATTCTGTAGCGCCACTAGTTTGACCTCTAAAGAATTTAGAAATAACTTTTTTTCTAAATGAACATGTTCGTTTTTGCATGAATGCTCCTTAATTATACATTTTTTAATTCATTTTTAGATAGGTTTATTTGTATTTCACTTTTTGTAATAAGTGAAAGTCAAAAATGCATACTCTTATTTTTCCATTCCCCGTTGCCTGTTTAGAATCGCAGACGTATTACGAACTCCGAACGACATGAGATGTTCGTTCCGAGGGCATTAAATCATCGCCATTATCACCGTCTAACTCAAAAATCATGAATCATACAGAAACGTGGTTGGCCTCACATCAAAATTTGGACTTCCCGTATCATTTCATCTGCTGGAAGTTTGGACTTTTCTTCAATAATAAAAAAGTTTCTCGCATGGTGAAAATTTAAGGACGTCAAAATGTAGAAGTAAACAGTTAAATTATAATTTATAATTAATTTCTTCGAAATTAAACCATTAAACTCAATTATGGAATAACCATTACATTCATAAGAGTTCTGGAAATAACTGGTAACTAGTGGTGCTACAGAATGGCACAGACTTTCCCGTATTAGTTTTCTATTTTTCTGGGTCTTCGCTAGCTATTCGGAATTGCCACATACTCTTTCTTGTCAGCTACCATCTATCATCGCCAAAAGTACATTTTTTTGTCATTTTCTTAATTTTTCGGTTTCCTATTGGTAGAACAGAAACATTAATTTTAGAATATTAAAGAACACAAAAACCTAGCCGTAAATGGCAATTTTCTTTTAAAAATTATGTGCCGTTTAAGAGAAAATGGCGTTTTACGAGTAGCACTACTAAAAATGCGAAATTTGAAGCTCATTTTCATAGAAAATTTTTGAGTTTTCAAAATACTTTATTTGAAGTTATTTGAAGCACTTACACTCACAAATATAATCATCTTTACAAATTGCGGATAATGTGCATATTAAAGATGTGAGAGATCTTTCAAAAAATTTACATTTATATAATTTTTGAAAAAAACAAAAAAAACTCAAAATAAACTTCACGCTATACTAATGAGTGTTATTAGCACTATCCGTTACAAAAGTTTCAAGAAAAAAATTGCAGCCATATACGAGAAAATGACGTTTGAGCATTTCTGAAAATGCCGAAATTTGAGCTACTTTTCACAGAAAACGGTAGTGTTTTCGAGAAACTTTACTTGACATTATTTAAAGCATATATACTCGTAAATATAATAATGTAAAAAAATCGCCGATAATGTAAATATTAACGACGTGAGAAACAAGTAAAAAAATTTTCATTTTTGTAATGTTTGAAAAAACCAACCGATAGACCAAAATGGCTTTTATGTCATTGATAGAGTACATTTACCAGTATCCCTACCAAAAGTTTAAAGAAAAAATTTGGAGCCGTTTTTGAGAAAATTTTGTTTTTTTAATTTTTTAAAATTGCACATATTGCACGCAATATTGCACGAAAACTACCAAAATTGTGAAAAACATTTACATGACCTTTATTAAAGAACTCAATATGCAGAACAAATTTTATTTGAAGAAAAAATCTCTACCTTCAATTTTGTAGTTGCAGAAAGACGCCGAAAAAAATTCAAACTTTCACAATTTTCGAAAATTCAGAGCTGTACGTGAAAATCGGACCTATGCCATGTTAAAAAGTGTATTTTCCTCTATTCATACAAGAAATTTAAAGAAAAAATTTGGAGCCGTTTTTGAGAAAATGTTGAAAATCCCCGGGGGGCTTCATATAAAGTACCCCCAAATTTTAAAGAATCTTTTTCAAAATCACAAAGCTTCGACTAGAATCAGATCGACTGGGGAATATCAATTTTGAAGAAAATCGACCGAACGGTTTAGGCGCTAGCGTTGACCACAGACGGACAGACGGACGGAATGCCGTCAATCGATTTTTAAGTATAAAGAAGCAACAAATCATGGATTTTGACCACACCACGAGATAGAGGATTTTTTTTCTTAATTTAGCAACTGGTTTTATCCACTTATTCGTTTTCACGGCCCGGCAATTAATTTTTTTCCGCCGAAAATTGGCCATTTTTTCGCGCAGCATTACATAACTTTCCCTATACTACGTAAATCACTCCGTGTATACGTACGTATACGGGAAAGTAAAAAAACTTAGTTTTCTATGATCAACACAATTGAAGCTATCGTTCAGTAAACATGTTAAATATTCGCGTATGAAACAGGATGGACGAGCCGAATAACACAGAGCCTTGTGAATCGGCAACACAGCCTGCGATAGAAAGAGAGTCTTATGTAAAATGGTATTGGATAGAAAGAAAGGGCAAAACTCCATAAGGCTCCGTACTGCAATCAAATGCTTGGACGCTCTATAGTTGTGGTCGTAAAAGTTGGTAAAACCTATAAAAAAGAAAAAAAAAAACAATTTGTTATGTCCAGGAAAACACAGAAATCACGTCAAATTTTTATTCACCAAGACAAATGACAGTACAATATTACAGCTCCGGTAACCAAAGAGAAAGTCCATAAATTCAAGCAAAGTTACCGTATTCCAGAAGATGTACCAAATCAACAATCAACCGTTAGAAAATCCAATACACAATTGCCGGGTCCAAAATCTCACAATTGCAGCCGTAAACACTATTTCTCGCCAGGAACTGTCTTCTCGGCGGCGGAGCCCACTTTTATTTGCCCTGACGGCGTAGCCTCGCCTCCGCTCTGGGGCTTCGCTGACTGACTGCCTGCTCCTCATTTGACCGCCCTTTCCACGGTCCACTGCTCTGTTTAACTTGCCACCGTATGCTGGCGGTTAGGCGCGCGATTTAACACATCGCACACAGCCGCAGCACAATTCTCCTGTCAAATTGGCCACTTTAATTGATAACATTAAATTGTTCCCTATCAAGATGTTTTTCACAACATTTTTAAAACTGCAAAAGTCACATCAATGCTCAAGAAAATGAATCAGCTACATCATAATCCTGGTATTTTCCATATGTACAAAAATCTATTTCATAAAGAGTTAAAGAAATTATTAAGTTCGAACAACAGACTCCAAATACTACTTTATGAAAAACAGGTCTGAATATATTTTCTTCACATTCTTTAATGACATTCTTACAGTTCTAGACAGGAATGTCCAATGTAGCTTCTTGGACCTATCAAAAGCTCTTTAGTGTTATATATCAAACCTTTTTTCAAAGACACATAATAATGGCAGTTGGGATCTTGCATAGTGATGGATTCAATCAATACCACCTACATGATCCCACCATGATCGCCAGCACTGCTCCGTACAGTCACGATCATGCGACTCCTAGCGGCACAACCGAGAACGACTCGTAATACCGTGAGATATTCCATGTTATTGACACATCCCTGAGCTCCAAGAAAGAAAAACCAAGTACATCGATTTGCCAAAAGCAACGGGTAATTACAAAGCAGATGACCCTAATGTTGCATTGAAATTAGAAACACACAGATCACTATTTGAAGATAGACAGATTTACAAACACTCAGCAACTGGTTTTCTCATGTAAATTTATAAATAATAGATTAATTTCTCATAAATAATACGATTTTTAAATGTAGACAGAAATTTGGAACTATTTTTTCATAATTAACACTCCAAACAAAATTATCCCTTCCGCTCGATAATAACAGCATTCATTACAAGAGATCTGATTATTCCTACAGAGTAACTTCTAGTGAAACATTCAAATAGAAAGTGTTAACCAAAAATATTCCTATGAAATGGGTCAAAATTTCAATGTACCTTGCGGCATTCATCGTCGTTCCCTCAGGTGGAAATTCCTTATGGACCGTGGAAATGTTGACCCGTTTCAAGAAACGTCGACGCAGGGTACGACCCCAGTACGCACAACAAGGTTCATGGTTTTTGTTCACGACAACGCTCGCCCTCACACAGCCAATATCGTCCAACAATTCCTGGCAAAAAAGGGGGTGGTGCAAATTGAACATCCACCATACTCGCCAGAACTCAATCCTCCAGACTTCTTCCTATTCCCTCAAACCCGATTTGAAAGAAAAGATATTTGACGATATTCCTGACATGCAACAAAACGTGACGAGGCTTTTGAACCCCGTCCCAAAAGGAGCCTTCTTGCAAAGTTTCCAGGACATATATAACAGATGTCAGCGGAGGATAGTTATGGGAGGTGACTATTTCCAACGACAATAAGGTAACTTTTCATCTACGTTAATGTTACAGGACTATTCACCAAACTTTATTGTCAGAGGCTGTATATATTATGTAATCTTTCATAAATAAAATTAATTATAATATTATAATTAATTATTTTTGAACGTCTTGTAACCCTATAAAGAGAAAATTAATACATAAAATCTTTCAATATTGAAGGAAAAAATTGCAAGTTTGAGATAATAAATACTAAAGCTGTAAAATACGAGGATACAAAGACATAAGCGAATTATTACATAATACTGAAGAATTATAACTAGAATGTCACAATTTGTTGACAGTAGGGCTGGAAAAATTCCTGATTTTTTAAAAATTGTATTAGATGTTTTTCTTTAAACCAAAATCATTAAGTGATTTATTTATCCTTAAATACTTTTAAAAGCAGAAAAAAAATGATTAAAATATCAGTTTTGACATTAAATAATTGCAATTGTATTTTTTAAATAATAATAATATGTCTATAAAGTCAGGAGGTCATGCAATTCCGCCCTAGCCCACAAAATCTTTAACTTTGAGTCATAGTTTCGAGCTCTTGAAGCACTTCCCAAAACATTTTCAAATAAACCTGAGGTATCACATATTAACATGATTAAGAAAAAAGACATTCTTCGTTCGTTGAAAACAATTGAATTAATCCAAAAACTTATAACAACATTAGACAGTTTTTGAAATATTAATTTTTATTTTATAGTTGTCCTGATATTGATCAGTTTCATCACACAGTCATCAGTCATCAACACAGTTTTAATTAAAATTTTACCTCACCATTTTAGATTCAGATGAAATTTGACACAAAGGTAGAATGAATGTAGAATAAGAAAACTACAAATTTTGAGAAAAATATTTCCACCCGTTTGTAATATACAGCCATGTAAAATTTTACAAAATGGGATTCCCGAAAATTTTTCAATTGATGTAGAACCTCTCCAAATTAAGATAGAGAGCTGGAACGGGTGTCATTTTGCAGCTTTCTTTATGACCTTTTATATGTAAGACAACAATAGGGGTTGGGCTAAAAAGTTTTTCAAATTTGAATTAAAAATTTTAATTTTGAGTTTTTTCAAAATCCTCATCTTTAAAAAAATTTTTAAAATTCTAAAATAATCCATATATGTTTCCAAACATATAGTATAAGTTTAAACATGGGACTGCGGTGGGTTCATATGGCAATCTTTACTTAAAATGCACAATATTTACTTACTCTAGATTTTACTGATTTAAAATGCATTTTATTTCAGTAGCCGTGCATATTTACCTATCACCAAAAGCCGTAATATATACAAATCATTACTTTAGTGTTTTTTGTTGACGAGTGTGTTGTTTTTTATTTTTGTTATTATTATTATTATTATTATTCGACAGCGGAACTTCATGCAATTGCATATTTTTACGGACTGTGCATAACGAAAGGAAATGTATATAACTTTACCTATCACCAAATAAAACAAAATTTTACCCCATTTTTATTTTGCATGTGTGCAATTTTTAAAATTTTTTTCTTTATTTATGTGAAAAGTTTATAAGAAATATAATGTATTCTTTACATCACTTGGTAATTGAGTTATGTCTTTTTATTTACAGGTATAAATTGTACAAATATACAATAGTTAACATGCTTTAGATATGTGTCGCTCTTCGTGAGGTAATAAACCTGTGTGCGAAACCGAAACCATAGAGGTACTACGATTCTACACTAGAGTGTGCAACAGCGCTAGTGTGCGGCTGCAAATTGAAGAGGAGGAAGTCGGCCATTAGTATGGCCACACGTGGAGTGAGCGTCTGAGATGTGTTGAATATTGTGGGGATTTTTGTTCGTGCTTTCATTGTGTTTTCGCTATATCTAAAATGGTGATGTCTTGTGCTGCATTTGCGTGTAAGAACAGATTCAAAAGGCAGTGATATATCATTTCACAAGTAAATCTTGTAATCTTGATATACTAACCTTCATATAATGATGCATTCACTTCAGGGGCGTGCGGTGACCGATTCGTATGGGTAAGCTCTGTAAATAGCAAGGGTGCGACTTGATGTGTTTGAGGAGACAAAACGAAAATCCATTTAGTAACTGTATATAAATATTTAATTATATCAAAATTATTATTATTATTATTATTATTATTAATGCTTATTCTGGAAGAATGCGAGTCCCAGTATATGCGCACAAAATTTTCTACGAACTACCAGTCACCAACAGTCGCTGGCATTTGAACGATCCACACGTCGGAAAGATGTTCCTCGTGTCTGTCGGGACGTGATGAACGCTGAATTGAAACACTGTCCTTTGTGCTGATACGGCAAAGCTCACGCGTCGGAACCGATTCGAGGAAGCGGCCTCCGCAGCGGTAGTGCCCTCCGTCCCACGACATTGCGTCTGATGGAAATTTTAGGAGATTATATGGTGCGGAATGGCTAGGGGGAGTCTGAAATTATTCGTTACACTGTTTTCACATATTTCCACTTTGAAATTATTCGATAGTAATATGTTTTAAATCTTGTTTAATATTTTATATTAAATAATTTTTTAACATTTTACTTTGCAAAAATTCGAAGAAGCTTGAAACATTTGGAGACAAGTGTCCCCTCTTCCCTCTTAAGCTTATGCTGTCAGGGGAGAAAACGAAAAGTATCACAGATGAAGCAACTGAGAACAAAGGTGGTACTGTATTACGATTTCCTGCGTACCACTCGCAATTGAACCGCAATAAAATGGCAACTGAAGACGTACATACGCTGTTATAACATTTGAATTAAAGCATAAGGAACAACAAATATTTGTTATTTCATCATATCTACTGGATAAATAATGTTGAAAGTAAACAAGTAATCTTACCTAATTTATTTCAAAATAAACTCCATTCTCCTCCTTGTTTGGCAAATTCTGCTGCTCCATCATATGTCTGAGCAACCAATTTGTCGCCGAATTTTACTATTTGTTCCACATGATTAAATAATCCATTGGCAGATATATCCGCCCTTACGTCCACAAACGATATAAATATCTCCTGAATTTCTACAGTTTTTTCCTGAACATATCTAAGAGAAGTAGCTAATTGTGATTTGTTAATTACGTCGGATGTTTCATCTAAAATAATCGCAACGTGCTGAGCCGTGGCAATATCATCTTTGATAGATTTGCTCAGAAATGGCAGAAATCAAATCATTTTGAATTCTGTTGGAAGTGCCTTTAAATGTTTTGGCAAATTCTAGGTGTTGTTACAATGTAGTATCATACGTACAAAACAATTTAGAAGTTCAATGTAATTGCCTTTGTTAACCGACTCTTCATTTTCACTATGCCCTCTGAAAGGCAATCCCTGCATTGCTAAAAACAAGTTCGCGTTTTAGGCGTTTTAATATGTCTCTATTTTTTTCTGTCTCATTATGTCGTGTTACGTCTGATCTCTACTGAAGATCAAGTTCAGTTTCGATGCGGACACTTCCAAAACTGGCCAGCTTAACAAGTGAACGCAAATGACTTTGTGATCGTTCGTGTTTTGCTATTGCATTGGAAAGGTTGTTGAAATTGTTCTAGCCTTCTTTGTTCCATAGATTATGATCATGGGAAAACAGTAAACATGGCCAGCAAAATAATTTATTAACTTTTCTACTACCTTAGTTTAATCATACCATTAGTGAGATCATACTTTTTAGTATTAAAATAGCGAAAATATTCCCTTCCCTTTTCTTTGTGCAAACATCTAAAGTCAGGAAGTTCCGGAACAGGCCTCCCTACGCGAATAACATTACTTTTCTCCACAAAAGTACGACAACTGAACGGATTTTTTAAATTATCCTCAATTATACATGTATTTTCTGCCATAGCTCAGTGCCTTACCGCTACGAAGCACAAAAGACAGCACACGGGAAGAACACACAGAAATAATACGCACAGATGAAAAGAAACACGAGTTCGTATTATCACTTACAACACCAGACTCACTAGGTGGCGCTTACCACTGTGTCATATGCGAACACGTCTGCAAGCTCATTTCAGGGCCACCCTGGGTGGTATTGTAGGCGGCGGGCCTGGGTAGCTGCGCTTACCAGAGAGCTACATACAATCAAATGGAGCTTCCTAAAAGTCAAGAGCGCATGCGCGAACTCCCTAATGCATTTAGAAGGAGAACATCGCAATGCTCACTTCGGGCCGGGTGGCGGCGCTTACTACCTCCGTCTCTTTCACCCGCTTTCCGTCTCCGTCTGCATCAGCGTTGTATGCTCGATGTAGGGCCACGCTCTGGCCGGGCGCTTACGCAAGGCAGTGTACCCTTCCTTGATAGAAATTTAAGCTCCTAGTTGAGTTCTCATCATGGTGAAAGTCGCAATTTCACTCTATAATAATTACATTTAACGGATTTTTCTTTCAGGGTAAGCGCAGCTTACCTAGCTTACCTGGAATGCACGCCACTGATACACTTATATCATATCAATAAACATTACTTCAATAAAATTGTTATTCATGTAATTTCTTTTTTTATTTCCCCACCTACTACTAAATTTGGTAGAGTGAATTTTAATACTAAATTGGAAAGGTAAGGAAGTAATTTTCCACATATGACATATGTTTGGTAAAGTTCAAAAACTAGTTTTCATTTAAGCTATGTAAAACTAATATGGAGGAAGTTCTGCTTGATTAGAAACTTTGAAATATAGAACTGTCTCTTACAGAAAAAACTAACTTGAAGATCAATTAGCTCAGTGCCTTGTTTGGTAATAATGAAAGTATTATGACTTCAACCTGGGGTACATGCAACCCTATATCCTTAGAGTAAATCCTAAAAATTTAATAATAGACAATGTAAGGAATACATAAACAAGCATATTTTAGGAAATTTTCTTGGTGCCATCTATTTCCTTACCCTTCACGGACAATGACAAACATATTCTGGTAGGCCTTTTCAGTAAGTGAAAAATTACCATTTGGTAATGTGATGTGAATATGAGTATGAATTCTAATGTAATGAATTTCATATGTATATGTATATATTCGTATGTAAATGAATTCTAATGTTTCACTGTGTGCTGTAAATCCATTTAACAGCTTTTAATGTAATTGTGTTGAAATAACCAGTCTGTTGTTTAGTTGTCTTACATCATTTGCAGATTTGGCTTGTATATAAAATCTGCGAATGGATATTATCAATTGAACTATTGTTTATAAGAGGGAGTTTATAAGAGGTTTATAAGAATTTTGAAGCATGGGTTCCAAAGGGATTGATGTTGCAAAAAACATTGGATGTAGTAATGCCATGTCAGGCGGAGGGTTCTACAGCTAAGGCTTCATGCCTAAAATTAAAAATTGATCAAAAAGTAATAGTTTGCGTTCATGACAAATACATAAACATGTACCTAAATACAAATATTAAATTTGTTTTAAAATTTATCATGATACAACTTGGCATCCAGCTTACATTCTATTCAGGTAAAATGTTTGCTGACATTTTCGTCTCCTGAGATTTCAAGTATGTAGAGCATGTGACAAAGATATTTCTATCTTCTATGCACATGTGCGTATAGTCATTTCATATATTGGTTAAACTAACGTGTTTCAAGTAGCATGCGGTATATTTAGAAAGTATATTCGTATTTGAAATTCCCGCGCAATGTTACCATACTAATGGCGTCTGGCTTCAAATTGCAACCGACTTTCCTTCAGATGGCATACTGGGTGGTAGGGCCTTGCCTGAAACCAATAGTTAAGAACTCAATACCAATTTTGCATTGTCACATTTTATATTTATAGACACACACACATACTAATGCCCCATTTATGTCCGTTTGCGAATTTCGCCGGTGTTCATGCCGGGCCAATGCTGCCGACTCTGCTAATCTAGAGTTGGAGGGGCGTATCAACATTACGTGCTGGAATGACGCGCGCGGTGGGGGAAGGGGCAGACGGGCGAACGCGGTGAGAGTCGTTTTGTAACCGCAAGAAGGTGAGGTTGGAAGTGAGGTACATGGAGATACCGGTGGTTATGATTGGTGGAGTCATGGTGGACGGTGTGTCGGCGCCTGTGCCTTTGGGGCGCTCGAATTTGATGTCGTTACAGAGGATTCGTGCTAAGATGACGCGTATGCAAGTTTCAGGGCCAGGCGTCGCTTCTGCCCGCTACAAGCTTCCTGCTGTTTGGTCGAGGTTAGCGCTTGTGAACCGAGGTATTAAATTCCTCCTAGTTTGTATCGTTACGAACTGCCACGATTGCACGAAACCCCGAATTCGCTGCCTTCACAAGAGTTGTGTAGTGAAAAGGAACAAACGTAGTGATGTAAAAACCAAGATTTTTTACTCAGTTATAAGATAAAATGACTCCATGGGAACTGGTATACGAAAAGGACAACTGAGAATGTCGAAGAAATTGACTACATGGTGCTAGGTATTGTACTAATTCACTGTTGGAGATTGTTTTTTGCCATTAACATTCTTGTTCCATGATTGGGGGCATCCTTCCCATTGGTATTTTCATCGCAATTTTGTATCATTTTCAGGAGATATGTGAAGTTGTGTATTTTTCTTAGGGGAGAATATCACTGATTTTTGAAAGAATTTTTGTCATGTTAATTAAACGCATATGCAGTTTTTGGCTTTATAAAGAACATTCTGGATAATAGTGTTGAATCCAAGTCAAGTCAGAACTCAATTAGAGCTATAAATAAATAATTAAACATGTTATAGAAATTAAATTTGTTATGAACTGTTGAATAATTTAAGTGAACTTGAATATCTCAAATACAGAGATTGTAATAAATGTCATATTCTATAGTTTTTAAAGCAATTTTTGTTGAATATTCTGTGCTTTTAAAAAACAAATATTTTTATTCACTTTAATAGTATACAAGATATTCTTTTGTAATTTCAGAGAATTTCGTGCAAGAAATTATATTTAAATGTTGATGCAGTATATGTTGAGAGAAGGTTAACTGCAAAGTTTCGTAACAGAAAGTACTACGACACTCTGTCATGCAAATGCACATGCTTATCACTTGGAATTGACTTTAAATATACTTCTCATTCCCACCAGGGATTTCACTCATTCAATTTGTTGAATTTCAATTTATTTTGTCACAGAAGATACTGCTGTGATTCTAATATGTACCAATTATGAAATTAACTCATGATAATTTGCAGTTGATTTTCCCTTTTTGATAGTTTTTTGTTGAATATTGTTATAACTCCACCAAGCGAAGAATGAAGGCTGCGATTGCGGCGCGTCGTGGAACTAACAGTGAAAACACTAATCTGTACAGTCAGTTTAGCTAACAAAAAGTCGCCACGAGCATGAAGCCAATTCAGAGACTGTTTCTACGGAATCACCACGGCCTCCTTCATAGATGCTGTGAATTAGCTGATAAAATATAACTTCAGATACACATCATGCAAGATTTGCACTGACTGTTTTATTTTTGTCCTTTAAGTTGTTGTTTCTTTTTACTTTTCACCGTTTCTAGTACCAGACTATAATAAAAAGTTGTATTTATATAATACTTATTCATTGAATTTAAACATTTTGCATTTTCCTTCATTCATCTGTTTTCCATAGGCTTTAGACGGTTTGTTAGGAATGCAATAAAGTACCAAAACATTAACTTTACTGTCATTAGTATCTCTAATATTATTCATTATGGTGGTAGATACTTCTTACATAAAAAATAATTTTATTTAGTATATATTCTGAGAAAGTACTTAAGTTAAAATAAATGATGTATGTAGAATGTTTCTGCTCATCGAAAGAATTAGTTTCAAAATTTTGAATCGTTTTGCAGAGAAAAGTATACCTTTTATTTCTTCCAATATGAAGGTGCAGACATGTCCAAATACAGTTAAAATATTAATTGGGAAGATACTAGATTTGCAACAAAATAAATCGCGCATTTCTTTCGCAATAGTTTGGTACAGGTCCCATTTTGATTTTGAATTGAGTATCCTTATATCTCCGTCTCTGTCGTTTTCGGTTGTAAACACAGACGGTGGCGCGCTCCTGTAAACATCATTCTCAACTTGGTCGAGCTATAAGTGTTTTCCTTTGTTAGTTTTCAGTGGCGTAGCGGGACTCACACGTTTGGGGATGCTCAAGCAATATCACACAAAATGTCACTATCAACTACTTCATCTAACAGGCGAACGCAACACAAGGCAGATACACTGGGACTACTTCCACGATCTCGATTGCTTACGACGGTGTAGGCGCTTCCCACAAAATCCTCACAGCAGTCAGGGCTGCCGATGTCTTGAAAGCAAATTATACAATGGCTCAGCTTTAATTCTTATACGCGAATGGCAATAAGACCATTTGTTAATTTATACATTGCAGACTTAAATAATATGTAATCTATTTAAGAGATAATACAATTTCTTGGATATTAATTAAGAAATAGTAGTCAGTCACTATTTCTACAGTTTGTACCCATGACCAAGCGGGGACTCCCGAGTGAGAGAGAGAAAGATAATTTACTGAACGCCTGAAGTGTGCTGCGCTCTCGTGCACAAACGAGCTTCTTTCCGCAATAGACGCTAGCGTAAAGCAGTCGGGTTTCTCTGGGCCAGGGGTGAAGAGGGGAGAGGGGGACCTCGCCATCTGCGCATGCGTCATTGCTCGTCGCAATCTGGTGGCAGACGCTGAAGTATTTTAGCTTCCCACCAATCAGAGGCCAGCTTCAACAGCCCGCCGAATTCAATCATAGGAAATCAATTTTAAATTAATACAAAACGTGTTTCGCTCAACAGACCACTTGTAAGATTATCAATACAGTATTTAAGTTTCTTATATACGGGGATGCTCAGCATCTCAGCGTCCCCTGACGCTACGCCACTGGTTAGTTTGTGTTTGCTTTTTAGCGTCAATGTTATTGTCATTATGTAACTTTTTTGTTTTGCTTTCAACGCGTATCCAATTATATGTTGTTCTATTGTCACAACTTTGTTTTTTCAGTCTTCAGAAGAGGCCCAATTCCACTACAATCATCCCACAACATGGCGGGTTAGATAGTTGACAGCGAACGTCAAAAAATAGACGTAGAGCTTGAACATACGCGGTTGTTAGGCGTTACTATGGTGCGCGCTCAGCTCGTGAATAACAGTTGAGCAGACACTGGGTGCCGTAAATTTTTATATAACGATGCCTATCGGAGGGGAGGAGTATAGATAGCATGATTTGTTGGGAAGGGTACACGATTGTCAAACCGGAAGGGAGTAAGTATAGATTCGAGCAAAAGGTAGGTGGATTTTACCCAAAGAGTATATATCAGAGACGGCACTCAATGTTAAAACGGAGAAACCTTATTTGCCCAACTTCCGGTGCCGCCATATGCACATGTCTGGATTTCTATTGGGCAAACGATCAGCCAATAGCGTAGAAGTAACCGCAAAATTAAAAAAAAAAAAAAAAAAAAAACAGTTACGTGGGAGTTTTAAAATTTCACTCCCCATTCCTTTAACCATAACTTATCAAAAGCAACAAATATAGTTTTAAGGATTTTATGGAAGGAAAATGACAAATTATAGTAGTATAATCTAGTATTTATTGAGCATATTGACATTACACAATTTATAATTCAATAGTATTACAAAAGGCAATAAACACAATACACCAGCCCGAACATGCAATTTTGCAAATATGCTTGCTTGGAGATATGCCAAATTAATGTGAATACTACTTTATTACAGAGCACTATACATTATCAATA
Source organism: Acheta domesticus (assembly GCA_031308135.1). Taxonomy (NCBI): domain Eukaryota; kingdom Metazoa; phylum Arthropoda; class Insecta; order Orthoptera; family Gryllidae; genus Acheta; species Acheta domesticus. Next base: position 107,493,246 of record JAHLJT010009436.1, read on the forward strand.
TTAACAGTGCTTAAAAGAAACAAATGAAAACATTACCACATCTTTGCTCTGAAACAGGCAGTAAAAACTTTTGTTTTCATAATTACCAAATAAAGTGTCATCGTAAAATAAGCATTCCAAATTTGTGAAAATGACCATATTTTACAGAATTAATTTAATCCTGAAATCAAGTTCAATTTAGTTAGAAATTTTTCCCAAAAACATGTGGGAATAATAGTTTATACAATAGACCTGAATTGAATGACAAAGTACACACTGCAATTAATACTTCTTTATTAATGTAAACCATTACGAACTGTTAGCTTAGAAGAGGTATCTGCAAAAACTTTGTTTAGAATTAAGAGTCATTCACAGCTCATAACAATAATTCTTTAAAATTTTCTCTCTTGAGCTCTGACTTCTCAAAGAAACTTTTAGAAACAAAATGATCACTTCACGTTAATTTACATTATTGGGGTACACTTTTAACATTTAAAAATAATAGATCAACATTATTTTCACTCTTATGAATCATTTCCATTTTTTAACTGGAAAAATTCAGATTATCAGCAATAACTTTTTCACATTTTTTTCATACCAGTCTGCCTGCATTACCAATGTAATGAATATCCTCTAATAGTAAAGTAAGGGCCAAAAACAAGGCTTAATCAAATGCATCTGGCCACTTGGTGTAGCAGCATGCTGAAAGACAGTAGTAACCTGTAACAATCAAGAATAAATTGTTACCAATACACTATGGTTTCAATAGCATGCTTCTATTTGCATTTCACACCCATACAAAAAACTTACCTTTTTCAGTATGATCAACTGCCTGTGCAAAAGGATCTGAAAATTTAAAAAAATGTTGGTAGAAACTCTCCCTTCAAAACTAACTACTATTGTGTAATCAAAATTATATCCAAAAATACAAAATTGTATGCTCATTTGCTACCTCAAACAAATCTGCCCTGTTTGAAGCTCTACTGCCAACAGGGAGAGATGAACTACACGGCGAATTTAACTGTGGCCCCTGACAGGAATCAGCAGTTTCGCTGCAATCCAATCGGGAGCTTGTAGTCTCCAAAGTGATGCCACTATGGTAACGTTTAAAACTTCCAATTGGATGAAACTGTCAAAGCTGATTCCTGTCAGGAGCTCAGTTAAGAAAACCGCAGTATACAAATGTAAAAAAAATAAAAAGTTAAAACTGTGCCATATAGATTAATTCTATTACAGATACAGATTAATTGTATTTAAAAAAGGTCTTACCAGTTACAGACATTGCAGTTGGTGTCACCTCAACTGGTTCAAAGGATCTGAAATTGAACATAATTATAAACAAAAAATTCCACAATTTAGAATTTAATTATTTAAATGCGCCTATAAGGAAAACACTTACCACAAATACTGTCACCAAATGTATAGGGCATAATTACTCCAGACAGACAAAGAGTACAGTGTGACACTTCTACAGAAGGCTCTGCAAAGAAAAGAACTTCTGGTGAGATAAACTTCATTCAAATTATTGAATATTTGATTGCAATGAATATTGCCACTAACTGTTCTCTGAACAAATAAATTCTTATTACTACCGAAAATAACTCTTACCTAGCAACATCTGAAATTGTGGTGCAAATTCCAATACTGGTATCTGAAATTCAAAATAAAAATTAGAAAATCACTTTACGACGCACTATTGAAATATCTGAATGCACATCGAAGAAAATGGAGAACTTACTTCATTTTACTGTACAGGTTTCTCGCAAAGGGGATTTCGTGATTCCGAAAATTTTATTGGATCAGCATTATCAATGGTCTCTGATTCGCAGTTACATGATGTTTCCAGAAAATGCTCTTTGCATATTGACTTACTAATACTTCTACGAGCATTTGGCTAGAGCTGGTGCTGAATACATTTTAGCCATTTTCTGGATCTAAAACGAATATATTAATTTTACAGACTTATTTTAAAAAATGCTAGTAAAAAAATATCAGCATTAAATCAACAAACTTCATGCATAAAAACGTGATACGACTCACCTTTTTTCTCGCTCCAAAGAAAACCAAAATGGGCGCGCTTCGATGGCTAATTACCGTTTCGAATTTGTGCAATTTGGCACCCAGCATCTTCTCGTAGCGTAATACACCCTTCAGACAATGCTATTCAACAGTATATCATTAAATTTCTTTCCTAAACGTAAAGTAACTGGTCGCTAGAAACCGTTAATGGCCTTTTGCACGTAGCCCACACACCCAAGAGGCAGAAAGCCAACGGAAATGCAGAACCCGCCTTGACCCGAGCCAGCGATCTGTGCAACTGAGTAGTTCACAGCTTCATCACCAGAGCGAGATGGTGGCGAACAGACATGGGCATATGGCGTCGCCGCGTCACAATTCAAAATGTAAATAAGGACCGGAAGTGGCCTATCTAGTGACTCAGGGAGGACTGATTTTACCCATCGACGGGGCGTTGAAAAACTGAATTTTTTTTTCTGCTGCCAGCTGTCGTGGTGATAACATCGTAGGTAAACGACGTCGAATTTCGATTTTGTGCGTTAATGTTAGATTGAGTTGCGAGAACTAATTTGTCATAAGTACTTAATGAAGTGTTGAATTTGGTGCCTCACTCGAGTACGAGCCAAACGCCATGGGAGTTCCATTCCATAAAGGAAGAAGAGGCCCTTTGACCTCGTCAAGATCCCACCAGAGGTCAGTTGAGTGACGACGATGACAGCGAATCATCAAATTGTGTATGAACAATTGAGGAAATCGGCCAACAAGCGGGAAGAGTTCGCGGAAACAGTCTTTTCGGGGGACATATAGTGTGGGCGAAAGACTCGCCACATTCGTCGTCGTCCGAGCAGAATTGTTCCGGAAATTCTTTCCAATTTACGAGGGTCCGTATACGATAGCGAAGGTATTAAATAACAGTACCGTTGTAGTATCTAACCAAGGACGAGATTTGGGGGTTCAGAACCTGTACAATATTAAACCATATAAAGATAGACATGAACCAGTGACCGAAGGAATAGAGATGGTATTCTCTTTGTCAATTGTTGCTAGAGGTAGATTAAGTTAGTTTGTAAGTTTCCCGTTATGTTTAGCAAGAAGGAAGAGTGTAATAGGCTAAGGTTAGTTTCTAAGCCTGACGACGTGTGTGACAAGATATGTTGTGTAGTGTCGTGGGGAAATAACGGTAGTGCAGTGCGTACCGAGGATAGGATTCCCAGGTTGTGAACGCCAACAAGTACATGTATTGTTAGATGCACAGGCGGGATTTCGGATCTTTCACTGGGGAGGGGGGCAAATTTTGGCGCTATTGTGAACACGAAAAATTCGTTTATATGAATTGTTTTAATTAATTGTGGTGTAACTACATACACTGTTTTCAATTTTGTTAATTATTTAATTGATTATTATTGAATGTTATTAATTAGATTAGTTGAACACAGAAGTGACGATCCTCATTGTTATTTGAACGGTCCGAACTCGTAAATTCAACAATGCATTTTCTCAGTGAATCATATATCGAAATATTCCTGATTCACATTTTATTGTTTATTACGATCAAAAATGTTTATACATAACTGTAGGATACATATTTGAAATCTACATTAATAAATTATTTTAATTAAAATGCAATCTTCTGTGCAAGGTGATAATATGAGCCTCCACTTTTTCGATTGTTGGGCCGTGCATGGTACATTAAATTTGTTTCCTATAAAGTTTATTGAAAAACGCAGCAACAGTTTTCTGTAAAAATGAGCTAAAATTTACGCATTTTCAGAAAACACTCAAAAACCGTTTTCCCCCCCAAAACGGCTACAAATTTTTTTCTTCAAACTTTTTTTGTACGGATAATGCTAATTGCGGGTGTTTAAGATGGCAAAAAATTCATTTGGCTGTAATTTTTTTTTCTTCAAAAATTACACAAATGAAGTTTTGTTGAACTTTTCCTCTCAATGTCAATATGCACATTATGGGCGATTTGTATATATTATTGCATTTGTGAGTGTGCAGATCCACACGACTTTTCCAATATAAACTTTCCGAAATCGAAATAGTTTTTCTGTAAAAAAGATCTTTTCGCATTAACATATTCGTGATTGGCAGTGCTTGAAACGATTTCCAGTAATGTGTTTCGACATCTCAATGGTTTTTCTGAGCCAAAATTTGAAAGAGCTTCAAATTTTGCATTTGCAGTAACGCTTAAACGCCATTTTCGTAAAAACGGCACAAACATTTTTCAACGAAATTTCCGTTTAGGTACGAGGTTTTACTCTTCAATAATATTCTTAAAGTAGTTTTCAGGTTCTGCCATTAAGAAACCGAAAAATCGAGCAAAGGTGAAAAAATGTTCGGGCGGCGATAGATGGTTGTTGGCATAAGGATGGGGCACGACCGAAAAGTCAGCCCCGACCAAAGAAATTAGGAAATTAGCTACTACGAGAAAATCTGTGCCATTCTGTAGCTCCACTAGTTCCTTTATGTTTTGGCCCTAGAATCTTTGATGGCATCTAAAACGAGAATAGTACGAACACAAGTTGTAGTGTATGTGATACAAAACCAGTTAAAGTTTGAGGATTTCGTGTATATATATATATATATATATAATATATATATATATATAACGTGTATATATGTGTATATATATATATATATATAATATATATATATATATATATATATATAACGCTCTTATACCGCTCCATAGTTCGGGGGCTTCGTTTTACAACCATCGCCATATTAAAATTCTGCAAAATAAAACCGGTCTATGATAGTTCGAAATTACAGATTGAATGCATAAAAACAACGTTTAAAACACATTGTATTTCATTGGTTTAAAAATCAGAATCGGGTCTAAGCGAACTCAACTCTAATTAAAAGCCAAAGACATACCTTCCAAAGCTTTTAGAACCGAGAAAACACGAACACCTCTGTTTCACATCAGCTCGCGCATACAACTGAACCACAAAGCTATATTAACAACAGGAGTTATTAAACTAATTACAATTGTTCCTGCTAGAATGTTTGCGATATATGAAAAGATACAAAGGGGGCTCATATTATATAAATGGTTCATGTCACCACCTATAATTCTATCTACATCTAATAAACGGAAAATACTATTTCTTTTTGAGAGTAAAAATTTGAGTGTTATGACTAGACATCGGAATTTTACTCACAAAAAAAGGTTGATTTAGGCATCCATAATAGGCAACAAAATTACGAAATTAGGCTTTAACTAGTGCTACAGAATGGCACAGACGTTCCCGTATTATTTTTCTATTTCCCTGGGTCTTCGCTAGCTATTCGGAATTGCCATATACTCTTTCTTGACTATCTATCACGGCCAAAAGTACATTTTTTTCTCATTTTCTTAATTTTTTTGGTTTCCTATTGGTAAAACAGAAATATTAATTTTAGAATATTAAAGAACACAAAAACCTAGCCCTAAATGGCAATTTCCTTTAAAAAATTATGTGCCGTTTTAAAGAAAATTGCGTTTTAGCGCTACTAAAAATGCGAAATTGAAGCTCATTTTCGCAGAAAATTTTTTGAGTTTTCAAAATATTTTATCCGACGTTATTTCAAGCACTTACACTCACAAATATAATAATGTTTACAAATTGCTGGTAATGTCAATATTAAAGATGTGAGAGATCCTTTAAAAAATTACATATATGTAATTTTTGAAAAAAAACAAAAACAATCCTCAAAATAAAGTTTTCATGTTAATTAAACTTTTCATGTTAAAGAGTGCCATTAGCACTATCCGAATCGAAAAGTTTGAAAAAAATTTGTTTCGCCATTTATGAGAAAATGGCGTTTGAGCGTTTCTGAAAATGCGGAAATTCGAGCTAGTTTTCACAGAAAACGGTTGTGTTTTCGATAAAATTTACTTGACATTATTTAAAGCACGTGTACTCATAAATATAATGGTGGGAACAATTCGCCACTAGTGTAAATATTAACGACGCGAGAGATAAGTCAAAAATTACATTTTTGCAATTTTTGAAAAAAACAACAAAAAAGACTACAGCAATATGGCTTTATGTCATCTCATATGGTACATTTAGCACTATCCCTACCAAAAGTTTAAAGAAAAAATTTGGAGCCGTTTTTGAGAAAATCTTGTTTTTGTCATTTTTTAAAATAGCACATATTGCACGCAATGTTGCGCGAAAATTACTAAAATTTTCAAAACAATGTACACTACCATAAACAAAGAACTCACTTTGGAGAACATTTTATTTTGAAGGAAAATCTCTATCTTCAATTTTGTAGTTGGAGAAAGACGCCAAAAAAAATTCAAAACTTTCACAATTTTCGAAAATTCAGTTATCCGTGAAAGTCGGATCTATGCCATGTTAATAAGTGTATTTTACTCTATTCATACAAGACATTTAAAGAAAAAATTTGAAGCCATTTTTGAAAAAATCTTGTTTTCGTAATGTTTTTAAAACAGCAAATTTCTAACTGCAATTTTGTAGTTGGAAGAAGTCAATGAATGAAATTCAAACTTTGGCAATTTTTGAAAATTCAGAGTTACCGTGAAAATAAGACCTATGCCACCGTAATAAGTGCATTTTACTCTATTCTTACAAGGAATTTAAAGAAAAAATTTAGAGCCGTTTTTGAGAAAATTTTGAAAATGTCCGGAGCGCTTTATGTAAAGTACTCCCAAATTTTGAAGAATCTTTTTCAAATCTCAAAGCTTCGATTGAAACCAGATCGACCGGGGAATATCCATTTTGGAAGAAATCGTTCGTATGGTTTAGGCGCTAGCAGTGTTCACAGACGGACAGACGGACGTTTTCCTTTCAATTGGTTTTTTCGATATCAAGGACCCACAAAAGAGGGTTTCTGACTACACCACATGTTAGGGGATTTTTTTATTAATTTAGCAACTGGTTTTATCCTCTTTTTCGTTATTTACGGCGGCCCGGCAATTAATTTTTTCCGCTGAAAAATTGGCCATTTTTTCGCGCAGCATTACATAACTTTCCCTATACTACGTATAGCACTCCGTGTATACGTACGTATACGGGAACGTAAAAGGCATTAAAATCGAAGTTTGAGGCACTTAAAATAAGTTACAGAATGACTAAGCCAGACAAAAAAAATTAGACATGAAAAAGTTGTATTTCTGGCAGATAGAAATTGTCTCAAAAGGATTAAATTAGGCAATTTTTATTATGCAGGAAAACGTATTTTTACATTTATAAAGAGACTACAAGCATATTTTCTTCACATTAATAATTAGCAGTAGAGTATATAATCAATATTTCTCTAATTTTTTCAATAAGGCTATCGTGTCTCTTAAAAATAATTTTTAAGGCTGAAAATGAACTTTTTACTGACAGATTTATAGGAGCAAACAAATGTATTTACATTTCTCATGCTCACGTCTCCTGGAACTTTTTCACTCGTCCCTTCTTCCCCATCCCCCAAACAACTTGTACCACACGACCCATTTAAACACTGAACAGTATTTTGTGATATACGCCTGTCTGAGAGTAGGCTTTTGCCTGAGCTGTCTGTCGCTTTCCTCGCCTTTCCTCGCCCGGACTTCGCAGACGACGCGCTGCGGCGATAAGCCTCAACCTGCCAAAGCGCAGCTACATCAGAAATGGGTGCAATTGCCCAAGAAGTGCGTGCTGATCGAGACGAGCGTGAAACATCCTTATAATGTTGACTTGCAGGGCTTCTTTTGTCCGGTATTTTTGAGTGAAAGATTTCGGTACGTTGTTTGAATACACAATATTTGCATTTCGGAAAAGTTTTTTGCGTTTTCCCCGTAAACGAATTGCAAATTTAGCATTTAAAATACTATCGTTCTTGAAAATCACTCGTTTTAAAAAAGGCAAAAACATATTAAAACAGACATCAACCGCCCTTTTTAGGATATTTTAGGCATATTAGATGCTTTCAGTACATCTATTTTCTCATGATTCGTAAACATCATGCAATTACTTTTCACAACATCCTAAGTAGGCATTTGCCCTAAAATCAGAGGTCTAGTTTTATGACTCATGATTTTGGGCATTAAAACTGTTTAATTTTCCAAGTAAATACATTTAAAAGCAATATATAATTGAAAGAGGATTTATTAATAAGGATATTCAAATAACGCTGAACACTATCCTGACCTAAAGTTCACTCTATTTATTAATGTATGTTTTTCGCTCAGCTTAATAAAATTATTGTTTGCTTAATTATTATTACATTTCTTCCTCAAAATACAGAAACAAATAAATATTTTATTATATACATTTGAAGATCTTCGAAATGAAATGAAATATATATTTTTTAAATTGTCCCAAGATTGGAGGGGCAGTTGCCCCCCTCCCCCCTTGGCCCCCCCCCCCCGAATCCGCCTCTGGTTTAGATGCCGCTACAGGTGCGTGTACGTTTAGACAACGACAAGTGCATGTACGTGGACCGCCTCGACATGTGCGTACATCAAGAGAAGTCGACTACTCGTGGACTGAGTCAACGAGTGAGTGACATCTTAAACGGTGAGAGTTGTAATGATTTGTATCCTTAACATAAGGAAATCATCGCAGATGAATCTTACTATAGGTGCGAACGCTTTAGTGCGATAGCGGACTATAGCGGGTTCGGCAAATGACTGCAGAATGGCGTGCGGACATTTTGTGTATCGCGATGACGCGATAAATAACGAATTTCAAGATCATGCATAGCTTGCAGGAAAATGGAACAATTTTGAATATGGGCGCACATACATTTAATAAGCGCATATGTGTGTTCTTTAATTAAACGGAGTGAATTGTTTCCGGAAGTTGTCAAGAAGACAGTTGACGGATAATCTCTGGTGCAAGTGAGTTAAAAATACCAACTTTAGGACTGTGAACAATGTAAAAAGTTTGTTTCGGACAAAGATGCAATTAAAATGGAAATTTTGGTAATTTTAGGTAAATACAACCTAATTAGGAGGACGCCGGGGAGGCATAAATAGAAATATTTAATGTTAATAAAGAAGGACAAATGACAGAGAGTTTGTTTTTTT
>JAHLJT010009436.1:107502358-107610990 GCA_031308135.1 Acheta domesticus
AAATATTTAATGTTAATTAAAGAAGGACAAATGGACAGAGAGTTTGTTTTTTGTTGTGACAGAGTTTTGTAAGGAATCCCAACAATGCTTTTCGTCAATAATTTTTCTTCGTGGAGGCGAACGCTCACTGTTCAGTCGTTTCAGAGATGAACTTGGAGTAGTAGAAGCGAGCGACCGCGAGTTCTTTTCATGCAGTGATTTATGATATTTTATTCGTGGTTATTACTTACTTTTCATGCGTGATAGATGATCTTTATATCGTAGTAATTAATGCGGGTCGTCGGTGTGGTGGTCGGGCGCAACCGTTATTTTGGAGTTGTCCTGAAGACTGGCGCAGCTGCTACGCGACCCAAGGGAAGTGAATGCATATTGTCACACATATGCCCATCGTTCGTTATCGAGCCACACGGTGGCGTCGATTGTCAACACAGCGTCGAGCTCCGGCGGCGTGGTGTGCGCCGAAGTCAACGAGGGCGGCCCGGGCCTAGCTCAGTCGGCACTTTGTCCACCTGCTTAGAATCTAACTCGGATGGGAAAAAAAAGGTCGTAGGCGTTTGCTAACTACAGAAACATTCAGTGGTGTAAAGCAAATAAAAGGTTTATTCCTCGCCTAATAATAGGCCGGGGAAGTTACAGTGATTCAAAGAGTTAAGAAAGGCCCTACCTGATGAGCTCAGTTAGAAACGAAAGAAAAATGAGATAAAACTTAAATCTAAAAAAAATAAAGAACGAGAATTACAATCAAATTCCTTTACAGGCCCCACAAACTCTAGGCCATTCGCCTTCTGGCTGACAATAATGAGGAAACAAGGTGCCTAAGCGCGTGCACCGCATGCACATAGTTCTTTGCGGTCGTTGACCGAAGTTTATGCCTGAATGGGGCGGCGTGTAGGCGGCCCTCGGCGGCGGCGGCGACCAGCGGCTGCAGGCGGTGACGGCGGCGGCGGCGGCGGCGACGGTCGCTGGCCCGGATCGTGACTGATCGCGATTCCGTTCACACAAATCAGCAGTTCTTACGAAAGTTCTCTGGAGTTTTTCACGATCACGAATCTCGGAGAAAACTAGTCCCGTCACTGCCCACGGCAGAGCTCAGAGTCCACGAACTAAGTCCCAAAATATAACTCTCCCTCGAACCGGCGCCGGATCTATCACTTACTCCGCGGCGCTCGCCACCCAAGACAAGTCGAGTAAACGTAGTGTTCGAACTCGGCCCGGAGCTGTTACTCGCTCCGCGGCGCTCGCCCCCCCCCCCAGCTCAATCGAACAAGAGAAGTGATTTTCTCCCTACGCCTCTAGCGTGGAGGTCCTCGTTCCGCCACCCCGAAAATTCAAAAGTGCCCAAAATCGCTCCCACCCCACGGAATTTTGCCCCTGATTGGCTAAGTGCTACTACGCCGTAATTTTGTCCTCGCCAATCAGGTCTGGTGATTCTAGGAATTTTCCGTAGCCCTATCTCTGTCTGGAAAACGCTCTCCGTCTGACTTCGGAGTAGGTCAGTAAAGGGTACGCGGAATGTCCGTTGGGACCTCCCGGAGAAAGCTGCGAAGGACGGCCTGGGTACTCAGTGCGCATGATACCCGGAACGGCGGGACTGCACACGTCTCTAATCTCTTCTTCGGCGCCCGGGTGCGTGACGGGATGAGGGTCGACTCGCGGACGATGGCCATAAACTTTAGAGGGGCGCGTGCTGTCATCCCTTCCATTAGCGGAGGGGGCGCGCCGACCGGCTGGCGGCGGCGGGAGGTGGACGCCTCGCATCGACAGTTATTGTGAAATTTAAAAAATATTAAAAATAGCGTACCGCTACATTGGCCCTCCCCTCCGAATAGAGAAAAAAAATTGGGGCTTTGAAAAATTGAGATTTGGAAATGGAGAATTTTTTTCTCGTCGTGATGAAATTTCAAAAAAAATAACATGGCGATGCCTAACATTAAAATCATTCTACAGTAACTAAGAAATTGCAACTACTACTAGATCTTAATTCTAATTAACCCTACAAAATTTACAAAGAAGAACATGAACTGCACCGCGAGCCCAAGGTACTCCGAATCGTGTGCAGAGGTTGTCAGTGACTTCTACTCTTTAAACGGACGGAGGTTGAAAAAATGAATTTTCCGGCTGGAAGAGGCCGTTTTCGTCCCGCGGAGGCATATCTTCGATGTGGAATGGCTTCGACGATAAATGGGCCGCTGAATAAAGGAAAGAATTTATGAAATAGGCCCGCAGGCTGGTCACTCACTCGTGGAGTTCTAACTAACACCTTGTCCCCTACATTAAATTGAAAAGGCCTTTTTACCAGTACTTCCCTTTTTCGGGCATTCTTGTTTAGATTTTCCAAGATGATTCTGTCAACGGTTTTCATAATTTGGGACCGATTGTCCTGACAATCGTGCTAGCAGATGGAAAGCATGCTTCGGTTTCTCCCAAAGTGTGCCTCAAACGGAGTCATACCGATGGAGTCGTGTTCAATAATGTTTAGCCATTCATTCATGTTTTTAGAAGCAAGGGCCACTCTTTGGTGTTATTTGAGATGTATGCGCGGAATAGGCGCGAGATCTCCTTCATAACCCTCTCGCTCGGATTCGACTGAGGATGTCGGATTGATGAGAAAATGGCCGACACTCCTTCGTTTTCTAGTGTTTGTTTCCACAGCGTGCCGGTAAACTGAGACGCGTGGTCACTTAAAACTTTTTTGTAGGTTCCTGCTGTCTGAAAAAATTCGCGAATAAGCCGCTTCAGGCAATTTTGTGCGGTAGGCCGAGTAATGGGATAAAGTTGAGTAAATTTTGAGAATGAATCGATTACAACCAAGATGTGCTTGTACCCGTACCTTGCAGTGGGTAGCGGACCATACAAGTCGAGACAAGCAAGCTCATTTGGGGCCGAGGGAATAATATGTCTCATCGGGCCGTCATAATGCCGGTTTGGGAATTTAGTCTTTTGGCATGTGATACACTTGGAAACAGTAGCCCTAGTCTGCCTGGCCATGCCTTTCCAATATGCGAAAGTGAGCAGGACTTTTAAGGTTTTGCTTCCTCCGAAATGTCCGTGCTTCTGATGCAGGTGGATAATTAATTTGTCAGTAATACCGGCGGGAATCCAAATCCGGTATTCACTTGGCTGCTCCTTAGTTCTAAACATTACAAGGTTGTTTGAAACTTTGACCAAGTCGGGATTTTGGCTACATTTTTCAAAAAGTGGGTCATTCTGATCTAGAGAGCCTTGTAAAAATAATTTGACCTTGCCAATTACGGCATCTTGTTCCTGAAGCGTTCCTAAATTCCTGGGCTGCATCTCAGGGATGGGAGTGACATTGAGTTCAATGGCGTTCATGTAATACACAGTCTCATTCCGAATTTCGTGATTTGAGGAGTAAGGCAGTCGACTTAAGAAATCAGCAATGGGGTTATTAATTCCTGAACAATGGCGAATTTCAAAATCAAATTGCTGCAGCCAAAGAACCCATCGCAATAATCGAGCATTCGTGCAGTGACAGCGCTTTAAAAAGATGAGGGCCTTGTGGTCCGTAACAATGTAGAATTTTCTCCCTGCTAAGTACCCGAGCATTTTTTGGAGAGCCCAAATTATTGAAAGCGCTTCTTTCTCAGTAACTGAAAACTGGTATTCATTTGGCCTCAGTACACGACTAGCTACGGCAACAATTTTAGTTTCTGACTCATCATCACCTGTTTGCGACAGCACGCATCCTATTCCTACGTTTGAACTGTCGGTCTGAAGGAAAAAAGGCTTAGAAAACTGGGGATGGTTTACCATGATAGCATTGCGAAAAGCCGCTTTTATCTTATTGAAAGCCTCCTCATGTTCAGCGGTCCAAAGCCATTTCGTTCCCTTTCTTAGTAAATTGATTAAGGGGGCCGTAAGGATTCCGTAGCCCGGGATGAATCTTGATTGGTACACGCACATTCCCAAGAACCTTTTAATTGTTTGGGATTTTGTGGGCGCGAGATTTCGTCGATCGCCTGAACCTTCTCTGGATCGATTCGCACACCGTCGGTGTTTACCAGATAGCCTAAAAATGAAATTTCTGTAGTGCAGAACTGCGACTTGTTCAAATTTAACTTCATGTGATTTTTAGACAGGCAATCAAGCAGTTGCTCTAGATGATCTAAATGCTCCTGGAAATTTTGAGAAGACACTACGATGTCGTCGACGTAAGGCGTCACAAATTGCTTGATGTCGTCGCCTAGCTTCTCATCCAGACAACGAATGAACGCAGCGCCGCTGTTCTTTAAGCCGAAAGGCATCCGTTTCCAGACGTAGGTTAAGCCGTTGTATAAGAATCCCGTGAACTTCCTATCGTCGGGGTGGATGGAAATCTGCCAATAAGAACTCGAAAAATCTAAGGCCGAAAAATTTTTAGTTTTGTTGAATTTCCAAAGAATTTCGTCTATGTTTTGAGGTGCCTCGTTTTCTGGGACTGTAACTTCGTTGATTCGTCGTGCATCTAAACAAATTCTAACTTTCCCGTCTTTCTTCTTGACAACAACAATCGGGTTTAAGTAGGCCGTGACTGACCTCTCAATAATGCCTTCACTAATCATGTTTTTGATCGTTTCATCGACTTCCCCCCTAATGGACTACGGAATAGGGTAATTTTTCACTTTAAAGGGTGAGTCATCGGTGACCTGGATCCGAAAGCAAAAGTCTTTTATTGGATGCACGGGACGATCGAAAACGTTGCCGTATTTGCAGAGCAATTGCTGCAGCTGATGGCGCTCGTGGTCATTTAGTGAATCATTTCCTAGCAAGCACTTGTTAATGACTCCACTCACGTCATCCCCCGAATCCCCAAACCCACATGAAATGCTAATGTCCGGTCTGTCCTCGTCATCTTGTATCTCAATTTCCCTACCCTCACCGAAACTCACAATATTCCTGGAAAAATCCACTATCCCGTTATTTTCCCGCAAGAAATCTACCCCTAGAATAACATCATAATTCAAGTCTTCTATGACTAAACATGGCACGTCGAATGAAACTTCCCAAAAATTTAGTGAGATTAAGGCCTGCACGAAAATCGGCTTACTTTTCTTCTTCCCGATTCCTACAACGAAGCATTTACCCGTAGGCAAAGTTGGCACTGGAATGCGTTCACTTATTAGTTGCGAGTAAAATTTCTTTGAAATTGCGCTAACCTCACTGCCGGTATCTATTAGAGCGCGTACATTAAAATTTCCTGTGAGAAACTCGATTACTGGGCACTTCCGTGCGAGTTCCTTCACATGTTCATTCGCATCGTCATTTAAGTCATGAAATGCGTAGTTCACTGACACTACCTTGGAAATTGGTACCTCTGACACAACTCGTTCGGGACCCCGGTACCTTACTGGCTCGAACGGTTCTAATTTAACGGGCTCTGTCTAGTGGAATCATGTTGACCGTTTCTGTCCCCAGCGTTCCCGCCTCGATTCTCATTAGAATCCGGTGGTGGGCGTCGCTCATTTGCAGCGTTCCCCCGATTCCGGTCATCGCGACGCCATGACGGTCGGTTCTGGCCGTTCCCTTGGTTTCGCTCCCAATTATCCTCATAAGAAATTACCCGAGTCCTATCAAATTGAGCGAGCAGCTCCTGGAATCGATCGAGGTCCTCACATCCTACACTATTAATTAAATTTTGCACATAGGTAGGGTAATGCGCGGTCAAAAGCCAAATGACCTTTTTATCCTCTATCATGGGGTCACACAATTTAATAGCGGAGATTTTCTCCATGGCGTAGTCAAGGTAAGATTGGTCGCGTCTTTTGTCCCACCTGTTCTCTAGAATCTTTCTCTCGAATTCGTAACGCGTTTGTTCGTTCCAGTAACGCGCAAGGAACTTGGTACGAAACTCTTCGTACGTTTGCGGGAATGGTGTAAGCGCAGTGAGCCAGTGGGCTGCATTTCCGCGTAGAAGTTCCTGCATGAATTTAGGTTTTAATTTGGACGGTACTGCCTTCGTCAAATCCATGTAATTCTCGGCACGGTCGAGAAAAACCTTTGGATTTTCATCTGCTTTTCCCCAAAAACATAAATTTTGTGGAGGGGCCCACGAGAATCTAAGCCCTGATCCTCCCGATGAATTCGCAATAGGACCGTTCTCTTTCTCTTTCTCGATTTCCTCCCTTACTAATTTTATTAAGTTCTTGTCTATTTCTTTCTTTAACTTTTCTTCCTGGGTCCCTGATATTCTCCCCTTCAATAACTCCTAATTTCTCGAATTTGTCATGGATTTCACTCACTTCCGTGCTGAGTTTGGTTTCAATTTTCGTGAATTTGCCGTTCATTTCTGTTTTAACCTCGGCAATATTCTCAGTAATTGATTCGCAATAAGCTTCCACTTTCCTGTCACATGCCTGAAGTTTCTGACTAATTTCTGATTCGATTTTGATAATATTTTCCCTTGCCTCGGCCCTAGAACTTTCTAACTCCTGGCCTAAGTTCCCCACGCTAGTTTCAATTTTCCCACATCTACCCTCTAACTGATTCTGCAAAGTTCCTATTTTGTGATCAAATTTCGCCTCCAAATTTTCTAGTTTCGCGGCCTGGTCAACCAAACAACTGTCTAGCCGGTCAAATCTCTCCTCATGTCTTTTATTACTTTCTGAGATTTGTCTCGCATGTCTCTCGCTACTCTCCGAGATTTGCTTCGTGAGAACTCGCATAAGTTCACTTAGGGTGATCTCGGGCGCAGGCTGTTCCCCCGAACTGCTCTCTCCCGCCACATCGACGCCTGATTCGTCCAGCATTTTGGCTGTTTTGCGTGAAACGCGCACACGGTATTCACAACACACAAAGCTCAAAACGATAACACTTATACACAAAATACAATAATAAATAATATCATTACCAGACCACAAATTGTTCTTTTCGTAGCAGCGTCCTTCCATCCATTTAAAAAAACAACAGTAATAGAAAATTAGGTTCTGCGACTATTATCAAAATGGCACTGAGACATGAATTGATTCTAGGGCGTTTTACTGGGGTATCTGTGGTACTATCGAGCCCCACTTGGGAAAGCCAATTGTCACACCCATCGTTCGTTATCGAGCCACACGGTGGCGTCGATTGTCAACCACAGCGTCGAGCTCCGGCGGCGTGGGTGTGCGCCGAAATCAACGAGGGCGGCCCGGGCCTAGCTCAGTCGGCCAACTTTGTCACCTGCTTAGAATCTAACTCGGATGGAAGGAGTCGTTAGGCGTTTGCTAACTACAGAAACAATTCAGTGGTTGGTAAAGCAAATAAAAAGGTTTATTCCCGCCTAATAATAGGCCGGGGAAGTTACAGTGATTCAAAGAGTTAAGAAAGGCCCTACCTGATGAGCTCAGTTAGAAACGAAAGAAAAAATGAGATAAAACTTAAATCTAAAAAAAAATAAAGAACGAGAATTACAATCAAATTCCTTTACAGGCCCCAACAAACTCTAGGCCATTCGCCTTCTGGCTGACAATAATGAGGAAACAAGTGCCTAAGCGCGGCACCGCGATGCACAATAGTTCTTTGGCGGTCGTTGACCGAAGTTTATGCCTGAATGGGGCGGCGTGTAGGCGGCCCTCGGCGGCGGCGGCGACAGCGGCTGCGGCGGTGACGGCGGCGGCGGCGGCGGCGACGGTCAGCTGGCCCGGATCGTGAATGATCGCGAATTCCGTTCACACAAATCAGCAGTTCTTACGGAAAGTTCTCTGGAGTTTTCACGATCACGAATCTCGGAGAAAACTAGTCACCGGTCACTGCCCACGGCAGAGCTCAGAGTCCACGAACTAAGTCCCAAAATAATAACTCTCCCTCGAACGCGGCGCCGGAGCTATCACTTACTCCGCGGCGCTCGCCACCCAAGACAAGTCGAGTAAACGTAGTGTTCGAACGCGGCACCGGAGCTGTTACTCGCTCCGCGGCGCTCGCCCCCCCCCAGCTCAATCGAACAAGAAGAAGTGATTTTCTCCCCTACGCCTCTAGCGTGGAGGTGCCCTCGTTCCGCCACCCCGAAAATTCAAAAGTGCCCCAAAATCGCTCCCACCCCACGGAATTTTGCCCCTGATTGGCTAAGTGCTACTACGCCGTAATTTTGTCCTCGGCCAATCAGGTCTGGTGATTCTAGGAATTTTCCGTAGCCCTATCTCTGTCTGGAAAACGCTCTCCGTCTGACTTCGGAAGTAGGTCAGTAAAGGGTACGCGGAATGTCCGTTGGGACCCCCGGAGAAAGCTGCGAAGGACGGCCTGGGTACTCAGTGCGCATGATACCCGGAACGGCGGGATCGGCACACGTCTCTAATCTCTTCTTCGGCGCCCGGGTGCGTGACGGGATGAGGGTCGACTCGCGGACGATGGCCATAAACTTTAGAGGGGCGCGTGCTGTCATCCCTTCCATTAGCGGAGGGGGCGCGCCGACCCGGCTGGCGGCGGCGGGAGGTGGACGCCTCGCATCGACAGTTATTTGTGAAATTTAAAAAATATTAAAAATAGCGTACCGCTACAATATGCATATTATAAATGCGACGGACGTATTCTCATGTTCAAGGCCAAGCATGTCACTAATTATTAAGATAAGCTTTATTTCAAAATGTCTACAAAAGGACATTGCGCATGTCTCAGTATAGCCTAAATGTGTTCTTAATATTGTGTGAACAAATGTTTATTCCTTGGTTAAATTTGTTGAGGTTATTGCTAGGTGTTGTTTATGTTTTGTTGGCAGAATGTGCGTATACCCTGAAGGTAACGTCATAAAGAGCAACAGACATGAGGGTGTTTATTATTTTTGTTTTTCAAAATGAAATTTGAGTTGTCATTGAGCTTTGAAAACACCAGGTACTATTGCAAATGATAGCAGGTCTCAATCCAGTATTGGATACTTGCACCAACCTTCGACCTATACATTTTTTGTAATCGGCCGCATCCAGTGTTAAAAGAATAAGATTAGTAGTAATTAATAAATAGATAAGAAATAGGCGAATGGGAATACGTGTCGCGTGTAAGAAGTGAAGTAAGAATAGGCGGGTGGAACTGATATATATATATATATATATATATATATATATATATATATAAAATTCTCGTGTCACAGTTTTAGTTACCATACTCCTCCGAAACAGCTAGACAGATTTTGATGAAATTTTATATATATATATATATTCAGTAGGTCTGATAATAGATTGTTATCAATTTTTTATACCCCTTAGTGATAAGGGTGGTCCACCCCAATTTTTTAAATTTTTTCGGACAAAACGTTTTAGGCAACCCGCTACACACGGTAGGTATTTCACACAGCGGTATTTCACCCGCTACACGGTGTTCCACCATATTACGCACCTGCTCAGAGATGTGCAGAATCTGCTATTAAATGTGAATAACTCGGAGAGAGACGGTGAAAGAGAGACAGAGAAAGAGACGGAGAAAGAGAGATAGGAACAGAACAATGTTTGCCGGACTCAGCTAGAAAAATGTTTGTCTCCGCGATACATTGTTGCCTTAGGTTTGAGAAGTCTTAAGCATATTAGGGCCTAATATGTCATTAATACTATAATTAGCAGAAAAAATCACAGCAATTACTATTTGACAGGTAGATATGACACTGGGACTAAGAACTTTATTTTAATAATTTGTGATGTTTGTTGCTGCTAAATGTTTAATTAGTCTTAATTAATTAATGTTTAGTTAGCCTTCGGAAGTTGATATTAAATTCTCGAATTACAAAATGGGGAAAAGATTCATTGTTGAACAGTTAAAAATGTGCACATGTATTTTATAACAATTTTTTAAATGATTGTTCTTTAGAGAAGATTTATTTATTATCGTTAATTATTTTCTCCTGCCGTCTTTTAATATATAGATTTTCGCTTTTACTACCATTTTGTGCAACAATAGGTAAAGAAAACCCTCATTGATTTACATGATGTAATGATGTAATATCACTTGATCAGTATCCCCGTAAGGCATCTATCGGCGTCACTTCTGACCAGTGTTGCCAGATGTACAGCATTTCCGCATTTTATACCGCATTCATTAAGCGATGAGGATGCCACAAAAATCTGCATTTCCATGATAGTGGATTAAAATCCATTTTTTTCATTTTCTCAGTTATTACATCGATCGTTAGATGTCCCGCTATGGTTGACAAAGTTTGAATGTTCAACATGCTGCATCTATTTGATTAAAGTAGAAAGCAATAAAACACCAAACATCTACCAATCATTATATATATACATATATCCACAGGGTGAGTCACGTAACTTTAGCACCTCCTGTAACTTTTGAACGGTTGAAGTTATTGCAATGCAATTTTCACGGAAGTACATGAGGGGAAGGGGCTAATAGATACGTGCATTAATTTCTATTTTATCTCTTGTATTTTAGGAGATGTTTTAGGTAACTTTGTTTTTTCAAATGGAACTATATATATTTTTCCAGTCCACCATGACGAGCGTAAAAAGACGAATTCAGTGATGTACATATTGTTATATGTTAGATAAGCATTTTTTTTATTAATTTTGATTTTTGCGACTGGGGTTTAACGGACATTTTGAATAGTCCACCACACAAGGTCACGCAGCGCTCCACCAGCAACGCGCGCCCGGACAAGGGAAGGGAGATTTGAAGATACGAAACATATTCCAAATATTCACAAAACCATTGCAGTTTTTTCCCGAACTGTATTTTTCATCCTTCCGCATTTTCAGATTTTTGACTTTCTTTGATTGAAGGAATTAAAGGATGGAAAATAAGGATTTCTCATAAGTTTGTATCGTAATAAAATTGTTTAAAACTTCAACTCCATTTAATGGGGTTTCATAAGATACGTTTTAATGGGATCTTGAAACAAAGCACAATAAGAATATATAATTAAAACTGTACAAAAAATATTGCGTATTTTGAGCAAACAAATTCATTGTTAATAAGAATATAATAACAACTTAGGGATAGAAATAATCTTATTTCAATAAATACTACTTAAGACAAATCCGTATTTTCAATCCCTAAGAAACACAAAATATCTGAAAATGGATCAGAATGGAAAGGAGAGTTCAGGAAAAAATGCAACAGTTTTGTGAATATTTTTCGTATCCTCAAGTATTAAAATCCCATCCCTTTCCCGACCCCGCGTTTGCTGGGGGAGCGCTGCGTGACCTTGTAGGGCTGACAGTTACAATGAAAATATCCGTTAAACACTAGTCGCAAAAAAATCAATATTACTCAAAAAAATGCTCATCTAACATATGACAATATTTATGTCTTTGGATTCGTCTTTTTACGCTTGTCATGATAGACTGAAAAAATATGTATAGTCCCATTTAAAAAAACAAAGTTACCTCAAATATCTCGTAAAATACAAGTGATAAAAGAGAAATCAATACACATATCAATTAGCCCCATTCCCTCATTCACTTCCGTGAAAACTGCATTGCAATGTCTTCAACCGTTCAAAAATTACAGAGGTGCTAAAGTTACGTGACTCATCTTGCATACATACATACATATATATATATATATATATATATATATATATATATATATACACACATACATACATACTAGCGCTACATACGCTGAAATCACATTGATAATACGCAATTCGTAAATAAGTCAAGTAAAATAAAATTATATGCTTATCTTTCCCAACTAAACCACTCTTGCCCAGCTTCTCGTAGACCATCACCGTGCTAGCTCATTCTTCTTGGGTTCGTCAAATGACAATTGCTTACAATATGTCACCCGATTCGCTCTCCATACAGAAGGCGAAAACGATCTGAAAGTTCTTAATTCGTGCTAGATTGCACAATAATAATCAGTTGTTTTTTCGTTAACAGCATCAAGCAAATTTGTTCAATGTATTAACTTTGCTTTTTGATCAATATTAAAAATCACATAACTATACAATTTAAAATGAATAGCTCATACGAACTATACCCTGATCTCTTCCTCGACGGGGTAGATGGCGCCTCGCAGGATCTTCCCGTCGTCTTCAAGCGGCACCGTCCGTTACCTCAACCCAAACTTAGGCTGACCAGTTACTAATAATATTCCTAATAATATTTCGAAGTCCTGTTTGTATTACACGCACCGCACAAATACACCAGCAATCTGTTCACTACCAAGCCTGGAGGTCTAATCATCTAAATCCATCTGCACCTGTCGTAATGTAATTTTTTTGTTGCTATGGCGTCTTAATTACGTGTTTTTGTTTTGGACACGTTACTACGGTGTCTTGATGTCTAATACATCTTAGCAACCCACCTGTCAGAATGCTATTTACAATGCTTTGGTGTCATATTACGCCTCTATGCATTGTGTACCCTAAATTTATTGACACTTAATATTATTTACTGTTCCCTACGTATTTGGTGTACAACAGCTTCCCTCCTCCTAAGCGACATCTTATTTGCTTTAGCATAATAAATGATAAGATATACGTTCTGATAAAATTCCCTATCCGTTCTTACCTTCGTACCTTCTTGCACTAGTACACACTGCACAGTTTCACGTTCACCAATCTTCGTTTTTGTAGTCTTATATTAATTACATTTTTTTTGCCAAACATTAGTTTACACATTTCATCAAATCAATATTTAGTAAGTCATATCTCGAGTCCTATAAATTCAGGCTTCAAAATGTGCCATACGCATTACATATATAACAACAAACATATTAATAATAAACCTACATACTACTATGTACATATTTATAATTGACATGTCAGCTAATCATGTTTATCATCCCGTTTATATGGTCTCATATTGCGGAAATTGTAAGTTCCGATCTGATCTCCTTCATTCTGTAATATAACCGCATTTTTGCTTAATATTTGGTCCATGGAGTAAAGTCAAGTCCCGTACATATTCTTGCTCCCTTTATTTTATATATCATTTCATCAATTTTGGGCGGTTTTTCTGGACGAGCAACAGTCTTACTATTCAGTTTCCTTGCATCTAAACAAAATATGATATTCTTCTTCTGGACAATTACAATCGGGCTAACGTACGGCGTCATTGATTTTCTAATGAAACTATCCTCGAGCATCGCGTTAATCTGCTTTCTCATATCTTCTCTAAATATATGGGGAATCGGGTATTGCCTACAGTTCAAGGGCTCGTCATCGGTCAATTCTAATTGGAATTGATATACTACTACTGGATCCTTCGAGCTCTCGAATACATCTCGATATTCATTCACTTATTTCTGAATCTCGCGATTGCTATTAATCCTATTTTCATCAACTGAGTTCTTCACTGCTTCATGGAACGATTCCGGGGTTTCTTCTAGCTGTTCCGACATGTCGCAAATACACAAGGCCTCGCCTCGTCCACCTGGTTTTCAATCCCTAAACAATGTTTCTGCCCTTTGTCACTTTGTAACAATATACTACTGTTACCAACGTCGACTTTAGCATCGTACATTTTTAGGCCATTTATGCCCAGAATAATTGGACGAATCAACTCTTTTATCACAATAGCCGGAAACTCTATTATCACCTCTTGGACCTCCACTTCCACCCAAAAGGGGTAGCGGAATAAGATATGCAAAACTGCCCCCGGGGGCTAAAATTTTTTTATTTTGAAAATCGTAATTGAAGTGTTAAAAAAATACGTTTTTCGCCGAATTTAAGTCAATTCACCCGGAGTACTTCCTACAAATGAATAAACGTGTTTTTTTAGCTTCTTATATAAGTTTTAATTTTTTGAACCACTTTGCGCTTACAATATTGACTTTAATTATGCTTGAGACTTTCTATAGATGATATAGATGTTTCGAGATTTTTTTCAGGCCTTTATGTCCGATTTTGACTCTTACAATCAACAATGAAAAATGGAAATCGTAGAAAAACTTACGTTGTTCCTTTGTTTTTTAAGAATATCTCGTGTTCTAGTACAGATAATAAAAAAGGCTAAATACAAAATGTAGCGCTATAAATTCTCTACAGTTCCCAAAATTTCAACTTTCTATCTTATAATTTGCATGCGACAACTCAATATGTATAACACAGAAATACTGTAATTTCTTTCTTATCATTTAAAATGAGTTTTTTTTTCATTAGTCTTCGTAGTTTTTCAATTTCATTTTTATTTTATGTTTATTACAAAGGTAAATAATGAGAAAAAAGTGTAAGAATTATATTATAAAGAGTAGAAATCACTCCAGCAAGCGCAAAAAATGACACCCAGCCGAACTTTGACGTTGACATAGATTCGGCGATTCCATAATTCAGTGATTAGAGTTCATTATATTAACCCTTTGACTGATATGAGCGTGCCTCACCTCCGGTGAGATCCGTGTCCCGTGTTCTGTGAACGTGTTTGCGCGCCCGGGACTCCCCGTGTCCCCAATGCTATGGACGTCCCTTCGGGTGTCCATCAAGATGGCGTATTGTGCTTCTGCGAGTGCGACTTCTGGGGTCGTCCTAAGGTTCTTAGACTTTATTTCATTGCAAATAGATTGAGCTGCGATATATTTTCTCGGGCAAGATCAGTAGTGACACTTTATAGTGACCTTGTTCTCGGGTCTGGTCAGTTCCCCTCCTGACGGCGCCGCGGAACCACGCGAAGAGATCAGCACCGCGAGCTACACCCCTAGCCGACGACTCAGCACAGCTGACATGCTGTGCGAGGCGAGCGGTCAAAGGGTTAAGTGCTGTCGGAGGTTGACTTATTAGTTGAATTTTCTGATTGGAATATAATTGTATTAGTTTTTTATCCAATTCATCCACAAAACATGAAATGCTGTAAGTGCTTACATACAGTATTATATTTTGTACATAGAGACTTTTTTGTATTTCATTGTTATCATTGTTATGTCATTGTTATTATTATGTTTGAACTACAGGACGATTTAAATAAGATTAATGATTGGGCAAGAGGTAATAAAATGTCTATAAATGGAAAGAAAAGTAAAGCGATCACATTTTGTAGGGCCAGAGCTTTTCATAGGATTCCTTATCAGCTAGGTAATGAAGTAGTTCTGCGAGTATCGAACTGTAAATACCTTGGCATACTCCTGGATAGCAGGTTGGGATGGGAGAAACAAACTACATAGTGGGTAAAGCTTGGAGGTCTTTGCATTTCTTCATGCGAAATCTTAAAAAGATGCAATTAAAAGCAAAGGAAATCGCGTATACTTCGCTTGTTAGACCGGTAAAAGAATACGGAACTAGTTGTTGGGATCCGTAGAAAATAGGACTTAAAAATAGCTTGGAAGGATACAAAATAGGGCGGCAAAATACACATTTCGGAGGAACATACCTGTGCATTGGAAATCTTTAGAACACCGGAGAAAGGGGGCACGACTTTGCGCACTATATAAATCTTACATTGATTGCTCTTCATGGAAGGAAATTAGGGGAAGGCTCGATAAATCGGATTACTTTAAGAGATTTGATCACAATTAGAAAATTAGAAGAAGAACACATAGAACGAACCTAGGCAAATTATCCGTTGTAAACAGAACAATAGTAGATTGGAGCGATTTGCCTGCGGCAGTTTTAGTGTAAAAAAATCGCATCAAAATTACAAAACTTCATCATTCAGAAATTATTTTACATCTCGAAACCCCTATCTACAATAAAAGCATCACCCTTTTCAAGAATAGTTCTTAAACTTTCCGAATCTGACAGAACTTATTTCAGAATTTCAGCATCATTCTTTGTACCCAAAAAAGGCCCATATGTGTCAATAATAAACCCGTTCATGGTGCAAACGGTAAAAGGTTTACATAAAGGCACTTTCCTTGCTCTAAAAAAGGGTTTCTTTGATAATAATTATTTTAACTTTTCTGGTAACGGAAGTACGAAGCATCACAAATTAACACTAGACGATCTTGAAACTCGTGCAGGTCTTGAACATATGATAAGGTATGCGGATTTATTAAGTCTTCCTAAGAATGAGAATGAGCTCCAAATATCTTTGGCAATATGTATTTCTTGAATGATTTACGAACGGAAGCGCAGTAATCAGACACACATTGTTCTTTTACAATAAAAAAATGATGATACTATGCTATTAGAATTACCAGTTTGTAACTTAAATAAAATCACAAATAAGACTTGATTTATGGAACGATTAGTTGACGCTCGCATTGACTAGAACATGTTTTTTATATCGTAACTTGCTCAGCTGTATAGCCAGTTAAAGGTAGAATACGTTCATCAGATAATCCATAATAATTTACTTTATCCAGAATACTTTCATTGAATTGATTTAACAGAGTATTTAAAAATAATGCTATCTCTTGTTTCTCTACTCACTAGTGCATGAAAATACTTTGAATTTATGCAAATGTTCAAGAACAAACCGTGTTCTAATTGAGTACTGAAACAGCGATTTCCTTTCGGTATAAAGCACGCGTCGCTAGAAAAAACTTGAATACGAACTTGGATAGAAACAGTAATTAGATCCGTTTTTGAAAAGCACAAGTAACACTGTTTGTGTATAGCTACGGTTCTTTGAAAAGATTTTAATTAATTGTACTTCCACATCTTGTTGTACTTTATAAGAGGGATCATCCCCAATTGATTGAGATGACGGTCCTGATATTGACAATGATCCTAACACTTCAGATATGCATTTCTGCATCTTACAGATTTCTGCATCTTGCATTATGGAAGTAGATGATAAACATCCCGCGCCCTTCAATGTAGAACCACATTATGTTCTGATGTAGATGTGGATGGCATTTTTGCATCTGGTGACGTTAAACCAGAAAGCTCGAGGATCAAATATTGCGCCGCGGAGGTTGATGATAAATTGATGAAATAAAAACATTTAGATAATTAAACTTACACATACATTCATACAATAACAAAGGCTTACATACATACCCGGGCCTAGGTACACTCGCAAACACACAAGTCTGCACTTCTTCATTCATAATGAGATACAATAAATCAGTCATACAAATAAACTTTTTTTTACCTAACACCACAATATAAAAATATACAAAAATTATAATATTTATTACATTTCTAATACGCAAACACTCGTCACCATAACCCAATAAATATCAACATATTCAGAATAGCCGAAAAAAAGACATTTTAGATTAGCGAAACCAACAGAAAGAAATGAAATCATTTCACTTCACTGCACCGCAAATAGTTTTACTTAAATATTAATTGCTCAATACTTTTTAACTGTAAAATATCCATAATCGCAATTTTCACTTCACTTCACTTTCAGCACACGTTTTCACTCTCTTTTTTTTACATTAAAACTGCCGCAGGCAAATCGCTCCAATCTACTATTGTTCTGTTTACAACGGATAATTTGCCTAGGTTCGTTCTATGTGTTCTTCTTCTAATTTTCTAATTGTGATCAAATCTCTTAAAGTAATCCGATTTATCGAGCCTTCCCCTAATTTCCTTCCATGAAGAGCAATCAATGTAAGATTTATATAGTGCGCAAAGTCGTGCCCCCTTTCTCCGGTGTTCTAAAGATTTCCAATGCACAGGTATGTTCCTCCGAAATGTGTATTTTGCCGCCCTATTTTGTATCCTTCCAAGCTATTTTTAAGTCCTATTTTCTACGGATCCCAACAACTAGTTCCGTATTCTTTTACCGGTCTAACAAGCGAAGTATACGCGATTTCCTTTGCTTTTTAATTGCATCTTTTTAAGATTTCGCATGAAGAAATGCAAAGACCTCCAAGCTTTACCCACTATGTAGTTTGTTTCTCCCATCCCAACCTGCTATCCAGGAGTATGCCAAGGTATTTACAGTTCGATACTCGCAGAACTACTTCATTACCTAGCTGATAAGGAATCCTATGAAAAGCTCTGGCCCTACAAAATGTGATCGCTTTACTTTTCTTTCCATTTATAGACATTTTATTACCTCTTGCCCAATCATTAATCTTATTTAAATCGTCCTGTAGTTCAAACATAATAATAACAATGACATAACAATGATAACAATGAAATACAAAAAAGTCTCTATGTACAAAATATAATACTGTATGTAAGCACTTACAGCATTTCATGTTTTGTGGATGAATTGGATAAAAAACTAATACAATTATATTCCAATCAGAAAATTCAACTAATAAAGTCAACCTCCGACAGCACTTAACCCTTTGACCGCTCGCCTCGCACAGCATGTCAGCTGTGCTGAGTCGTCGGCTAGGGGTGTAGCTCGCGGTGCTGATCTCTTCGCGTGGTTCCGCGGCGCCGTCAGGAGGGGAACTGACCAGACCCGAGAACAAGGTCACTATAAAGTGTCACTACTGATCTTGCCCGAGAAAATATATCGCAGCTCAATCTATTTGCAATGAAATAAAGTCTAAGAACCTTAGGACGACCCCAGAAGTCGCACTCGCAGAAGCACAATACGCCATCTTGATGGACACCCGAAGGGACGTCCATAGCACTGGGGACACGGGGAGTCCCGGGCGCGCAAACACGTTCACAGAACACGGGACACGGATCTCACCGGAGGTGAGGCACGCTCATATCAGTCAAAGGGTTAAATATAATGAACTCTAATCACTGGAATTAATGGAATCGCCGAATCTATGTCAACGTCAAAGTTCGGCTGGGTGTCATTTTTGCGCTTGCTGGAGTGATTTCTACTCTTTATAATATAATTCTTACACTTTTTTCTCATTATTTACCTTTGTAATAAACATAAAATAAAAATGAAATTGAAAAACTACGAAGACTAATGAAAAAAAACTCATTTTAAATGATAAGAAAGAAATTACAGTATTTCTGTGTTATACATATTGAGTTGTCGCATGCAAATTATAAGATAGAAAGTTGAAATTTTGGGGAACTGTAGAGAATTTATAGCGCTACATTTTGTATTTAGCCTTTTTTATTATCTGTACTAGAACACGAGATATTCTTAAAAAACAAAGGAACAACGTAAGTTTTTCTACGATTTCCATTTTTCATTGTTGATTGTAAGAGTCAAAATCGGACATAAAGGCCTGAAAAAAATCTCGAAACATCTATATCATCTATAGAAAGTCTCAAGCATAATTAAAGTCAATATTTGTAAGCGCAAAGTGGTTCAAAAAATTAAAACTTATATAAGAAGCTAAAAAAACACGTTTTATTCATTTGTAGGAAGTACTCCGGGTGAATTGACTTAAATTCGGCGAAAAACGTATTTTTTTAACACTTCAATTACGATTTTCAAAATAAAAAAATTTTAGCCCCCGGGGGCAGTTTTGCATATCTTATTCCGCTACCGTCGATTTTTCGTTTCGATTCGCCTTCCATTAGCTACTCGAATATTTATTTTTTTAGTAGGTATTTCCTCAATTTCATTGCCGTTGTTCTTAAGACGTTCGTATAGTTCTTGCAATACCGCACTGTCGTTCGCCCCTGTATCAATAAAAATATCTACTGCAATATCTTTCAAAGTTCCCCTCAAAATCAAACACGTGCTCATCGTTGCCCGTTTGTCATCATCTTCCCTTAACAAGTCTTCCTCTGATATAATACTGTAACCGCTAACTTAGCGTTTACATAAATTCCAAAAAGTAAAGCAATTCACCACGAGAGAGCGCGACCTTTCGGACCACGAAATCTAATATTCGCAGTACCTCAAAGGTGACGCCACTGTTGATAAGAAGTTTGTGAGAGCACTCAACGGAAAAATCAAACAACCAATCACAAATTAAGAAGACTTCGGAAATAATTTTCTATGATGAAGAGCCGATCTCAGCCATTTTGATCTACGCCGTGGGAAGGAACACTTCGGATACGGAAGGCTGGAGAAGACTGCGAGACGGATTCCACCATTTAAAGAATTAGAAGAAGCTTAATAAAGGTATTTCTCCTGATTACGCATCTTAGAAGAGAGTACAACTAAATTCTTCTGATACAATATTCTCTTCTGACAAAGTCTCTTCTGATACAATGTTCTTATGCTCTCTTCTTGCAGAAGATGCACTTTGAATACTTCTTCAGGGGATTGTAATTTCTTTCTTGTTGACGTTTTCCATCTTTTCCAAAGTAAGAATTTTGCTATCACCAAATAATGGTCAGTGTATAGATCGCATCCTCTGTAAGCTTGAATATCCTTCAGCTGTGCCCGTATTTTATTATTTATTAATATGTAATCAATTATTGATCTACATCCTCGGGCACACCATGTGTATTTGTATATATCTCTTTTTCTAAAGAAAGTATTTGTGATTTTTAGATTGTTGGAGGAGGCAAATGTTCTTAGCTCTTTTCCATTTTCATTCAAGTGCTGTTCGCCCTGATTTCCGACAATTCCTGGAATAGGTATAATACCTACTCTGGCATTAAAATGGCCGCATATTATAAGACTATCGTTCTTGTTTACCTTATCGATTTGCTTTTGTAGCTGGTTGTATAATATTTCTGTTTCTGCCTTCCTTCCCTCTTCAGGGGCATATACCCCTACCACCGTCAGATGACCTCTATCTACTTTCATTCTTATCATCATTATTCTTTCATTCAGATATGTATAATTCTCTATTCTAGATTTCAGTATTTTGTGAATCAGTATGGCTACTCCAGCTTTTGCTCTTACACCCTCTGACACGCCACTATATATCATTATATAGTTATCTAATTCTTTTGTTCCTTTCAATTTCTTCTTAATCTCAGTTATTACAGCTATTTGTATTTTCCGTTCATTTAGAAGCTTATCTAGTTCTACGTCTTTCATTCCCTCTTACGTTCCATGTGGCTATGTTTAATAATTCCGCAATTCCTTTTCTCTTTTCCTTGGCATGCGTTGGTCGTCGTAAATGACTATCCGGCTTACAGTGAAGATTGCGAGTAGATTATTATTCCTTAGTGCGAGTTACCAGCCCACAGATAAGTAGGCAGACGTCGGGGCTGCCGACTTCAAGCATTCTGCCCTGCTTGTTTTCTGTCGGGGGCTCTCCCCTAGATGGTTGCCTTCACTTCGGCTATGGGTTCCATCTACCCCTCGAGGCGCCTCACGCCATCTTCGCTAAAGATCTTTGCCGATCCTCTTCAGATGTTGATTTCTTCCGGCGTTGAGGTCCTCTTCTGGAGTACTTCTTCGTCTGACCCCTCTCCTTCGACCTGTCCGGCAAGGGAGGCCCTTTCACGAAAACATCGAAGCAAATTCAGGGCCACGTTTCTAAATAGGCTGAGTAGGCTGCAGCCTAGAGCGGAAAAGTTTTAGGGGCGACAGTTTGGCAATTTGATTAAATATTGAAAAAAAATGATTTCGACGATAATATTTACCGTACGAATTTAAGAACACATTACTTGAAAATGTGTTTGATTCTTTCTGAACTTTCTAAAACTATAAAATTATACTATTCCCAGCACGTACTCTTGTAATATAACGTTCTTGTAGTGTATTCTAATTTGATTTGACAACACTGCATGTCGAAAGGCGCAGCCGCAGCTATTTGAAGTGACACCACAGTAGGTAAAGGCCCAGAGACGCTCTGCTGTGGATAATGTAGTCGTAGTGTCAGTCCAGCCCGTCTGTCACAGTCACTGTCACGTATGGCTATCGGTGTGCACAACGGGGACAGTGATGTTATTCTGTTGAGAAAGGCATGTTGAGCGAGGCTGAATATTTTTTTAACGACGTTAGTAAAAAAGCAAGTAGATGAACTCATATTATATAATTTATTGTGTAAACCATTAAAATATTAATTTTATGTAAACTAAACGAATTTTAATGTTTAAAAAGACGAAAGCATGCATGAACTCTATTGTTTATCTTATAAAACATGTATTATGCAACTATGAGCAAAAAAGGGGGCGGCAAATGAACTTTAGCCTACAGGCGGTTTGCTCTTAAATCCGGCCGTGAGTAAATTTAAATCATTCACTGTCTTTTCCACTCACACGCATAACTTGCGGCGTTACTGTTTATCCTAAGCGCGAATTTCCAAATACATTATACAATGTTTGGCTTGGATTCTCAACTGGATTCGCTGGACATCGCTTGGCTTCTTAGTTGTATTTATTGTTAACCGCTAAGATTTCTATTATCCCATCTTTTTTCAGTATTTTTCTAGTTTCTTAAGGGGGTATAAAATAGCAAATAAAAACACACAACAAGAAAAGGAACAGGGAAAGCGCGAGAACTGCATTCATTCGGAACTAACGATAGGCAACCCTCAATTGCTTGCTTGCTTACGTGACTGAGGTGCTCTGGCTGTGCTCAAATATTTTACTAATTTTAACTACTTTTCTACATATTTCAGGTGACTTTTGCAGTTAAACTGTCTTCTTTACTTGTTTGCAGATAAGCTGAAAGAGTTTTATATTGTCCGAAGCAGTGGAAAAGAAGTAATACAAATATTTGATTAAAAAGACTGCGTAACGAACAAACGTTTATTTGAACAGTGTAAAGACTACTAATATTTATTTTGATCTGTAAATTAATTTAAATTTGCGTAAAGTTTTAAACTATTAGTGAAAGTGTTGTGATAATTGTAAAAAACATCAAAATTCGAAGTTTCGGGTACAACAGTAACGGAAAAACTTGAACTTTATATTTCAAATTGTCAAAGTGGTGAATTTCGTAGCCATTCAATAGGTAAAGTATAGTAATCTAATTGTATTTATTAGTTTGCAGCTTCAATCTATTACAATGCTTCTTTACGTACAAGAATATTTCCAGATATTTTCAAAACAGCAAAAATTAAGCCACTTTTTAAAAAAGGGAACAAAAATGATATTCAAAATTACCGGCCAATTTCTCTTTTGTCAGTTTTCTCAAAAATATTAGAGAGGCTTTTCTACTCACGAATGGAAACTTTTCTCAGGAAAAACAAAGCGTTTTCAGACTCACAACACGGTTTTAGAAAATCAAAATGTACGGAAACTGCCATTTTTTCGTTTCTCAAAGATGTGGCTTCATCAATAGACCAAAATGAAGTACCCATTGGAATATTCTTAGATCTTTCGAAAGCTTTTGACGTTATTGACCATAACATCTTGCTCTCAAAATTACCTTCGTATGGAATTCCTGGTATTGCCCTATATTGGATACCTTCGTACCTTAAACATCGGACTCAAAGAGTAGAAATACCATACTAGCACGAAAGGACATTACATATGTTTCCAGTTCTTTGCCAATTGAGCATGGGCTCCCGCAAGGTTCGATCTTAGGGTATATCCTCTTTCTATTATATGTAAACGATATACCCTCGTCTATTAAAAATGGAAGAACGGTTCTGTTTGCCAATGACACGAATGTTCTTTGCAAAAAAGAAGCAGTAAATAGTACGATTTCAGAAGTTTCAAATTGGTTTAATAATAACAAATTAATTGTTAAAAGAAAAAAAAAGAAAAACTGTTTCAATGCATTTTTGCATTTCAAATCGGAAATAGCATGTTCCATTGAAAATGAACAATATGCAATTAGCTGATGTTGAGGTAACAAAATTTTTAGGTGTCTCAATTCAATCAAACCTCAAATGGAATGTACATATAACAGAATTAAACACTAAATTAAGTTCATTATGTTACGCATTCAGAATTCTTTTTAATTCTGTCAGTTTTCATGCAGCTCGTTGCGTTTATTTTGCAAATGAACATTCCCGCCTGAGATATGGCATAATATTCTAGGGAAGCTCATCCTGTAGTATTCAGACCTTCAGATTGCCAAAGAAAATTATTCAAATAATGAAAAAATGCCTTCCGTGTGATCCCTACAAGACTCTTTTCATTGAGCTTGGAATCTTACCATAGCCTTGTCTATTTATTTACGAATCTGTAATATTTGTCACAAATGACCTATACTTAACGGAGGGAGCATATTTTCATGCAATATTGATATTTATAATTACAACACACGCCGTAGAAATCACGTGCATCAAGTGCTCAGTACATGAAATCAACATATAATATATGTACGTTACTTTACAACGCATTGCCAGATGACATTAAACAATTAAAGTCGGTTCACAAATTTTAGTTAAAAGTAAAATCTTTTCTGCTGCAAAACTGTTTCTATACAATTAGAGACTATACTGATCATCAAAAAGAAAAATTAAACAATGATAACAACTAAACAAAGTTTAACAAAACAATGATATATAATTAATTAGTTTACGTTTGTATTGTATACATTTAAAAAAATAATTAATACGCCTGTAACAAGTTAAGTACTTCAGCTTCCGGGTCAATGACCCCCATCTCGATCAGGTTTTTGTCCAGTTTTCCTGATCCATTGAGCAAATGCTGAAATCGCCCCTTGTTTTGCTTCTGGACGTAAATGTGCGCACGTTTTGTTGAGCACTCCTTTTGCTTGTATTGGTAGGAGTAGAATTGATGTTCATTACTATTTTGTGAGCAATGCAGAAAAATCAAATCAGTTCATTCACCGTTGAAATTGATTTTCTATAACTCGGAACAAACATTTTTCAAATTTTAATTTTTCTAAAATAATAATTATTTTCTAAGTTATTTTTACTAGTTTTTCAAACGTTGCTTTTTTTATTCTGGGCCTCAAGAAAATGTGCGCAGATAATCTCTTTCCCCACACGTCATATATATGTTTTACTGTTTTTGACCAAATAAATAAATAAATAATAAATAAATCAATAAATCTTGCCTGCCGTTCGGTTTAGACCAGTTCGTGCCGAGTCGTACAGGTTGAGCTCTGGGGAGCTTAGAAGTCAAGAAAAGCCGCGCGACTATTAATTTGTTAGATTGTTACTTAAAATGAAGTAATAAACGTAAAATAGAATTTAAAAATTATTCTTATAATTCATAATATTTCTTATAAATAATTTTACCATTATTAATTCCATCAATTAGAAAAAATCGAATTCTACATCGACAATTCCCTGCGTTTTCCCAGTTTCCGTTTTCACCCTGTGTGGATAATTGAACATTTTCAACCCTCGGTTCAGCGTCAGCATTGGTAGGCAAGATCTACACAAGAATAATCTTTTTGAATAAATAAAACAAGTTAATAACTGTCAATATTAAATCATATCATACTCACTTATCTTATATTTAAGCCTTCTTGTCTGTAATAACTGTGCGGGTGGGTTGAGTACATCAAACAAAGTTAGAGTAGCACTTGGCTTCAATTTCATCCAACCATCTATTCTTTTGATCTCCCTTGATGATCCTTCAAAATGAACCTATTGTGACGTCATGGGTACTCACAGCAAACACACATATACAGTTATATTTACAAAACAAATATGTACAGCTAAATGGTTACATTTTGTACAATCGCTCTGATAGACCTTCTACTATTCCCTGATCGCGGGAGCGATCCCAAATCCGATTGAGAATTGGTTTAACTAGTGGCACTCGCCCCTCGTTGATTCGAAGCGCGCACAAAGCCCAGCTTCCGTGACCGGATGCCACACTCGGACACACAGTCCTTACAAGCGCATCAATCCGTGATGTGCCTTGATCGCAGGAGCGATCTTAACCGATTGATGTGTGAGTGGTGGATCTCAACCACACCTCACTCGGAGCTCGCACACAGCATCACTCCTACGTGACCGCAGTCACATCTGGGGCACAAAGTCCCCGCAGGCGCGTCAACACGTGACTTTCCTCGCGAGCCCTCCTCGCCGCTGCACCGCCCTGGCGTAAATTTGTGCATTAGCACGAGGTCCTCACTCCTCTAGCACCCGCCCATTCGCTTCGTCTACTCTCTTGTGGCTCACGTGACCTCCAACGTCACGCCGCCTCCCCCGCCCTGCCTCTAGAATGGCCTGCCCTTTGTTCAGTCTTTGGGTGCTTTCTCTAGGGCACCTTTCTCTTCCTGTTCATGTTCATTTGGATAAATTAGTTCAATTCTTTGATATGCAACTTCTTATTTTGTGAAAAAACCTGACGTGATGGAACAAAACGGAAGTCATTTTTGGAATCAGCATCAACAAATGATTCAAAAACACCTAAAAGTGTCAAATCATCTGAGAAAAGTTAAAAAAATGCAGACTAGTGTTATCTGCGCACATTTTCTTGAGGCCCAGGAAAAACACAAACTAGAAACAAGAATTTAGAAAATAATTATTTTAGAAAAATAAAAATTTGAAAAACGTTTCCGATTTATAGAAAATCAATTTCAACAGTAAATGAACTGCTTATTTGATTTTTCTGCATTGCTATCAAAATAGTAATGAACATCAGTTCTACTCATACCATTATAAGCAAAAGGAGTGCTCAACAAAACGTGCGCACAGTGAAGCTACATTAACGTCCAGAAGCAAAACAAGGGGCCATCTCAGCATTTGCTCTCAGCCTTTGCTCAAATTTACAGTATTTGCTGTAAATTTGCATTTACGAGGAACACTGGCTCCTCGTAAACAACATTGTTTATTATACATATACATTATTACATATTTCGGTTGATACCAGTGACGTAGTGTGATTCATTCGTTTGGGGATGCTCAACAATAACACACAAAATGTCACTATTTATTACTTCATCTACCAGGCGAAGCATCACAAGCAGATACACTGGAACTTCTTCCACGATCTCGATTGCTTACGAAGGTGTAGGCGCCACCCACAGAATCCTCACAGCACCCAGGACTGTCGACGTCTTAAAAACAAATTATACAATGGCTCAGCTTTAATTCTTATACGCGAATGGCAATCACTTATGAATTTATATATTGCACACTAAAATAAAATGTAATCTATTTGCGGAATAATTCAATTTCTTGGATATTACTTAAGAAATTATAGACACGCACTATTTCTA
This sequence comes from Acheta domesticus, assembly GCA_031308135.1. Classification (NCBI taxonomy): domain Eukaryota; kingdom Metazoa; phylum Arthropoda; class Insecta; order Orthoptera; family Gryllidae; genus Acheta; species Acheta domesticus. The sequence continues at coordinate 107,528,989 of JAHLJT010009436.1, forward strand.
CACTTTGTGGCCATGACCAAGCGGGGACTCCCGAATGAGAGAGAGAGAGAGAGAGAGAGAGAGAGAGAGAAAATTTACTGACCGCCTGAAGTGTGCTGCGCTCTCGTGCACAAACGAGCAACTTGCTCATTAGCTTCTTTCCGCAGCACGAAGCGCACCAGTACACCAAAAAAAGCGACGTCAGAGGTGGATTCACCCCTTGAACCAGAGGAGACTCCAGAAGGGGGATTTTAATAACCTCCTGCGGGAAATGCGGGAAGATGATCCCCATCAATTTTTTTGTATACGAGAATGACACCAGAACAATTTGATTGTGTATTAAATTTAGTGGCCCCTTTTCTGAAAAAGAATAGTATCCGGACACCGTTGCCAACTTCCTTGCGACTGGCTGTTATGATAAGGTTTTTGGCCACTGGCGACTCCATACCATCTTTGGCATGGAGTTACAGAATTGGGAAGAGTACATGCTGCTCATAATTAATGAAACAACACGTGCTATTTGGGAAGCTCTCCATGAGCAGTACGTGAATGTTCCTGCACAAGAGGCCTATGAAAGATTAGCACGGGAGTTTTGAGACTTGTGGGACATGCCGAATTGTGTTGGTGCCATTGATGGCAAACATATTGTTATTCAGTGTCCTCACAATTCAGGCTCTCATTTTTTTTAATTATAAAAAGGATTTCAGTATCGTTATGATGGCAGTGTGTGATGCCAATTAGTGCTTCACACATGTGAACATTGGTGCTTATGGAGCGGAAAGTGATGGTGGCATATTCAGGCGATCAGATATCGGCCAGAGACTTAACAGTGGTGTGCTCCCTTTGCCACCTCCTACCCAACTTCCACATTCTCAAGTAGTGGTGCCACATTACCTGGTTGGGGATGAAGCTTTTCCTCTAAAAAAGAACCTAATGAGGCCATTTTCAATGGCCAATTTAGTAAGGAATGAAAACAAAGTTTACAATTACCGCCTTGCACGAGCCAGGAGACTGATTGAAAATGCATTTGGGATCGTGGTTTCACGATGGAGAATATTTCATCGCGTAATTAACGCCAAACCTGGAAATGTGGACAACATAGTGAAGGCAACAGTGTGCTTGCACAATTATTTGAAACTAAGTGAAAAGCATGCCGTGCAAAAATCTTATTGCCCAGTATCGTACACCGACAGAGAATGTGAAGGACTGGTTCAGGATGGTGAGTGGAGGAATGTTCCTGAAGGTGGTGGTGCACTTCAACCTTTACCTCCACATCTAAGATTTGGAGCGCGTAATTCTACACTTGAAGCCACAGAAGTGCGTGAGGCATTAAGTATTTTTTTTGTTTCTCCCGAGAGGTCTAATGAAAAGCAGGAGTACTACATGAGATTAGGTGCACTGTAAACAGAAAACAATTTATAGAAGCAAAATAAAACAATTTCTTGTATAATTATCTTTTAAATTTATTCCATAGCTCTCCTTTCAGCACTTAACAAGACAGATGTAATAGTTTTCATAGTTTCTAATTTGATATTTCCAGGAAGAAGAACCAATGTATCAGTTTGAGAATGATCGTTTCATACTATTATTTTGTTTTGTCAACATTTCTGAGAATGCAACAGAATGCAACATTTCTGAGAATGAAAATTTCTGAGAAGTCAAAAACCTAGGTGTGCTTATCGACAACACCCTCAGCTGGAACTCGCATGTAGATTCAACCTGCCGTAAAGTTTTTGCCTCAATGCATTCCCTGAAACGCCTACGAACACTTTTACCAATTAGCACACGTGAGACTCTCATCAAATCTCTTATTATGCCACATTTCGACTATTGTGACTTTCTTCTGACCAACATGGCATTTAAATTACAACGTAAATTTCAAGTAACTCAGAACGCATGCGTACGGTTTATTTTTGATTTAAGGAAATACGACCATGTGTCAGATTTTTTCGACAAACTTCAAATGCTTACTCTAGACAAAAGGCGGTTATTTCATTCTCTACTTCTTCTTTATAAAATTTTAAACGGTACACATGTAACACGCCTTATAAGTAACTTCAATCCTCTGAAATTAAATCGAGCTCGTGATTCAGCACTGCTTTGTGTACCACGTCACAACACTACTTCGTTCAGTAGATCATTCACCATTACAGCTATCCGAGCCTGGAATAAACTACCAGCAAGCCTAAAACATTCAAATACCTTCCGTAAATTCAAAAATGAATTAACCACATGGGTAAGGAATAATGACATGCAGAATGGCTGTTAACATCTCCTTCAATCTCCAGACTTTTCCCACCTCCAAGCACCCGGTCACCGCACCCTCTAAATGCTGTACTTTCCGCACTCTCTAAATTCAAAATTCCATCCCATACCTCATGACTCTCTTCACTTTCCATTCTGTATCAACCCCTGTAAATTATTTAATACAATCATATAATTTTCAGTGTATCTTAATGGAATTGTTTAAATAAAATATAGATAAAGTGACTAGCGACATTCCAGATAAACGTACTTATACTCGTAGCTATTTTTGTATTATCATCATAATCTTTACTGCAACATATTGGTATAAATACAGTTTGATGTTAAGATCCTACTATACTTTTATATTGTTCCTGAATACTGTCAATATTGTATTTTAAATTATTGTTACTATTAGCCTATAATGTATTGTACTCCTCTGGTGTTAAAAATGATTTTATACTTATGTAAAGTGCTCATGTAAACCGAATGTACCTTGATGTAACGTCTCTGGAATAACTTCGTCTTCCGCCTACTTTTTCTTCCTCCTTTTCTTCGCTTCTTCTCCCTTCCCTTTGCTCACAAACTTCCCCATTTTTTCATTATGACTCGCCCCCCTCCGAACATCTTTCTCTTCTCTTTCTCTACTGTGTATATATTCTGCTCTATTAATGTTCGGCCCTAAGCCGCCATCCTGATTGAGATTTTTCTGGGTTTACTCAATCGCTTAAGGCGTACGCCGGGATGGTCCCTTGTATTGCACTCCCAGTCATAAATGTACAGTTGTCCCCCCTTTTAGTCACTCTCCTTTCTTCTTTCTCTTTCGACCTTTCTTCTTCATTTCCATCTGCATTTCCACTGTCTTTCACTTCTCTCTTTGTTCTTAAAATGTTCGGCCTTTAGCCGCCATCCTGATTGAGGTTTTCTGGGTTTACTCAATCGCTTAAGGCGTATGCCGGGGTGGTCCCTAGTTTTGCTCTCCCAGATGTAAATGTACAGCTGGCCCTCCCCCTCTTAAAATATTATTTCTCTGTATTAATGTAGATTGAGTGGTTAGGCGGAAGAGCAGGCCCTATGGCCTGAGCCTCGCCATTAATAAAGGCATTTTTATTATTATTATTATTTATTAATGCATTTGTTGCATTTGCCACTAAACGCAACTGATCACTGACAGCCACACCTTCGCCACTGGTTCTACGGCACCTCCTTTTCGTGCCCTGAACAGGAGGTCGTTCTTCTTCTTCTTCTGCTGCTGCTACTTCTGCTTCTCCTTCTGCTAACTGGTGCTCATACAAGTCACTGATGGTGCTTTGAAAAACACCATCAAAGCTTCCTATCGAGATGACCTCCTCGATTTCTGGGACTGACACGTCACCAGCAGATGAGGTACCAGCCACTGCCACGATTGGTTACTATAGGTACCATTGAAGCCATGTTACTATAGGTCTTCCTGGGCCTGATATGTTCGTCCAGGAACGCCATGAACTTCATGAGTGGCCAGATCACTTTCGTTGCACGTCCGGCACCGCTCCTCGTACCAGTCTCCACAATCCTCTTCTCTCGGGAATACCTCTCCCGAAGAGATTTTAATCTTGTCTGGCAAGTTATGACTGAAAAAAGAAGAAAATATATATAAGTATTAGTTCAAAATATTTTTAACAATCTTATGATTCAAATCACTAAATAATTATTGAATGTTACTAGTGTGATTAATGCCCCCCACATGAAATAATCTCAAAAGTAACTCTTAGAGAGAGTACGATTTTTGGTTAGGGAGATTTCTTGTAATTGCGTTCTCATTCACTTAACAATTTCAAGGAATGATACAAATCATACCACCAGACTCAGAGTAGCAATTATTTAACAGGAATATATTCTAAAATTATTTTCTTCGATCATTTTATTTTAATAATAATTGTATATAAACAATTGAATACGTATTTTTATGAAATGGTTTGAAACAAAATAACAATTTTTATTTTAGGTTACATTTTTTTAAATTATTTTTTTTGGAAAAATCGCTTTGTTTCTCAGAACTCACTTTACTGTGGAATTTTGCAAAGGGCTGATTTGAGCTTTATGCAATAATTCATATTTGTAAATATATGAGGTGCAGCATTATCAAATAAAGCCCAAAATATATTCCAACTATACATTTTATAAAAATCACATTAATTACAACAGTGGCGGCTCGTGACATTTTTTCTTTGTGGGGCCAAGCGCAAAAGCACGAATATCATCTCATAATCAATCTTATTTAATTAAATAATTGTCATTTAATCAATTATTTCATTAATATTATTATCAGTTAATTAATTAAACCTTTAAATCTATACTTTTCCACAAAAACCGAAGTAGGAATTTTTATTAAGATGTTTAATCAAATATTGGTATGTCAACGGAAACAAATGATTTTTGTAAAAATTACGCTAATGCCGTAACTTTTCTTTCTGAATGCTGAGATTTCGAAAAGGGAACACATCGTAAAATTAAGATAAATTGACTTCGTCGTGTTATGTCAGTTGTTTAATCGGCCTGCAGAGAAACAAAATCTGCTACATCTATGTCTCTCTTCACTTCGTCCAAATACACTTCATGCATAGAATCTAGCAGCTCGTTCTACGTCGTGTGAGTTATATTTATAAACAGAAAAAAATGTTTAAATGTTCATTTAACACACTATGTAGATTACCGAATAACGATAAGTCTAAAAACTTGCACGGTTTTTTGAATCTTCAAATTCATCATGCTCTCTCAATGCTAGTTCATGAGTACCATAGAATTTTAAACTCTCAATCTCTCTACCTAAAATAGTTTATTTTTTGCGACTTGTTCATTATGTTTCTAGATTGAAATTTTGACCGCCTAATCAATCTGTACAACAATGTTCAAGGTTCGAAAAGTATTAAATTTACAAGCGTTTTCTAAATGCAACTTCGTGTTGCTTCGTGCGTTTCTTCGAGTTTCTTTATCATTTCCCTCAAATATTTCAGATCCTTACAGCTTACTATCATCCACAACCCCTCACCACCAAATAATGAACAAAAAAGCAAAATAAGTTTTGTTTTTCTTCACTCACAGTGAACCATAGTTTTTTCTGAAATTACGAGTTACAGAATGTTCATTTTTTCTTCCCATCAACTTGTGTAAATGAAAAGTCACTCGGTTGATATGCTCTTAACAGTTTAATATCAATTTTGTCTTCAAGTCTCAGTGAAGAAAACTGAAAACGGTGTAACGAATCCACTGTGTTCATCTTATAGCGCGCAGAACTTTCACGTGCACTTTGAAAACCGCGCGCTCAGCCTGCAGTTTCTCTGAGAAGGGCCCGCTCGTGCGGGCCCCTCGGACTGCTAAAATTAGCAAGCAGTGGTCGCGCCCAGTAAGAAAGGGCGCTGACCTTGTAAACGGAGGCAAGTTACTGCTTTGGGGCCCACGCAGGCCGGGCCCCTTGAGCGCTACTAACGCTATCTTGGAGGGCGGCAAGTAACTATGATCCCCTATTCTTGTTTTCTGCCACTTGGAATAAGTATTGGGAACGAATTGTCGATCTTCACGAATAAACAATTCCAATAAAGTACTACAATTATCACAAAGAAATTACGATAAAGATAAATAAACATTTTTTTGCTTTATTAAATCTTGGTGGGGCCCGGCCCCTGTGACCCCTTAGGACGAGCCGCCCCTGAATTACAAACACTTATGTTGCAAATATGTACATAACTACGTACTTACCATCACTATTCAGACTTGATGCTATTTACCTCCACACGTAGTCTTTCTGCACAGCGTCTTTATAATATTTATTTTTTTTATCATATAAAATGTTTTTTTCTGTACCATGCTACAGAGAACTTCATCAAAGGAACTCATGATTTGAAAAATTATATAAAACTAAACGATAACTAGTAAAGTATTTAATATGAAAAAAATGAAAAACAAATCGCTACTATTGATGTAAAATTAAACTTCTAAAAGATATATCTTCTTCTAAATGATATAAAACTAAACCTAACAATAACTTATAAAATATTTTAATACGAGAAAAAATGAAAAACAAATCGCTACTATTGATTCAAAACTAAATTCTAAAAGATACGCTCAAATACACTATGAAACCGATAGAACCGCAGCATGCAAAAAGAAGAAAGTCATCTGAACAAGCCACAGTATTTGGCAAAGAGTTCTATCAACACCATCTAGACACAGTTCTGTAGTACTCTTAATTCTTTCGTTCGTCCAACGCCATCTATAGTGCAAATTGCGTTAGTTCGTTTAACGACTTCGATTCTATTTCGATACTCGATTTTGAGTTACCGTACTGTGATTGGTTCATTTCTTATGTCTTAAGGCTGATTTACACGCTGCCAGTACTGGTGTGCCAGTTACGAGTTTGCCAGCACCTGGACAGCGCTAGCACTCTGTGCGACTGGCAGTAGTTGTTTACACAGTGCTAGTAATGGCACGCAAGATGAGATATTTTTCTCGCTGCTCTTAGCTTACGTATACTCTTTGCGACGTGCTGCTGATAAGTTTTCGGCGCTCAAACAACTGTGCAAAGCAAGTGTTCCGTAAACATTTTATCCTATTCACTTAATTTACCTTTGAGAAGTTATCTATCCCCATTTTATTTGCAACTGCCAGAAATGCGGCATTACTGGCCTCGCGGTTCTGGTAAAAACTATCCCACAAATGTTCCGATGCTGTATATTGTAGCGGTACGCTATTTTTAATATTTTTTAAATTTCACAAATAACTGTCGATGTGAGGCGTCACTCCCGCCGCCGCCAGCCGGGTCGGCGCGCCCCCTCCGCTAATGGAAGGGATGACAGCACGCGCCCCTCTAAAAGTTTATGGCCATCGTCCGCGAGTCGACCCTCATCCCGTCACGCACCCGGGCGCCGAAGAAGAGATTAGAGACGTGTGCTGATCCCGCCGTTCCGGGTATCATGCGCACTAAGTACCTAGGCCATCCTTTGCAGCTTTCTCCGGGGGGTCCCAACGGACATTCCACGTACCCTTTACTGACCTACTTCCGAAGTCAGACGGAGAGCGTTTTCCAGACAGAGATAGGGCTACGGAAAATTCCTAGAATCATCGGACCTGATTGGCCGAGGACAAAATTACGGCGTAGTAGCACTTAGCCAATCAGGGGCAAAATTCCGTGGGGTGGGAGCGATTTTGGGGCACTTTTGAATTTTCGGGGTGGCGGAACGAGGAGACCTCCACGCTAGCGGCGTAGGGGGAGAAGATCACTTCTTCTTGTTCGATTGAGCTGGGGGGGGGCGAGCGCCGCGGAGTGAGTAACAGCTCCGGCGCCGCGTTCGAGGGAGAATTATTATTTTGGGGACTTAGTTCGTGGACACTGAGCTCTGCCGTGGGCAGTGACCGGTGACTAGTTTTTCTCCGAGATTCGTGATCGTGAAAACTCCAGAGAACTTTCCGTAAGAACTGCTAATTTGTGTGAACGGAATTCGCGATCATTCACGATCCGGGCCAGCTGACCGTCGCCGCCGCCGCCGTCACCGCCGCAGCCGCTGTCGCCGCCGCCGCTCCTTTGGTAGCTATTGTGGAAGGACGTTTCTCGGCCTGGCAGGGCCATCTCAGCCGCCGACCCAGACGGAGAGAAGCCGCGACCCCCCGCCGCCGACGCCGAGGGCCGCCTACACGCCGCCCCATTCAGGCATAAACTTCGGTCAACGACCGCCAAAGAACTAATGTGCATTGCTGTGCCGCGCTTAGGCACTTGTTTCCTCATTATTGTCAGCCAGAAGGCGAATGGCCTAGAGTTTGTTGGGGCCTGTAAAGGAATTTGATTGTAATTCTCGTTCTTTATTTTTTTTAGATTTAAGTTTTATCTCATTTTTTCTTTCGTTTCTAACTGAGCTCATCAGGTAGGGCCTTTCTTAACTCTTTGAATCACTGTAACTTCCCCGGCCTATTATTAGGCGGGAATAAACCTTTTATTTGCTTTACCAACCACTGAATTGTTTCTGTAGTTAGCAAAACGCCTTACGACTCCTTCCATCCGAGTTAGATTCTAAGCAGGTGACAAAGTTGGCCGACTGAGCTAGGCCCGGGCCGCCCTCGTTGACTTCGGCGCACACCCACGCCGCCGGAGCTCGACGCTGTGGTTGACAATCGACGCCACCGTGTGGCTCGATAACGAACCTTGGGTGTGACAATATAACCAGTCAAACTTGTCATTTCGTTCTTCCGTTATTCAAGAGAACTTCTGTTCCCCAATCACTTTTATAAATAATAATAATAGTAAGCTTACGTTGATCGCCGTGCAAGAATAAAGCAGTGTAAGGTCCGATTAAATTAAGAAGGTGATTGACACTTGTGAGTGGAGGGGAGCGACGTTGCCAGGTCGCAAACCACTGAGCACGTGTTACCGGACACGAAAACAAACACTTCAAAAAATACGTGTAAAAGTTTAAAAAATACGACAAAAGCCTAACCTCAACGCAACTCATCACAACACAGTACACATTGCGCGCGCAGCACAGGCAGAAACGCGGGCGGCGCGGCGGCAGGGAAGTCGCTGTGCGATGCTCAAATGTTCCCCATGTTCGGCAGTGGGAACTGAGCGACCTGACACGTCACATTTTGTCTCTCTGGTTGGCAGCTGCCATGGAAACGGAGAGGCGTCCTGACGTCACACAGCACTGTCAATCACCTTCTTAATTTAATCGGACCTTAAACACGTGTTGGGACCCCGGGGCATCTCCATGGCGGACACCGCGGTGGTGGGGGGAGAGCGTGAGCATGCCAGTAAACCAAACTTTCTTGTTCAGCTGGCATCGCCAGTGACTGGCGCGAAGGTCTTGCCAGTCACTGGCAACTAGGCGTTTACACGTTGCCAGTCACCACTTGCCAATTGCTGGCAACCTCAACTGGCACGTTTACTGGCAACGTGGAAATCAGCCTTTAGTTAAGCATAAGCACAGAAGCTTCATGTAACGATAACCGCGTATCGATGTATCGAACAGCACATCGCTGTACCACAAGGCATGACCAGTCAGCACGGTATTGTGAGCGTTAATAAAACATACAGTTACATTGCAGTGCATTGGTGTCTTGTATAAAGCATCATTATCAAGTGTTCACCCAAAACCCTGCATGCAAAACGTTACATGGTGTCAGGAGTTATTGGATTTTGTTGATTGAACGTAGGTAAATCGGCAAAACAAGAAAATGTCGAACATTCAAGAAAACGTGCAAGATCAGAGGTTAGCTCATCGCATAAACATTCGGCAACCGAAACCCCTGGTTTTTGGTAAAAACATGGCACAGGAATGGAAAACGTGGAAAGTGTCGTACAACTGGTACTCAAAAGCAATACAGTTGGATAAAGAACCGCCCGAAGTCCAAGTCGCCACATTTATGACCACAATAGGTTATGAAGCTGAAAGAAATATTTTGAATCGTTTAACCTCACAGAAGATCAACAAACATGCAAGGTAATTATGGAAAAATTTAACAATTACTTTGTGCCAAAAGTAAATGAAACATATGAAGCATACGTTTTCATAAAATAGTACAAGAAGCAGACGAAAACTTTGAACAGTTTCTGATTCGAATAACAACTCAAGCAAGAAAATGCAATTTTGGTGAACTAGAGAAACGAATGTTAAAAGACAAAATTGTCAGTTGGCATAAAGATGACAGGTTACGTGAAAGATTGCTAGGTACTACAGACCTAACCTATGATAGAACAGTACAAATGTGTCAAGCAAGTGAGTTGGCACACAAACAAGCCAGTGACATGAGCAAAAACAACGAATCGCAGTTGTCAGTTGCCGTAGTGAAGAAAAAGACACAAACAAAGAAAAATAGTGACCATTTCGATTGCAAACGGTGTGGTACGAAACACGGAAAGCGATCTTGTCCAGCATATAAGAAGAAATGCAACACATGTGGAAAATTGGGACATTTGAAGTTTGTTGCAGGTTCAAAAAGAAGATTCATGTGGTACACAACTTGAAAGACGACGAAGCAAGCTCTCAATCGTCAAATAGTAGTGACACGATGTACATTGGCAGCATCACAGTACCATCAAAAGAAGAAGATTGGTTGGAATTAATAAAGGTGGGAAACAAAGCGTTTCACGCTAAGTTAGACAGCGGCGCTCAATGCAATGTTCTTCCGTTGCATATAATTGAAAAACTTGGTGTTATTGGTGAAATAAAACAATCCGAAGTGAAAAAGCTAGTAACATTCAGTGATCACAAGCTAAGTGTTATAGGTGAACTGAAACTGAAATGTAGGATCAAGCATAGAAACACTGAGCTAAAATTCTTGATTGTGAAGGAAAAAGTTCAACCAATAATAGGAAAGAAGACTTGTGAAGAAGAAAAGCTGTTAGTTAGGGTGCAGAGCGTCAAGATTAATCCAAAATTAGACGAGAAGCAAATTTTCAACGGTTTGGGGTGTTTTAAAGGCTACGAATACGACATCGACCTTGTTGAAAATCCAAGCTTCAAGATCTGTCCAGCTAGAACGATTCCATTAGCCATAAAAGAAACAGTGAAACAGGAGCTCGACAAAATGGTAAAAATGGACGTCATCAAACCGGTCACAAAGCCAACAGCAGCAGTATCGCCTTTAGTGATCGTTAAGAAAGGGGACAAAATTCGCCTGTGTATCGACCCTACGAACGTGAACAAAAATATTAAAAGAAGACATTTTCCTTTAAACACAATTGAAGCCATCGCAGCAAGAATCGCCGGGAGTAAGTACTTCACACGTCTGGACTGCACTCGAGGTTTTTGGCAAAATAAGAGTCACCGAGAGAACACAAGAATACTTAACTTTTGCAACACCATGGGGCCGTTATTCCTGTAAGCGACTTCCGTTTGGACTCTCCTCAGCCCCAGAAGTATTTCAGCAGATTAGTCAGAGGTTCTACAGGACATTCCAAACGTAGAATGTGCAATGGACGACATACTAATTCATGCTGGTACAGAGCAGAAACTTCGAGACATCACTGAAACAGTACTCCGAAGACTGCATGAAAATGGCTTGAAACTCAACAAAGAAAAGTGCTTATTCAATGTACAAAGGATTAATTTTTTGGGCCACGTCTAATCAGACAAAGGACTTGAAATAGATGAGACCAAAGTCGACGCGATAAAGAAGCTCAAAGTTCCGAAGAATTGCGAAGAACTACAGAGACTGTTGGGCATGGTTAATTACTTGGGAAAATTTGTTCCATGTCTATCACAATTGACAGCTCCACTACGCATCTTATTGAAAAATGATGTCGCATGGATTTGGGGCCCGGAACAAGAACAGGCGTTCAAAGGAATAAAAGAAGCACTGTCCAGCACTCCCGTCTTGAGGTACTATGACGTAAAAGAAGATGTCACATTATCGGTCGACGCGTCATCGAAAGCATTAGGAGCAGTCTTGATGCAAAAAGGTCAACCGGTAGCTTATGCTACTAAATCATTAAACAGCACTGAACAAGATTATCCACAGATTGTTAAGGAGGCATTGGCAATTCGCTACGGCTGTAAGAAATTTCATGACTATGTTTGGGGTAAGAAATTAACAGTCGAAACTGACCATAAACCTTTAGAGACAATTTGGAAGAAAACCGCTTGTGAATGCACCACCGAGACTACGAAGAATACTGCTAGATCTCAAGGAGTACAGCCCTGACATAATATTCAAGAAAGGAAGCGAATTGAAAATTGCTGATACACTCAGCAGGGATTATGAAGATTCCTATGAAGAGGATGAGGAGGAACTTCAGGTTCTAATGGTTTTATCGATGTCTGAAAGCGTCACTGAAGATTTCAGAAGATCGACACTCGAAGATCCAACCTGCCAGGCACTCATAAAGATGATGAACAAAGGATGGCCTGACGACGTTCTTCAAGTACCGCAGATATTGAGAACCTTCTTCACCTTTCGAGACGAATTATCACATTGTGACGGGCTTATTTTCAAAGGAGATCGCGTGTTCGTCCCCGAAAACGAAAGAATAAGAGTTCTGGAAGTAATTCACAAAGGGCATCCAGGCATACAAGCAACACTTAGAAGATCTAGACAATTCGTATTTTGGGAAGGTCTAACAAAGGATGTTATCAGATTGGTAGAATCCTGCAAAACCTGTCAACATACACAGCGCAAACCGGACAAGGAAACAATCATCATGAAGAAAATACCAAAATTACCATTCGAAATAGTATCGTCAGACGTGTTTTCCTACAAGAGCAACAGCTATCTTGTTCTTGCAGACAGCTACAGCGGATACTACGAAGTACAGAAGATGACCAGGACAACAGCATCAGAAATGATAAGTCAATTTAAAATTTGGTTCGCGACTCATGGAGTTCCACAAGAATTTCATTCTGACAACGCAGTATATTCATCGAGAGAATTTGTAAAATTCGCAAAGGAATGGAACTTCAAACTTGTTACATCGAGTCCTCATTTTGCAAGGTCAAATGGACTAGCTGAAAAGTATGTGGACATAGCAAAAAGACTAGTGAAGAGATGTGACATCAGTGGTGAAGATCTTCAACTGGCATTACTAATGTCAAGAAACACTCCTCGAGATCAAGAACTTGGCACTCCATCTTCAAGATTATTCGGAAGGAATACGAGAACACCAATTTCTCTTTCCAACAACCATCTTCAGCCTAAACTACAAACCGATGTATCACAGAAGCTTGAGAAAAAAGAGCACAACAGAAGAAATATTCTGATCGCGGAGCCAAAGAATCACAAAGATATCGCAATGACGAGAAAATCTTGATCAGGGACACAGACAACAAATGGTATTCTGGCAAAATATTACATCCAGTTACTGATCGTTCTTACATGATTCAGAAAGATGATGGAACGATAATGCGACGAAACACCAGTTTCATCAAACCAACGAAGATCGAAGGCACAATCACCAAACAAACACCAATTACTACAAACTTCAAGGTGGAATCACATCAAAATAGAGATGGGAGAATACAGTCTACAATTCAAGATCCAACAGTAGATGTACCCGAAAGATCCAACAGTAGAACTACCCTTCACCATTCAGATGATCTCAACAGAGGAAAAACTCCAATTAAGTCAACCTTGATAGAGAACAATGCAACAAAACAATCCCCTTTAGATTCGTCCAAATATATATCAAGATATGGCAGAACTGTAAAACCAGTTGTTAGATTAAATTTGTGAATATTGATCTCTGTTAAAAAACTAATTGATCAAGAAAGTGTATTAGTTAGTGTTTGTCTGAAATTTATAATTTAAATGTCAACAAAGTTCTTAAAAATGCAGTGTTGTATGTGATTCATAATTTCAATGTGCTAATAATGAAAGGTAAATAATAATTTTTATTTTGAGAAGGGAGATGTAACGATAACCGCGTATCGATGTATCGAACAGCACATCGCTGTACCACAAGGCATGACCAGTCAGCACGGTATTGTGAGCGTTAATAAAACATACAGTTACATTGCAGTGCATTGGTGTCTTGTATAAAGCATCATTATCAAGTGTTCACCCAAAACCCTGCATGCAAAACGTTACACTTCAAGCTTGCAAGCTTTTAAGTTAACGTCTTATGCGTTATGCTTATGCGAATGCATTGTGAATGAGTCCGCTTATGAACGTTGTCCTAACTTTTATATTAACGCTGTGCTTATGTTTGTCTGCATTGTGAATGGGCCTTAAGACCTATATGCGCCCTGTTAAATCGAAAGGCCCACTCACAATGCAGACGTTAACATAAGCGTAACGCACAGACATAAACTTTAACGTAAAGATTGAAGCATTCACAATGTCGATAAGCGTAAGCAAAGATTTTCTATTTTCTGTGGGCCTTTGTATTGGGTTGGGTTAGTGTTGGGTTGTATTGGGTTGGATGTGAGAATCTGTATTTTATATATATTGAAATTTTGTTTAAAATATGCATGTTTATATAAACATATACAAACATGTACGTATGTACTGTGGCACAACAGCTCTTTACGAGCCAAGGCTTACCAGCAGCGTCTCGGCCTTGCGGCCATGGGTTGGGTTGGGTTAGGTTACGTTAGATATTTTAATTTCAATAAAAATTTAAACTAAATGGTACTACTATGAATATTACAACAAAACTAAACTACAAAAAGATAGTACGCTACAAAGCAACGCAGAAAACCGTCGAAAATCAACCAAGCAATTTGGAAAAAAAAGTCTTTCGTTCGATCCTATTTCGATACTCGATTTTGAGTTAAACGTACTGATTGGTTCATTTCCTATTTCTGACATAAGCATAAACACAGAAGCTTGCAAGCTTTTAAGTTACCGTCGTATGTGTTATGCTTATGCGAAGGCATTGTATTCAATGAGTCCGCTTATGGACGTAGCCCTAACTTTTATGTTAACGTCATGCTTGTTTGTTTGCATTGTGAACATAATTATATATTAATTTATTATAATTATATATAATATTAAATGCAGTAAACCCAGTATCACAGCCGAAAGCCAAGAAGTGTGGTGCAATTCCTATAAGCAAGGCACCAGACATCGGAGAGAGCGCCAGTTGGACGCACTTTGGTTTCAAAATGATTTCATGTACATCGATATTGCTGCAGTATCTTGCATATTGAATGCCATTAAAAGGAAAATGGATATTTTTACGATATCATGAGATCTTATTCGATTATCTCGGGGGATTGTGCAACCTAACCACGAGCTGGTACTGCACTGGGGTATGAGGTCTGTAATCGTTCATTCTCCGCGGCTTTATTTACACCATAACAACCGGTCCATGTCGTTTCCATTTTCTCTGTACAATGTATGCGCAATGAAACCAAAATAACGCAATATAAAATGTTTATATCAACGTGGGAGGGTCTTATTGTTTATCACAGTATGTATGATTTTTCAATGCTTTAGAGTCACTTCTTGCAAAGTGTTGAAAAACATTATTTTAAATTTTGAAATTGGCCAATCATTTACATTTTCAAGTTTAGTTTATGTTCTTGTGATGTGGAATGAATTTAAAAAAATGATAAATAATCATAAGAGTTGAATAAAGTTTTTCTCAGAAACCCTAAAACAAGGAAGATGGCTTTCCTACTGTCATTCAACATTGTTATACATCACACTTAACTCCTGTTCAAAATATCTATTGTTGCTGTCAAGATTTAAATGAATTATAATATGATGTTCTACATTCTATTTGCGAATCATCAGGGGATTGATGAAGGATTTAAGGAGAGAATTTATTGCAGTATTTTCATGTCATATTTCCCTAAATAATTTGCTTCCGAACTCATTAAATAGTATATGACCTGGAAATTAAAAGAAACGAGAAGTTTAAAACAAACACTGCAACATTAATTTATTGATTACAAATATGTACAAATACAAAGGCTGAATAAAATTCCTCTTAGAGTGCAAACATTTCATATCAGACATAAGTTATACCTGTAGTCCGTTTTTACTTTGGTACATTGATTTCATAAAAATAATCTGAAATTCTCTTTTGTATAGTCAAATGTTGTGGTCTTGTAAAATTCTCTGACAAAGAGCTATGAAGATCACTTCTGCCATATTCATCTCCACCAATATCATTATTACTTTCAAATTCAAGACTAGCACTTTTGGGTGGAATTGGGCTTTTGGATGGATTTTTCTTATTCGGGCTGGGGCTCCTCTTTGGACTAATATTTCCACGTGAGCTGAGGCCCCTTGATGGGCCAAGGCTTCCACGTGAGCCGAGGCCCCTTGATGGGCCAAGGCTCCTTGATGGGCCAAGTCTTCTAACTGCACTGGCCCGTGATGGGCTACGGCTTGCAGTAGAACTAGGGGTTTTGAGGCATGACATTTTGTTGAAGAGTATGATTATGAGAAGACTGACAACTTCTATTCCATATTTTCTTCAGAGAATGTTGTTGTGATTTGATTTTGTCTGTAGGTGTCATTGAATTCTTGCTTTCTCTACTTTGAACTTTTGTGTCAAGTGATATTGTTCTTGGTTTAGTTTCACTGGACTCAGTTGTTGCCTTAACTAGATCATTTGAAGCATGCATTTCATTATCTGGAATGTAAGATTTTGTAGGATTTTCAGTGAGAGAAGCATTTTCAGACTTGTCACTTCCGGTCTTGTCCTGTTTATCTTTACTTTCATTAGAATGTGTCTGTTTTGTCTTCATTTTTGAAGTTGACAATATAGCTGTATGTCTACCTGAAACATAGAGGTGTTTTAGAAAACATTGAATTCCCGGAATATACATACATTTTAATCATTACAGCAATTACAGCATTATAATCCACATTACAGCAATAATGCTTTGCACACATTTCTCTCTAAACCTTCAAAACTGAAAACTTACTAACCTTTCGGAGACACATCTTTTTTGGTGTAGGTAGGATCAATACATTTGTATAGGTAATCGTAAAGTTCTTGATTAAAGATACCACTGCGATAGCACTGATCATAATATCTACATAAATGACGCCACACAAGACCTGGAAATTGAGTAAGGTAAGGTGAGTTCCCAAAACAAAGAAAAACGTAAAAAGCAGTCCACAAACCAGGAAAAAAGAAATGGTGTTTTTTGTAAAATCACAAACCAACGGATTTTCTCTAACAATGGAAAAAACATAAAAAAAATATAAATAATGTGGTTTTAAAAAATTAAACATAGAAGATTGTAAAAATTAGATAAAATGGAAAAAATTAATAAAAATAATGTAACAATAGAAAATATTAAATGTGTATAATGGTTATAGGAAAATGTATACTAATACATTGTAAACCTATTGAATAAATAAATAATGTGGTTTTGGAATATGTCATTGTTAATATGAATGTTGAATGCATTAGTGGAGAGTTTCCAGATTCTTCAATTGGACCAAAATGATAATACACTTCTCTGAGATTTCTTGGATACCATATGTTGTTCTTTCAAGAGAAAAAGGCTGATTGCACTTATTTTCCTGACATCTCTGGAAACAGTGGAAGAGAAAATTGTGTGGCTTGACATCTTCATTTACTAGAAACTTAGTATTATATTTATTTTTATGTCATTGGTTTTGGAGGACATATTATTAACTAACATCAATATCACCTGCACTACTAAGGGGGAAAAAGGGCTTCATTCACAATACATAGACTTCAAAATGAAACTCTCAAAATAATGAGGGGATGTTCCATTTCACATTTCGACAATGGGATACATTTTATTCTTCCACCTATTTTTGAGTCATAATGAAGGAATTAGGAAGCTTGTCTCTAGAACAGGTCTTTAATGGTTCAGAACATAGTTAGTTTAACTTCTGTGTATATCACAAATTTTCAAAAAAATATAAGTGTATATTTGTATATCTACGAAGAATATTAAATAAAAGATTCTTAGAAACATTAAATAGATCTCCCAGAAAAGTTAACATGGACACACAATTTCCCCATATGTCTACTATCACCAGCCAAGCGGTTCAGTCACAGTAAAAGTAAATTAATTGAATTACAAACAAAACAAACAACATTCCCATATTTAATTCATGGAAGAGAAAAATTACTCTTTGGAAAGATGAAATTAAGTTTCACTCTTGTAGATTACCAACTAGAAGCAATCTTCTTCTTGAACATTGTAAAATGATTTTTGTTACAGCAAAAAATATTTTGAATGTCAATTAAATTTGGTTTTGTGATGGGTTAAATAAAACATTGCACCTGCATTTACTTTTCATTCATGCAATTGTAGCCTTGTAACAACTGCTGTTTCAATTTATATTACAAATGTGATATATTGTGGCGTTGTGACACTTTCAGTTGGCAAGCGCTCTGTTAAAAAACCCATGTTGGAGAGCCTTATGTGAGGTTCTCTAACAGGTGAATGATGAGGGAGAACAACCAGTTGTATTCTTAAGCCGGAAATTAAACGGGCCGAATCGAATTATGGGACTACGGAGGTCGAGTGTTTGACTCTTATTTGGGATTTGGAGAAACTCAATCTCTATTTCGACGGGCAGGCCACAATTCATGTCGAAACTGACCACAATCCCTTGGATTGGTTGTGTAACACAGTGGGTAAAATCCCCAGGTTATTACACTGGTCTCTTAATTCAGCACCTTGATTTGTGTATAATCCACAAAAAGGGTACAGAAAATGTAAATGCTGACGCGCATAGTCGCTTGTTTGACGAATGAATTGATCCACTGGCAGGTGTAAGGAACACACACGTTCATGAAAATGTATAAATGTCGGTGAAATTCTCTGTAAATAATTTTGTTAATTCAAGGATACATTCTCTCTTTGTGTTATTGCTACTTTTATACGTAGATACTGTAGTGATACCGAATATATTACGGTTAATTGCGCGCCTAAGAATTACTCCGCGTCGCACGACAGCGAGGGTCAGCCGACGGCGCCAGGACGGCGGCGGCTGCTCGCCGCCCCCCTTCACCCTTTTTGAATCTGTCACGGCCACGTGTCCCGGAGCTTGGGTGGTCGTTTCGTGCGCAAGGCACCCCCGGTATTTTTCCGCGACGCTCAGAGCCCCCCCCCAGCCTCCCTTGAGATTTCCAGCCCCTCACACCCCCAGCCATTAATAACTGCCCCTATTTGACGCAAAATTGAAGCGAGAGGGAGCGATAGCCAGCTTCTCTCTCATTTCTCGGCCTCAAAAACACCCGACGATTGGGCAGAAATAGTTTGAGACGCACTACCCTTGCGCCAATAGCCGCCGGAATTAGGCAATGTTCTGGAAGGTTCCAGAATCTTGGGGATAATTTTGGTGGGGGAAAGAAGCTTCGAGGGACTTCGAAGCAGGCGACGCGAGGAGAGAAGCGAAAGAGTTGCGTTCGGGGTAGGACGCGAGTAGCGGTCAAGGGGGGACAAGTTGCCTTTGTGGTGGCACTAGGTGCCGGAGACAGAGTTCGGTTCGTATTGGATGGACTTATAAAAAAACATTGAGTTTTCTTGGGAGAATTTGTGCAAGTCCCCTTTAACAATTGTAGACCGCGGGGCTGTGTGACGGACAATTGACAGTGAATTGTGCTGTGTTAATATCCGACTTGTGCTCGAATTCGGGACTTTTTTTTCGTGAGATTATCAGATGATTCACGAACTCGCTTCGATCTCCAAAATACAGTGTGATAGATCGAGAGTGAGGAGATCATTCGTTCGAGCAAACATTACCTAATCATTCACAACATTGAGCGGACGGCGCTGTGTGTTGGGCCAGCCCCAGCAGCCCCCTCGCTGCATACCTGGTTCAGTCCTGCGCACCCCACCCGAGTTCCGGCGCCTCATCGCCCGTGACGACCCTCGCAGTCAGCTGACGGTCCGAGGTTATTCAACTTTGGTGGGTTGTGCAAGCCGCCTTGCGGAGGCAGTATTTATTTTGCTTTTGTGGTGCGCCCGTGGTCGAAAGTCATAAACTGTGTGGCGAACAATTTTTGCTAATTACCTTTCGACCGGGCGACGAAGAGAGATTCCCCGGCCGCGCTTGGCCGCCAAGAGGGAATTTGCGCAAGGAGAAAATCTTTGTCATTGTAATTGTATTAATTTGTATTTCTTAATTTTAACTTGTGTGTGTGCATGACATGTTTTTTCGATTTGGGTAAAGGGGAGCATGCTCGCCGACAAGATTGGTACCAGTTCATTCGTGATTTCTTACTGAATAAATCCCCCATGTTGTTATATGAATGCAATGCTTCTCATTTGACCCCGACCGCCAGCTTCCTCCATCATCGCCATTTCAGGCCAGACTGTCTATCGACTGAGCGAGCCGGCTACCCGTCCGAGGCGCCCAACCGAAGACGAAGGGTAGTCGCAATACATACATATGTCAATAAATTCACTTCAGAGAGGCACATGATGTATGAAAAGAACTATTGAATTGTATATATAGTATATTACTAGCTGATACCTGGCACGTTGCTGCCGCAGAAGAAACAACTGAAGAAATATTCCTTTTCCCCCTCTCTTTTTTCTCTTCTCTCCCTCCCCCTGTCTTTTCCCTCCTCTCTCATTTTCCCCATTTTCCCTCTTTTCCATCTATCTTTTTCTATCTGTGTCTCTTCCCCCTTGTTTCTCTTTTCTCCCTATCTGTGTCTCTTCTTCCCCTCTGTGCCTCTTCTTCCCCACTCTCTGACTCTTTTCCCGCTTTCCCTTTCTGTTTTTCCTCTCATTTCCCCCTCTCTATTTTCCTTCTTTCACTATTTCCCCTCTCCTTTCATCAACTTGCGCCGCCTGCTCCTCGTGTTGTCCCACCACCTCCTAGAGTTACTATAGAAGGTGGTGGTTGTCCTCGACATCGCCTCACGGCAATCCCCAGCAACAATGAAGCTCACGTGACTTGGGAATTGCATTTAACTTAAGCGCCATCTGGTGGAGTTACAATAATCGTACTATGCCTATTCCCGCAAGTGCAAGCAAAAGTTGACACATTTTGGCGGCGATGGCGTAACGGTTAACGTATCGGACTGTAATTACCCAAGTTCGCGGGTTCAAACCCGATCGAAGCCATGGATTTTTAGGGGCGAAAAAATCCTTCGTACGCCTTTCTTCGGAGGGGAAGTAAAGCCGGCTGTCCCATGTTAGTAGATTTACTGCATGTAAAAGACCCTCAAGTCTAAATGACGCCTCTGAGCAAAATTCAAAATCGCCTGTTTCGTCGCCCATAAAATGCCTTCTTTCTCCGCTAGTTGGTGAAAGGAGCGTAGCGAAATTTGCCTCATGGGCTGAGTCTCGCCACGGAAAATAAGGCAATTCAATTCAATATTTTTATCGCAATTTGATGCCTGGTACGGCAGAGCATGAAGCACGAACCAACATTGATTTTTATATATTAGATTAATTTTCTGTATAATTTTTCGTGAAATTGTCCGATATTTTAATAGTTATTCTGCTATTCGGAGCGGAGATGAATCCAGAAAATCGGAGATAATTAAAATTGGTCCAGTCGTTCTTGAGTTATAAATTAACCCGACTTTGATTTATTTACTTAGATTCTGCACGTCTTTGAGTAGGTGGGGTAATATTGAGAAGCGCCGGACCAGCAAAAACGTAATAGTATGTTCAAAATGATCTCATCCTGTAGAATACGGTGTGAGAAATGTTAGTATTTAAGGCCCTAGAACGTTTCGTTTAGGAGTTATTTAAAGATATCGATTCGAACAGTGTAGCGGGCTGCGTTTGCATGAACCTCTCTAGTTTTTTATTCTTCAGCGCCATGTAGTGCCATTTTTCGATATTTTATTATTCTGTTATTCGGGACGGAGATGAATCTAACAAAACAGAGATAATTAAAATTGGTTCTGTGGTTTTTGAGTTATAAATGGTGTAACTCAAGAACCAGCAACAAACAGCTCCATGCCACAACACAAGTGTAAAAAAACTATAATAAACTATATATATGATTTTATGTTAAGTCAAGGTGCTTCAAGAATTATTATGTATGTTTATATGCATAATATTTCAATGTAAGGCAAATGGCAACATAGCATAGGTGAAAGGGGGAAACAGCCCACAGATTTTAATTCAAGAGTCTTAATTAGATAGGTTTTGATTTTCTTGTTTATTGTTATATTCACGTAAAAAATAGAATGTGGAGGTCTCATGACCAGGTTATTAAGTTAGCAGATTTTTTTCCTGGGCATATTTTGCCGCGAAAAAAATTCTACCCCCGAGTATAGGAGAGTCTGTGGCGTCGTAGCAACGCTTTCAAGCGGGCGGCAGGCCTAAGCCGGAAGCTGTGGTGGAAGGGCGCACTTGAGCTAAAAATAAAGGGACGCCAAAAGGTGGCTGCATTAGGAAAACCCCCACGCAAACATAACTGTTGAGAAAGGTTATTGGCGACTCTGGGACGATTGTGCAAGACCTCTGGAATTGGCTAGCCATCGAGCCTGGGGACGCCGACAGCATGGCGCCGAGTGGGGGAAACGTAGGTACTTATAAAGTGGGCGCCGTCTGCGCTCGCGGAGATTCTCAGAGCTTCGTTGTTAGCCCAAAGGCTGAGTGGGATCACCAGTGCACTCAAGCACGTGGTTTCCGAGGTGGAGACCGGTTTGGCGCCAGGCCATGTAGGTACGTTGGTTACTTAACGTCCGATAACATCGCATCACGCGTTGTTACCTGCTTAGGGCATTGGCACGGGGCGGTCGCGAGTTTTTCGCGGCTAAGGGGAAGCAAAGGTTGCCAGGATTTAATCAGTATTTGTATATTTCTTTACTTCTTATGTTACTTTGTAAATATATGTAAATTTTTTATCTTCAACGCAGTCGTCTGTGTCATTTACTTCAGTATTCACAATGTATAATATCCTGCTGTAAATGATTTTACTGAAGACTTGATAAAAAAACTATAATAAACTAATACTGGAATTGAATGACAGTGTTCTGATTGGTAAACTATTTACTAGTTTCCCTTCATCCATGCACCCAATTGACATTGAGAATTACTCAATGTTAAATCCAACTCATTATAAACTTTCCATCATTATTACAGCTCAACATTCCTAGAAAACTGCTAATAGTATTGCAAAACAAATTGTTCAAGTCACAGGGTAATGTGTTATGGATCATGTATACACCCCTGCTTTTCCTCCTACATCATTATCTACAAACTTCTATATTTTCTCTTGGGCCCCACCTATCTGTCCAAGAATGTGTCACCTATCTGTCCAAGAATGTGTCACCTGATGAAAGAGACAAAACTTTTGTCTGATGGGGCACAATAACATGATTTGAATGATCTAGAATGCAGAGTTTCTGAGCTACACATAATAGGAAAGTGTGCTGCATAGCATCCTGTGTTGCAGGTTGAATGTGTCTCCTATACTTAACTAACAATCAAATAACATATATATTTGTCTTAAATATGATGCAGGACTCTGCAGTGATGCAGCAATAGCTCACTTACAGTGTTTTATGTAGACAATATTTTATAAATGGTACAAAACTGTCAACTTTCCTTACATAGAAAATACATTACAATCGTATGATAATTTGTATATGTTAAAATTACGACACTATGATGTGACAATGATAATATCCTTTTTATCTTCTTTATTATATATGATACACTTTTTGGACTTCTACTTCTTTTTTAAGTTATTAAGTACAACTGAAATAGACTGAATTGTTATAATTTACGATATTTTCAATGAGATGAAATGTAAAAAGAATATCTTGAACATAATTTTACGTGGCAATATTAAAAAGTTTAGAAAAGAAGTGATGACATTAATACTCTACAAATTTGCATTGGCAGATTCTTGAACCATTGATTTTTGTCTGTTGCACCTAGGGTTGGGCAAAATACTTTAAATATGGTACTTAAACATTTCACCAAAATACTTTGTAAATAAGTATTTAAATACGTACTGAAATGATTTGTATCTTTATACAATGAAAAACCGTCGCAGAGGAAACCGACATAGGAGGCGGACGCTTTTGTGCGAGAACGGACGATAGTAGATTCAACAAATGACTGCAGAATGGCGTGCGCACATTTTTTGGGTATGGAATGCCACGATAAATAAATATTAGTTCAAGACCATAAATAGCTTGCGGAAAAATTAAGAACAATTTTGTACATGGGCATACGTATTTTATAAGGCGGCAAGTGTGTGTTTTTCGATTAAACAGGATGACTGTATTTCCCCTGTTGTCAAAATACAACTGACGGAGGATCGCTGGCGCAAGTTAGGAAATTACGAAATTCGGACTGAATAATGGGAAATTTGGGTGTTTCGGACGAATAAACAGCTAAAACGGGAATTTTTGGCAAATACGATCAAGTAAGGGGACGCCGGAGAGACGCAAATTTGATATATTAAATGTCAATAAAGAAGCTCAAATGACGGAGAGCGCGTGTTTTGTCGAAGAAAAGTTTTGCTGAAAAATCTCAATACTTTTCGTCAGAAGATTTCCAGTCTCGGAGGTGAGCGGACCGCAGGCTCTGTTACGCCGTCAGATGATTTTCGGTCGTGGAGGCAAACGTATTGAGATTTTTTTAAGTAGTGATAAATGATTCAGTCTCGAAGTCGTGTTTAATTACATGGTGGCCGGCGCAACCTATACTTGGGGAAGCTGTCTTGGACATTGCAGAAGACGGGCGCAGTTGCAACATCGCCACAAAAGGGAAGCGAACTGCACACGCATATGATAAATGGGACGAAAGTTTATTTATGTTCAAAGCCAAGAATGTGGATCATTTATTAAGTTACGCTTCATTTTTTAAAAATAAAAGGCCATCAAGGGAGAATGCGCATGTCTCGGCGTAGTATGAATGTGTTGTAAATATTGCGTGAATGAGTGTTTATTTTTCGGTTGTTTAAATTTGTTCATGTTGTGGAACAGTGTTTATGTTTTGTTGGCAAAGTGTACAATATCCGGAAGTAATGAAATAAAGAGCAACAAACACGGGGTGTTTGTTATTTTGTTTTCAAACTGAAATTCGAGTTGTCATTTGGAAATACCGGATAGTATTAAAAATGAAAGCAGGTCTTCATCCAGTATTGGAAACTTGCACCGAATCTACGACTTATACATTTTTGAAATCGGCCGCATCCATGGTTAAAGAAAATTAGTAATAAAATAATTCATAGGTAAGAGATAGGTGATTTAGGAACACGTTAGCGCGCGTAAGAAATAAATTAAGCAAAGCGAGTGAATAAGAAGTGGGCAGAACCGATACAAGAGCGCGCGAACGTGATAAAAGTTATTAGAATTAAGAATTGTTTATGTACTTAAGTGGGTGAATGGGGAAACCGTTGCAATACTCAAAATACATTAGGATTTGAATTGCTAAATACATACGTATTTAAAATTCTTCAAATACTCAAAATACAGTAAATACAATAATTTTGCATTGTAACTTTTTAATTGAACAATATATTGTAATTGTGAATTTACAATAAATAACTAATTCACAGTCATAAATTTCTGAACAATAGCAAAAAACTTTTGAAATTAAAACACTTTCACTTATACATTTTCAAAAACACTTTAAAATGTAAAATATCAAAAATATATCTAACTCAAATAAACAGAATCTCTTTTTAAAACGACTAGTTTTTCAAACAAGTCATCAAACAATAAATCTGTAATTGACAAATGTGTAACAGAAAAACAGTTGTTGAACCGACGCTGATGAACATAAACTAAAGTTATAAGGAATAAACACTTTTTTATTGTCGTATAATTGTCATTTAAAAATGAGGAGAATTCAAGTTCAACAGCTGAAAGAAGCTTTTATTTTTGTTTCAATGAGGTCCATTCACTAGCAGAATCAATCAAAATGAAACTACCTCGTTATCTTCTTCATCTGTATTTAAAGTATTTTAAGTATTTCTTTTTTTTTTTTAATAAATCTATTTTAAGTATTTAAATACATCTCGAAAATACATGTCCAAAAAACTCAAAAATACATTTTTTCAAATACAAAATGTATTTAAAATATGTATTTCAAAAACAAGTATTTAAATACTGTCCAACCCTGGTTGCACCTAGTAACCCCTAAACTATTGCAAAATATTGAAAAATGATGATGAAATTCAAGTAAAAAAAAATTTAATGTGACCTCCCATATTTTTGAGAGAATCTGTGAGGTACAATGGACATTTATTATTTCTAAATCTTTTATATTCATGAGAATTTCCCAGAAAATCAGCAAATCATTGAATAGAATAATTTACAGAGTTGAAAGCCAAATATCTTACCTACAGTAACTTTGTGATTAACTAGAAAGGTGTGCATTAATATGACATCATCTCTCAACTGATCATCTCCAAATGTGAAATATGCCAGAGCACGTCCAGTCTGAGTTGCTGCCATCAACTGCAGCAATGCTTTCAGTCGAGTATGGCCCCGGTACACTCCACAACCCCAGTTGCCTGTAGCTACAGCAGATATATGGTCTGGATTGACTTCTTGGTTGAAAAAACCTACATAAGCCTGAAAAACATAATATAGAATTCACTTCTTCTCAAAATTTATTTATCCTAAACTATTAGGAATCAATAACATGTTTTTCAGTATCAGATTACAAAAAATCCAAAAGAGAAAAAATTAAGTTTTGAAATAAAGACCCAGATGAACAAATCTTTTGAAATGTAACTTTAGAGAATCATGGATAGGCCGATTTCTTCTCCTTCGAAAATAATCTTTTCTATTATGAAGGCAATTTGTAAACTCTTTCATTTCATTCAATACATAAATATGCTTCTGCCACTAGCACATAAAATACCTTTCTATTAGGGACAAACATTGTTCTAATATTTAAGGAATTTACATGATCCAAATTTTCTTGTCTTTACATAAACAAATATTTTAGAGTTACCTAATTCATAAATCTCAACACTCATGATATGCTGTGAAGAACTCACAACACACCAGTTTACAAGTGCCTATGACTTATGAAACTTTTAACAGGCTTTTGCATCTTGTAGGAGAAATTACTGTTTAAATCTAAATAACTGTTCTTATAATTATGTTTTAAGTCTTTAGAAGCAAAGTTTTTTTCTTTGAAACAAAAACCGAAGATGTATTAACTCTGGACAAGTCTGGAGAAAGAAGTGACCCAATGGAGCTAACAAACAAATCAACATTGAAGCCAGACACAAAATCGCACAGCAATTTTGTCAATGTAGAGTGTCTGGTTTAGAGTCTGATAGAGAGTTCTGTAGTGAAATGCCAGTACATAAAATTGCTTGTGACACAAATTATCCTAAGGAACTGATAGAGAGATCTGTGATAGTAAATGTAGAAAATGTCTTGCATAATCTTAATGAGAAATAAAATTTGGTCTAGTGACCTCCTTTTATGAAAACTTGGAGGCTGATCTTAAGGAAACAGAAACATCAACTCCTCTAGGCAAAAATTGCTAGTTTTAAATTCAAGAAATTTGGCAAAATGTCTTTGACATTTCTCAAGAGACTTGCACAAATCAAATCTGTCTGGTGACCAGTTAAGGAATAACAATTGTAGTGTTCACATTGTAAAATTTTCTGCCAATCTGCAAAAGGTACCAAGTACCGTTTTAGCATGATTAATAACAAGGGAAAAAAAGGTGTTCAAAACATTCTGAAACATAACTGAATGTTTAATAATAAAGTCTAAGGTACAAATTCTCCCAGAGAGTAAATTGGAGTACTTTTGGCATGCTTTGATATTTACTTGTCACAGAGAAAAACTTTTTATGTCATTGTTTATTGATAAAATAAATAAACTTTGAAAGCAACAAATTGTAATAAAAGGAACTTAAGAACTTTTATAATTAATTATTTGAATTTGCCTACTAAATAGTTTATTACATAGGAAAATCGACAGAATTAATGATATTAATGAAATTATCCATTAGAATGAAGTAAGGTAAGCTTTCGTCAAAATATTGTTATTTTGAGGTAGCAAATTACAACAAATTTAATTCCAATTTTCCATACAAATATTTCAAATAGCAATCCAATGACCAGTTTTGGGAACTATTTAAAACAATACATTTTTAATAAATAACCATGAAAGAAAATATTCCATTGATTAAATCCCACATAATTACCTTATTAATTTCTCTTAACAAGTTGGTCACAACAAACTGTTGAGCCGGGTAACGCAAATATAAAGCATCAATAGCAATAACGCTACATAGCTTACGGCCACTACAATCACGAGGGGTACAATCTTGGTAATCACCAGCCCATGTGAAATCATCAGCATACCCCTCATAAGTACTGAATTGCTCACAACCTAGAAAGTAAGGCCGGGGTTAAAATTTATGCAAAATAATACAAGGAAGGAAATTGTTTGGTTTTGCTTACCTGTGATCAGTAAAGCTTCTGTGGCATCAAGGCACTCAGTGAACAGACGAGCTATAATCAATTCAGGACAAATCACAAAACGAATTTCTTCTTGGACACAACCCCATCCTAACACACCTCCTCCTACCATTCTGGAAGGAATGAATATCAAAATGTACATAAAAATAAGTATATTTTTGAGAGGAAACAAGTTTATAATTTTTTGATATGGATTTTCTTTTCTTTTAGTGTTATTTACTTGTTTGCAAAATCCACCTGTAGCATTCCTTTCCCACACTCTTCAATTGTGCCATGACTGGAAATGTGAAGTTTTCGAAAGAAATGTCCTGAGCTCTCCCAGGACGGACAACCAGATGGAGGGATACACCGGCGAGAAAATGTGATATTTCCTTTAGGAGCTGTAACCCAAAATAAGTTTAAATAAAAATACAAGATTATAGTTCAAAAACAATACCTGCCTGCATTACAGGAAATTTTTATACAATGATAAGCTGGAAGTTTTGTGACCAAAAGCTTTTATTAACTTTATTATAACACATTATCGTGAACTTTTACCGGCAACCAAGAAAAGTTTTTTTCCCTCAGTTCCTGGGATGAAATCTTGGTCATTATAGAATTGCAAAATTTCAGCATTCTACTCATCAGTGTTGTAGGGGAAAGTGATAGTAAAGAATATTTTTTTGAATAGTATAATTTTACTTCACCTAGGGAGTAGACAACCTTGGTTACTTGACAACCTTAGTGGAGCTTGAGTACCCCCATGACACTGAGAGCTATGCTGGCGGTAATGTAGCTGGAAGGATTGGAAGGATCTCCCTTTCTAAACAGGTCAATCAGGAGGGATCAGATCAAGAAGTACTCCAGAAGAGGACCCCAGCACCAGATGAGGACCTACAGATGAAGATGTGAAGAAGGTTTGACCTACAGATGAAGACGTGAAGAAGGTACCTCGGACGGAACCCTTCCCACCAGAGATTGATAAGGAGAGCCCGTGTCTGGGGTATCAGGTGAGGCTTTCAATTGCCGAAGATGGGTTGAAGCAGTTCTTCATGCAGGGTTAATACAAATGTTGGCTAGAGAAAGAGCCACAAGAAAACAGCCTTAGTGGTGCTACAGAATAGCACAGACTTTCCCGTATTAGTTTTCTATTTCCTTTGGTCTCAGCTAGCTATTCGGATTTGCCATTTATCGCCACTCACAGTTCATTTGTTGGACATTTTCTTAATTTGCTGGTTGCGTAATAGTAGAACGGAAATATTATTTTAAGAATACTAAAGAAGAGTTAAACCTTGTCCTAAATGCCAATTTTCATTGAAAAAAATTGGAGCCGTTTTAAAGAAAATTACCTTTTAAGCGCTACTGTAAATTTGAAATTCAAAGCTCTTTTTCACAGAAACCTTCTGTGTTTTCGAAAAATGCTTGAAATGGATAATGTAGGTTATATTTACATTTATAGGTCATATGTTGTACTAAAATTGTTAATATATCACACAATTAATGAATAAGTTCTCATTATTATTAATTATGTGACTATAAAAAAACTCAAAATTTAAAACTTGAATTTTCAATGTTTCCCTGAAAACTTGCATAAATTTCACGCATTTTAAGTTACAGAACTTAAAAATCAAAGATGGTGTATTTTGGAAAATAAATTTTGAAAACTTTTCATAATTTTTACAATTATAACGTTAAAATGAACCTGAAGCACAATAAAATGTGTAATTTCTATTCTTTTGCACTTAAATGAAGTCCAAGGAATCTGAAAAATATGCAAACAAACTTTACGTAAAGAATCTTACCATT
Organism: Acheta domesticus; assembly: GCA_031308135.1. NCBI lineage: Eukaryota > Metazoa > Arthropoda > Insecta > Orthoptera > Gryllidae > Acheta > Acheta domesticus. The sequence continues at coordinate 107,558,791 of JAHLJT010009436.1, forward strand.
ACTTTTTACCTAGTTCATGTCGTCTGCAGAGGAAGGTCTTATTTTCACAAAAAACAGTATTTTAATGCCTGCATGCAAAAAAATCAGAAGGAAAAATATAAGATTGTATATTTTTCCTAGTTTTACCACAAAACATAAGATAAAAAAGTGTTTTTAGGTAATTTGGAGATTTTCAGGAATTTTGTTGGTCAAATATGAAAAGAAAAGAAAAAAAAAAGAGAAAAGAAAAGAAAAAAGACCCCATTTAATATGTTCAAAATTATTAATAATATATTAGGAGTTAAGATTTGTAGTGGTTGTCTGGCTGTAATAGAAGTGTATGCTTTAGAAGGAAGGAATAAAAGAGGAAGGAGAAATCTGTATGCTTCTGCAGTAACACATTGATAAAACAAATAAAAATGACCATCTCATCTTAGACTGGAGACATTAACGGTCGTTAAAAGCAGACTTTACAGATACGAATAGGGAATGACACTTAAGCACATGGCATGGCATCCTTTATGCTCTGCTTATAAGGCCAAAGTACTGACATCCAAGAAAAAACAGACATTATAATATCTGTTACAAAATGTTGATATGTCTGTAGCCTTATGTGGCAACTTCAATGCATTAAATATCTGGATTAGTTGGGTCTTTTGAATAAAATCTTTTACATAACAATGGAAATGAACTTAGACAACTTTCCTGCATGAACAATTTAATACCATCAATTCAATACTATCTTCAGAAAACAGGATATAAATATACTTGGCTTGCAAGAATATATAAAAAAATAACTGATTATTTTCTAGTAAATGAAAAGTTGAAATCACAAATAAAAGATCATCATCATCATCATCATCATCTTCCTTTACGGATTAGGCATATTGCCTGTTCCAGCCTCTTTCCATCTCATTCTTGGCCTTCCAATGTTTCTTTTTCCTTGCCTCTTATGATTTAGAGCTTGCACTGGAAGTCTGTCTTGCGGCATATTTTCAATATGTGCCACCCATTGCAAAGCAGCAGTCAGCCCGGTTTCTCCTACCTATAAGGGAGCAGTTGACCGCTGGCCTCACCTTTTGATATATCCATCTTTCAACACCCATTCCTTCCCTACCCTCAGGTCCAACGGGTGAATCGAGTAACTCGGAGGCTCCCGATCCTTAGGATTTCCTCCCCATTCCCTTCACACCAGGGTAGACGAGACTCTTCAGGTGAAGTGAAACCAACTTGTCTAGGGGAAAACACCCTAAATAAATTCTGCAAGTTCGGAGGCAGAAAGGAGGCAGCCCCTCTACCGAACTCAACCTGCGCAGTGCTCGTAACGTGGCCAGGGGATATATTATGCTACTGACAAGCCTCAAATAAAAGATTTGAAAGTTTATTGGGGATGTGATATAATTTCTGATCACTTTATGTTAATAAGAAAATTCTAGCTTTAGAAAAGAAAAATTATAAGACAATAGAGATGTCATCTAGAAGGACAAAGTACATCTTCTGAAAGAAGAAAGTATAAAAATGTTATGCTAAAATAGATTGCACAAATTCTTATTGGAAACCAACTGAGAGTGATATAGAAAAAGAATGGAATAGTGTACAAAATTGTATTGCAAATGGAATACAGGCAAAAAGAGTCCGTTGTTTTTTTGAGCATCATTACATAATGCTACATATAGCATTTTCTCACAGCATTACATAATCCCTTATACTGCGTATAAACATACGTATATGGGAAAGTAAAATGACTAAGGAATTGTGGAGGAATTAAGAATCATGGAATATGAAAGAATTGAGGTCTAAAGAGACATAACTGGAAAAACTTATGCTTGAGAGTAAAATACCAATCGCCATCATTACAGAAATTAAGAAAAAGTTGAAAGGGTCAAAAGAACTTGATGATCTGAATGAGATCTGAAAATTCACAATAGGGAGATTGAAAATACAATAAGCAACAAAACAGCCTATATGCAGCACCTACAACAAATACTGAGGAGAGTGACTAGATATACGGATAAAGTGAAATTTAGAAAAACAAAAAGTACATGGCACACAAATTGTTGCTTATAAAATACTTAAAGATTTGAGCAAAGAAAAAAGGTTACAGCGAGGTTAGATATAATTGACAAGGAAGACTGGATTAGGCACTACAGAAAACTATGGCGTCACGAAAATGAGGAACCACAAGCAGAAATTTGTGAAGTAGTATTCAGAGAAGTTGATCCCATAACAATAAATGAGATCCTGGTTTTGATAGAACTTAGAAATAAGAAAGCAACAGGAATATAGATCATGAATGATGCTTTGATGTTAATAATGATGCTTTATTGGCAACTGGATACACGGAAAATTGCTGAAGTAATTTCCTTATTTAAGAAAGATGATCACTAAGACTAGGAATTACAGAGGTATCAGCATTTTAAATGAAATACACGAGTTATATTCTATATAACTATAAAATAAAATACAAAATTTATCTCAGAAATTCCCATTTTGGAAAAGGTAGACTGTCGCCAGATAATGCATTCATTCTGCAAATAATAATGGAAACTAATGGTGCCAAAAAATGGCACAGACTTTCTCATACTAGTTAGTTCCCTAATCTCTCTATTTACCTCACCATCTCCCCAGTTGCTACCTACTGATGCTGAAAGTCATTCCCCTCCTCCAATGTTTTCTTACTTTTCAGTGATTTAATAGAAGTACTATATGACTTAAAGAATATTACAGAAAACTAAAACCTGGTCCTTTATGCAAACTTTCATTCAAAACTTTAGAGCCATTTATGAGAAAACAACATTAGAACCTTTCTGAAAATGTGCAATTTTTACCCCTTTTTCACAGAAAAGTTTTGAGGTTTCAAGAAACTTCATAAGAAAATAACTCATTTGAAGCCCTTGTTCTCACAAATTAAATGATGCATAAAAAATGCCTGTAATGTAAATGCTACGAATGCAAGAGATATTTAAAAAAATTTACATTTGAGTAATTTAAGAAAAATAAAAGAATTTCAATTTATGTCAAGTTAGAGTGCATATAGCACTCTACATAGAAAAAAATTGGAGTAGCTTTTGAGAAAACTGTGTTTTTATAATTGTTCTTATTTCACTCAAAAATGGATAAAAATATTTTCAAAAATGTCATTGACATTAATTTAAAAGTTAATTGCAGAGAACATATTTAATTTTAAGAAAAAATGTCTATTTTTAATATTGTAGGTGTTAGAGGAGGTTCAAAAAATTTCCAACTTTTGCAATTTTAAAAAATTTAGGGGTAGCAGTAATAACTGGACCTACGCCATCTTAATAAATGTATCATTAATGTATATTACTCAGTATATAATAGTAGTATACTATTCCGTATATACATATGTATATGAAAAAGTATGAAGAAAAGAATTTGGTGTTATGTTACAAAAAAGAGGGAGGAATCCCAAAATGTGTATTTCCGTTGAAATCTTGAAACTGATTTTCCGCAGCATTACATAACTTTCCCTATACTATGCATGTTACTCAGTAAATATGTAGAATACGAGAAAGTAAATAGAAACAATTTACAATAAATGAAGGTATAGACTGAACTCGCCAAGAATATTATCCTGCTATTTGGTTTATGCATAATAATAATAATGATAATAATCATCATCATAATCATCATAATAGTCATCCCTGTGGCCGAGATCGCTAAAGCAGAAGTGTGAGTATTGGGGCAATCGTGGACCAAAGGGTCATGGGTTCAAGTTCCACCTCGAACATGGGTGTATTTGTGTACGTCTGTGTGTGTGTGTGTCATCCTTTCACCCTTCATTATCACCATCATTACATCTTCCATACCCCCAGGGCTAACAACCCTGGGGGATAAAAATGGGATCTAGCATAATGCTGATCCAATCTGAATTACACATGCCTATCTCTACCACTTAAAATGGATTGACCCTATAGCATGAGCACTCTTTTCAAATGTTATTACACAAAGCAGCATGGCCAGACCAAATCATTTCCCAAAGCTCTATATTTCAATCTCAACACAGAGAAGCATGCAAAAATGATGTGGATAGATTTTGCTTATTCTTATGTTATCTAAGAGCTTGGAAACAATAAAGTTTGCTTCAAATTATGCCAAATCTCAGGCGAGAATGTGCATTTACAAAATACATCCCAGCTGTTTGAAGGCTGATAAAATTTGAAAATATTCTGAATAGATAACATGATGAACTTAATTACAAAATGCTTGTCAATGAACAATGTTTTTACATTGGAATTAGTTACAGATTTTTTTAACGTTGATTTCAGATTACTTAGAAGTCAAATCAGTGCAGTTATACTCACGACTGTGGCATACCCTTCGGAAATAGTGAAAAATACACTTAAGTTTCTCACACGTTCGTTGCATGCCAGCTTTCTTTTTTTGGCCCTGAAACAGTCTTAAAACAAAAGTGTGTTAATAGCATTTTATTACAAACAAGAGTAAAAAAAATGTCTTTTGAGTATGTTTACCTATTGAAATTTATGTCCGGGAAAGTTGCATACTCTGATGCTTTTCTGGCAGCATTACGCCTTGGAAACGTGCAGAACAATGCATTGGCCAAAAGGCATGCCACTTGCTGTTGGGTTAAACTTATGCTGTGATTACGTCCTTTGCGGAGCAAAGGAAGGGGATGTGTGATAAGAGCTGGAAGTTGTAGAACCAATTCAATAATTTGTGGCAACAGTTCAGAAAAGAAACACTGAGTTTCTTCTTCTTCAATTCCCTGAAATGAAATGAGTAGATAGTTACCATTTAAGAATCTATATCATATTTGAGATAATCAACTAGGAAAGCTCTCAGGCTCACTCACACTTACATTTAACACTAGGCAAGACAGTCTGTCATCTTAAAAAGCGTGTAATGGAGAGTATAATGCCTGCATTTTCAATAAAAGGTCTTCCAACAAACTATTCTGTTTTTTTCACTGATTACTGACATAAAGATGATGTGAAAGGGCTTATATATTAATAGTAAACAATTACAAAGGAAACTATTATCTGAGTATTGACTGCTATTCATTCAAATACGTCAGACATAAGAGCCATAAGTATGAATCAAGAATCAACAAAGACAACTCAAACTTTTCCTTATTACTGTATATATCCTAACCGATCACTTAATACACCTGCAGTCACAGTAAAAGTCAGTTTTCTCTATGCTTCTTTCCATCGATATAATTTAAAACAGTATGTATTACTTGGGTCTAAATCTTCTCTTACGCAGAATGGAGTTCTCTACAATGAACAATAAAAATTCAAAAAATTATATGAATTCATCTATTTGTTTGTATTTATTTATTTACTTGTATTACAAAATAAACCGGCTGATGATGTGTATCAAAATGTAATATGGGGCAAGCTTACAAAGGGACTATGAGTGACAATGGATCTCACCTACAACTTAAAAAAGGAACAATTGACGTATTTCAGGGAACACTGATTTTCTCCTTTTTATAAAAAATTTCAATGTGACTCACAGGAAGGAATGTATTTTAAAGATAACTTTATTTGTAATGAGCTATTTAGCAATTGTAATATAACTGAGGTCCATATTTTTATTTTTTGCAAGTTTGCAATAAATTATTTTTGTTTACCTCATTGAAGAAGTAATGAAGACCAGAGAAGTCCCAACGACCTAGGTACTTATCGTTATATGACATAATAGCATCTTCAAGATCTTTGCTATTCTGTATAGGTTTCTGCAAAGCTGCCTTCACCATTTCCCAACGTGATTTCAAAGTATCCTGAAATCACATCTTAATCAGTTCTTGGCACAATTCAATTATTTTATGCTTTTAATGGAATATATCTCACCCCAACAGGATATTTATTCTGTGGAGAGCAGGGCAGGCGGACATGATTACTATCCCATGCGTCAGAAGGGGTATGACAGCCATCTTTCTTAGGTCCTATCTGTAAGACAGGATGTATTTATCAGTAAAAAAGTGACACACAGGATTCACTTTTGTACAGATGTAAATACATGCAATATTATACACCAATGAACTAATATCCTTCATAAAATGTTAAAAGAGTAAGTACCTGGAACATAACAGTGTGATTGCTGCTAGGTTTGATAGGATGTAACTGTGGCATTCCATAACCATTTCGACTCTTTTGCAAGTCTGTAAGAAAACAGCCTTTCCAAGGAATAGATTCAGCTAGTTCTTTATTTGTTGAAGCTGATTCTCCTCCATCCTCTTCAAATTTAAGAGAACTTGAATCTGAAGAATGTGCATTGGGAAGTTTTTCACTTTCTTTCTGAGTTTCCTCGGAAATCTTCATTCTGCCTTCTTTTAACCCCAAAAATGCAATAAAGAAATTAAATAATTAATGACATACATTTTTGAATAAATTAAGTTTATGTCAAGAAGGATTGTTCACAAAAATTGTCTGGATAATTAATAATGATTTACAAGAAGCCTACAAAAAGTCATACAATTATTTACAATGTTAATTGTGAAATACCTCTGATCTTGATTAGTAGACACACACACATGTATTGGAAATATTCACAACTAGCATTGTTTTTTCTTTGGACATGAGAAACCTATTTTGGAAAGTCTTTCAGTTGTCACTGATAAAAATGTTTAAATGTTACCTTCTTCAGGAGACGAAATCCTTTCAGGAGAAGAATCTTCAAATGGATCAGGTGACATGCACATCTCTTCTAATTCTTGTGCAGATGGCAAATCTGTAATTCCTGGAGAATCTAAAACAGAAAACTGCTGTGAATTTGTTTTATGCTAATTGTAATGAATTATTGAATAATGTTGCTTAAGAACCTACCTTCTGATTTGTTCATTTTTTTCCTCTTTAAATCAGGTTCTATGCATGACATGGTACAAAATGTACAGTTAGAAACTCTGCCAAAGTAACTAAGACAGTCGAAATCCAGTCATCATACTGAGTAATTCATCGAAGCACTACATGTACATTCGAACACCTATTTTGCACCCATGTATAGCTCTTTCAAAAGCTGTTGGCGTTTCCTCACACAAGGGGTATGTTGCACAACTAAGTGTAATCATTATACCAATTGCAATTTCACCGCCGGCTTAATGCGTGTCATAAGCATTTTCAACGTGTTTACATTTGCGACGTTCGGCTTGACTAACAACTGACATTTATTTTATCATTCTTTAACGCATGTATTACCTAACCTCAATTACTTGTATATATCAATAGCACTAAAGCAGCAGCTCGCAGTGTCATTGAAGGCACCTTAACACAACACTTTAAATGTAATATGAATAAGGGATAGCTTTTGATCTCGCAACAAACTCGATAATTCGCTGAAAAAACTTCGGACTCCACAAGTGACACTAGTGATTTGGAATGATAACTCCCACGATTTTCCCTCCTACTACAAAATAATATTGAAGTAGTTTTCGTGTCTGCTTCCAGAATGCGCGCATTGCAAATTCTCGTCATGTCCACTAGGTTGCTCTGATTTCTGCATCTGGGCACATATTTGGGCACTGCGATTTTTGTTTGCCCCTCAAGCCTCTATGGCCACGATGAAATATCACACGCCAGTACGAGTCTTTCTCGCTCGTGCCGTTAGATGTCGCATGATCGCGAACACTGCTTGATACAGTCGCGATCATGCGACATCTAGCGGTAGGACTGAGAAAGACGCGAAATACCATCACGATATACCATTGTGAAGACAGGCCTTGACGGACAGTTACAAAAATCGCAGAATCTGGACCATCCACATCCCTGGCTGTGCACATTCCTCTGGTTCATCCACATTCCTCCGCACCTGCTACGCACCAGCGATGTACCGCGCTTGCATGACCGAGGCAATGTGGATTTACAGAAGAGTTTCATGGAACATTCTCGCTGTGTAGAATTTATATCTAGTATTTCAATTGAAAGTGAAGCGGCGACGATTATGTATTATTTTAAGAACAAGAAGTCCGTTTTGCTGCTCGGGTTCATTGGGTTATGGAGGACGTTCAATTTAGGCTTGTTGTACAGACGAGGCAGATGATAGCTTGAGTGACGGCGGCAGAACTGATAGATAATTTTGAAACCGCAATAACAGACATTTGCCCAAAGAGTATTTGCCTCAATCATTCTTCGTATTAGAGTCGTACAAGTTGTCCATTAACATTATTTTGTTTTCGTCAGAACGATGTTACAACGGATGTTGTTCTATGGTGTTATGATAAAAAATCACCGCTTGCCCTCTCCCGTATTCACGCATCCACTATACCTCATGTCCTCCCTCCAGTTCCAATTCGTTATACCACGATCGGTTACGAATGTATTTTCGCTGGCGGAAGGCGAATCGCTGAGAGTTTCACGTGCAGCATAATGATCCTTTTCCTTTAAAAGCTTTTTAAAATTCAAAGCCTTTTTAAAAATACGTGATGCGTGTCACCATCTACAGATAGAAACTTTTATAATACCTACGCTGGGATATTCACAATTCGTCGGGGGAGGGGAGCTTTTTTCTTGGGTGACACTGAAAACAATGAAAAGATCGAACATTCCCTTCCCTCGTAAAAGCGACTGGAGCCCACATTTTCTCCTATTCATTTTCATGAAGAGTGAGAAGCGTGACTCTTTCGCAATAGCCGCAAAGGGAAGGACTCTCGTTCACTTTTTTCCCTGTCAGAAATAGTTATCAAAGTAACGAGTTGAAAAATTGCTGGAGACAAAAGTAGAGGCGAATAATAAATATGATTTCAGACAGTGGCGTCCCCTCACTTTGCACCTAGGGCGTTGGCAGTGAAGGAAAGTGTTAACCCTCACACTACTCTTTTCGTATACCAGGCGCGGATCCAAGGGGGGGGGGTCATGACCCCCCCCCCAGAATGATGAACTATCACAATTTTGTGTGTGAAAATTTTGTGAGAAACTCTAACATATCTAAAAAACGCAGAGAAACTGATAATCTTTCCAGTATCCCTCTAGAAACGGGACTGACCGAGACATTTTTTGAGACGTTTTCAAATATTTTCAGACAATTCTAGAAATTCCTAAAAATGTAGAAATGCTGAAACTATCGAATTTATGTAGAAATTGGAATTTAATTTGTATAAAAACATACGTGTGTTCAAGATAACTTTAAATATAATTTTAGTACAAAGAAATATATCTAAACAAGTAACATATCTATAGTCTGAATCAAATACACTGCGCGTTACTAGTGTTGCCAACTTAATGTGAATATTTGTCACTAATTGAACGAGAGAATCGTGGGAAAAATTGACGTCAACTCAAGGACTAAACTTAGAAGTCACAACTGTTGTTCAAAAGGAATAGAACTAGCTAAACTTAGTAATAATAATGGTATGTATATAAAATTGACAACAATCTTGATTTCAGGTGTTTGTTAGAATTCAGTTTCAATGATACAATCCAATTCAGTATCGGAACTCCCATCGATCTCAATGTTTATTTAACCTAAAAATTCTTAATGTAGTCAGTAGGGAGCGGATTTCTATGATTTTGCATATTTTTGTCCGTTGCTTCAGGGAATAGCTAAGTGAAGTTTCTTTACATTTGGTTAGAATACGATGCTATATAGATTAATATGTTAGTGCATATTTGGCCGATTTTTCCTGTTGCTGCATATTCGACTAATTATAAGCGCATATTTTGCATATTTCGTTAAAATAGAGCCTTTTCTCTAAAAATTTCATCTTTTCATAGAATATTTTTATTTGTGAGCGTTCATTAATTCTAAAGAGCTTGTCACAGTTGCGTTTGTTTTACGTTTTTTCTGTAGATGATAAAATACTTGTGCAAATGTAGGTTCTTGATATCCAATTTTTTAAATCAGGCAGAATAAATGCAACAAGACATACTTTAGGTGAATATTTATTTCAATTTTTTTCCTGCTAAGTAATGTACATTATATTATGTTTGCAAAAACATATACATAATGCTGTAAATCATTCTTGTCAAGGTCGAGCGGGAGTCGGTGGCACGAGTGCCACGACGAAATCGCCCCTCCACGCAGTTAATCACCTCGTCAGCAGAGACAACGCCATCCCTATTATAAAACGGCAGGGTTAATAGTTCCCTTTCCAGACGCTAGTGGTGCAGAGAAGCTCGTTGCATGTATACAATGTATTAACATAACAATGTATACATCGTAACAATGTATACATTCGTCAATTCATTTCCAGGCTTCTCACTCTCAAGGAATGGATATTGTTTTATTAGGAAAGAAAACTTTTCTGAACGAAAGGACGCTTTGTAGGTGAAAAAACTGCTTTTCGACAAGAAATTCAATGAAATTAAAGCTTTCAAAATCTTGAAACCTGTAGCCCATTTGAGCAGCGTTGGCAGATTATTTTTTGTCCAAGTCGCTATTTTTAACAATTTTTAATGAAAAAAGCGTGGTTTGTTTGGAAAAAGCGGGACAAAATAAAAACCAATAATAATTAATATTTTAATTGTAAGAATCGAAACATACATTTATACAGATTTCAATCGCAAACTACGTAGTCAGTAGGTTATCAAATTTCAGCAGCTGATATTTTATAGGTATTTTCGTAACCAGAAGAAGATGCGGCAGTAAAGTACAACTTATTCCCCAACAGTGTGTGACATAACAAATGTGCGAAACGATGATAGAAAATTTGAAAAAAAATGAATAGCGCATTGCGATCTGCAATGACGTCGACACCGCTACCTCGACGATCTCGCCTGACGATCCGACTCACCCCGTCGCATTGTGCGACGACCGATTCACCCGCTTCTGTCGCTGAGATTTCTTTCGTGTGCTTTTTTCTTGTTTTCTTTTTTGTTGTATTTTTTTGCATTGGGCAATTTAAACCGAAAGATTTTACAAAAGCGTGATTTGGTCTGTACCGCGCGGGACAGTCACTTTTAGTCTCAAAAAGCGGGTCGTCCCGCCAAAAGCGGGACGTCTGGCAACGCTGCATCTGAATCACTACTGTATCAATAATTTTAAAAGACAATCTGGTATCTTTCAAATAATTCTCATCCTGAAAGTTTAGTCATAATCATGTCTGCATTTCGATATCATGAACTGTTTAGAAGTTATGAAACTGGCGCATAGTCAATGGGACATTGTCTGCAACATAATTGTTTCATCTAGAAAACACCAACAAAAATCACATAAACTGCACACAAACAACCCTACTTTCCCACAACGTCAGGTGATGAGGTGAATTTGGCTGGTCTTTTTTTTCAACTCCCCCCCCCCCGCCAGTAGCCGTGGCGAGGGGGTCGTTTATTGACTTAAGGGGGTGACATGCGCCGCAGCTCTATGGCTTGTGTGGCATAGCAGAGGGCAGCTCATTAACTAACTTAATACCAACTCAACCTATGGATGAAGCCGGCACTTTGGCCGGCAACCTAAGATTTAATTTCTTGGGTAATGTTCTTTGTCTTTGCTTTCTTGTTCGCGTTTCTTGAATTTTTTTGATCATTCACACACACATTCATGCCAAGATTTATTTACAATTCACACACGCACGCACTTCCACACGACACTATTTACACTATTTACACTGCACTGTACGCTATGGCGCCGACTTTTCTCAAAGCGTCCGTGGCGGCTAGGCACTATGCGCCCTGGTGGCGGTAGCTGACTGGTCCGCGGGCCCCGCTTCGTCACCGGCCGCCAGTCCCTCACTCGTCCCGCACGGGGTCTCACGCGGCTGCTCGCAGAGCTCTGCAAGAAGCTGCGGCGGAAGCACCCGGAACGTGAAGGGCACTTGCTTGGGCCCTCCTGTGGCAAAGTAGGTCCGGTGGACCTCGCAGTTCACCGCCCGGTCGGTTTCGCGCAAGAGCCGCGGAGCTTGCGGGCCCAGCGCCCGTGTGAGCGCCCTGCGTGCCCTCCGGCGGATCTCCTCCGGCAGTTGGCGGTTTATGCCCAAGACCCCGTAGGTTACTTTGTTTCTATGGTGGCGGTTTGGGGGAGGGGGGGAAAGATGCGGCCGCGTTGCGGTGCGTACCGCTCGGTTCTCGGCCACCCAGATCGGGCGTAAAGTCGAGGCCGGCGCTGCTGCGAAGGTTTCGCAAGTATACGTCCACGTATGCACGTATGCAGGCGGTGAAGAGGAGACGCTTCTGTGAGAGAAGCAGGTCCGGGGAGCTGAGGAGGGGACGTAGGAGGGAGGTCCTTGCAAGAACTTTGTGGCGGAGGTCCATGGCGTGTTTGTGCCAGTAGAATCCACGGTCTAGAGTCACGCCAAGGTACTTCGCGCTCGGGGACCAGGGGAGATGCGCGCCCACCAGCAGCACCCTTTCCTCGGGGTCTGCCCTCTGACGGGTGAAGTTGACGGCCACGCACTTTGAAGGGTTTAGAGCCAGGCGTTTCTGGCAAAGCCAGGTAGGAAGGGCGGCGAGGCATTCACTGCTTGCCTGCTGTTCGCCGATTTCGCGTAGTACGCAAAGTCGTCCGCAAACGTCAGGAGTCCGCAACGCTGGATTCCCGTTTTACTTTCTGCTAGCAGCGGTGCATCACTGACGTACAGTCCGAAGAGGGTGGGGGAAAGCACGCTTCCCTGTGGTACCCCCGCCTCGTCTTAGGGACGACTGTACGCCATTAACTCGCAATCTGAACATCCTCTCTGTGAGAAAACTACCGATCAACCTGGTGTAGCAGTCGCTTATCCCCGACTCGATGAGACATAAGAGTGCCCCCTCATGTCACACCGTGTCAGAGGCCGACCGCATGTCCAGGAAGACGGTAGGCAGTCTGCCGCCACTCGAGAGGCCGATCTCGGTGCAGAGTCGCGTCAGCTACTGCGCGGAGCTATGACCCGCTCTGAATCCGAATTTTTCGTCTCAAAGGAGACCTAGGCGCCGTATTTCCTGCTGCAAGCGCACCAGTATGAGGCATTCTAGAGTCTTACCAAGGAGCGAGAGTAGACTAATGGGTCTGTAACTACTTGACAGGAAGAGGCTTTTACCGCACTTGGGTATTAAGCATATGCTCGCAGTTTTCCACGCACGCGGGAAATATCCTTGTGCTAGGCAGGCATTGAAGAGCGCCAGGAGAAATTCCACCCCTTTGTCGCCGACGGCTTTCAATTGGGCGACGGTGATGCCGTCCGGGCCGCAAGATTGTTTAGGGTTGGGACGTCGGAGCACTCCGCGGAGTTCTCCATCCGTCACTCGGGGGGCTGATGTGATCGGTGTTGCTGTTAAGTAACACCGTATGCGCTCCACTGTCAAGTGAGCATCACTAGCTCCGGCATCATTGAGTCTGAACTGCCGCTCAATCGAGTCAGCAAAGACTTCGCTTTTTGCGGCGGCGTCCCACACATACTCCGGTGCCGGAGGAGGTTGACCAGGGAGCCTTGGGGCGTCCGCGTTGGTCTGAATGGGGTGGTTTACTCCTGGTTGCCGTCCCAGCGCTTTGAATAAACCCCAAAGGCGTTTGTCGTGGAGAATGCACTCTTCAATTGTACTTTCCCACCGAGCGTTTCTCTCGTCTCTCAGAGACGCACGGAATTCTCGGCTCAGCGCTCTCGCCCGCTCCCCGTCTGCGGGATCACCAAATCGGCGATGAAGCTTTACTGCTCTGCGGAGCGCTTGCAGTGCCCGTCTCTGCTCCTCTGTGAGCTCGGGACGAGAATCCGGCACGCGCGTCACTTTCGTGACCTTTCTGTATACGGACATAACCGTGTCAGTGAACAAGTTCACCACGGATTCTATGTCCATATTGGTCACTAGCGGTCTCTGCTCGAGCAAGTCGCTCACTTGAGCTTGATAACCTACCCAGTCAGAGTAGCGCGTTGTTCGCATTGTTTGTTGGCGTGCTGCGACAAGAGTTGTCACCACACATATTACCGGATTGTGATCGGAATCCAGTTCGGGTAGTGACGACGGTACATCGCCATCAACTCCCTTCACGATCGCAAAGTCGATAATACCCGGTCGCTTGCGCGTTCCGCGCTGGGCTGTCGGGAAGTATGTAGGACGTTTCGGTGCGCATACATATACGCCCCATCTCGTCTCTGCCAGAGTGGCTAGATTGGTGCCGTTCCTGTTGGAACCTAAGCAACCCCATGATCGGTGTCTTGCATTGAAATCACCAAGTAGCAGAACCTTGGTGTCGAGAGCGAGAATAGCTTCGATTTCGGAGGCATTAAGAGTTTGATCTGGGCAGTAGACAGACACGACAATGAGTTGGCTGTTTCCCACCCAGATGTGTGCTCCAACCGCCTCGAGTGACGTCAGCATTAGGGTCGAGAGTTTTGCCTGTAGCTGAGGGATGTCGCGGCGAATGTTCAAAGCGACACCGCCTCCCAATCTGCCTTCGCGGTCGCTCCGGTATGTTGCGAATCCTTGAATTCGGAAGTCGCTCCGGGCGTTGAACCACGTCTCTTGTAACGCCATGAAATCGAGTTCATACGTTTCAAATGAACTCGCCTATTTGCTGGGCTTTGTGCAGTGCGCTGCGCGCATTCCAGGTGCATGCACGCAGCGGGTTGCATGCAGGTAGATTCTGGGCGTCCCCTTGTGGTTTGCGCCATCTTTAGGGAGGAGATATGCTAGTTGTGCGAACATTGCCAGAAACTGGCTTCTGGAGAATGCTGCAGGGGCAGCCGCGGGTGGGGCACTGGACTGCGACACCATCGCACCGGTTGTGCCTCGCAACGCGGGGGCCTGAGTGGCGTTTGCCTCTGCTAGGCTCTGTACCACCTGTGACCAGGCTGTCCCGTTATCTGCCTGTCGGACTGCACCGTCCTGATTTCGGACATATGTGCCGTGGTTTGGCCGCCCGGCGTTCCCCCCGGCATTGTCTGAGGGACGACAGGGAGACTAAAGTAGCTGCAGCCGGAGTACGACGCAACGTGGCGTCCGCCGCAGTTGCAGCATTCTGGCGGGAGGTTAAAGTTCCCCGCTTAGGGCAGTGTGCCGTGCCCTTAAACTCCGGCTTGTTTTGCTCTGTAGGGTGGCCATCTCCCTTGCAGAGCAGCATCTCCCTTACAGACGGTGACGAACTGTCTCCAGGGTTCTCCCCGGGCAAGCCACACCGCCGGACGGTCCAGCATTGTTAGCAGAAGAACTGGAACTATTGAATTAAGAGGCCCCAGCGTCCGCGTAGGGAAATTACCCAAAGACATTTAAGTCGTCACTAGGGCGTCTGGGTGATCACGCTTTGTCCGTCTCTGCGGCACTGGCAAAATATCACATAACAAAAAGAGTCAATGAGATGCTCAGAAAATGACATCATCCTGCCCTATTAGCTTCCGACTTGATTCGAATCTTCTAGAACTAAAAATTTCGGCCAATTACATTAGAAATTACAATTACGTGATGGGGCAATGGAATCATGTAGGAAAAGAGTGGGGATACGTTGCAGACTGGCGAGAGAAGCTGATTTTCGCAGAATAGAATTTTTCTGAGAACAGAGAACAGCTTCAGATAGAACAGAAACTTTTAAGAGAACAGAAACTTTTTGAGAACGTAGAACATCTTCAGAGAAAATATTCGGAGAGAGCAGTTGTAAAATTTAACTTGTAAAATTCACGTCGAGGAGTGGTTGACAACGACAGCCAGTTTTGGCCGACTAACTCCGTACTGGCCGTCTGAATATTATCCTGGGAATTTATTCCATTCGGCGGACTAGCAGAGATCCAGAGGGATCTAATCAATCAGCTATCGTGGCTGCATTGATAGGGTAAGGCGGCATTCGACGGCTTTAACCCGCTATTCAACGCCCGTGGCTCTTCTCAATAACTTCCGGTCGGTGAGAGGCGGAATCCCGTGTACGCGAGCTATGGTTCCTGCGACGCCCGTTCTGATAGCGGCATCTCGGACGGCGGCACCTGACCCTTATCCTGCCTGGGACAGCGCCAGCCGGAACGACAACAGGAGTGCAATTCGTTGACTGAGGTATGGATCTACCACTTGTCTATGTCATTTGCACTAGTAATGTTAAAGAAAGTTTTACGAAACAAACAGAAACCCGAACAAGTGTCAAATTAGATTAAAATTTAAAAAATAGGTTGGTCTAAGAAACAAGAAGAAAGTAAATTGTAATTTAAAAGTGACAATAAACGTGTTTTCGCCCTTCACGCGAATAATACATTGAAGGAAATATAAAAACTTGTTTCTGTCAACCCTGTGCATGCCCTCATTGTAACAGAGTACTCACCCTTGAGACACTCATAAGCTGGTGCCGGATGTCAGGTAAGTTTGGCGCCCATTAACTTATAAATTTAACGAGCACGCCTGTCATCCGAATACCGACACACTTCGGTGTGACGGTGCCTTTCCCCCCACCTTTTTGTGTATGAGCGTGGGATCATCACAATACTATACGTACGTATAGTATACGGGAAAGTAATAACACTAATTTCATGAGTATCGCTAAAGGCACGCGCCACGAAGAATATCACAATCACGGACTCTCGCTCTCCAGCAGGCCATGAATCTGTTATGTTCAGAAAAGCAGGCAGATTTCGTGAACAAGATTTGTATTTCACACACAGTTTTATACAAAATGTCTTGTTCCGGTAACCCAAAAGAATGTACCATAGACCAAGCAAAGTTATCGTTTATCCGTGAGATGTACCCAAAAACTAGCGCAGTTAACCAATATATCGTGAGACAAAACAACAAAACCTAGGCCGGGTCATACACTTCATCACGTAGTCACAAACTCTAAGCAGGGCACTTCAATCATATCTCGACTGCCTCGGTGGTGGCGGCGCCGGCTTATAATGTCCTCGGCGCCGCTGACTCGCGTCTGGGCGTAAGCTCGCTGGGTGGTCGCTCGTTGCCCGTTTGCAGGCGTTTTCTCCGGTTTGCTGCCTCTCCTCGTTGCCTCGCCCGCAGCAGTGCGCTGCCTGGTCGGCGCGCTTTTCAAACGGGTGTTTACAGCCGCAACAGAATCGAGATCCAACGCCTTCGCTTGCTTTGTCCTTAGGTGACTTCTCGCGCATGCACTTCCGCCTCCGAGCCCTCCTGAAGACGTTAAAGGCACTTGGGTGGAGGCATTCGCCAACGGCCGTAACTGCGCTCGCACACTGCCGGCGTTGCATGGACATTTGTCCTGTCAGAAATAGTGACCGGGTGCACGGCCAATCGCTCGGATGACCGAATAAATGAAAAAATCTAAATAAATTCTAAGGAAGAAAGTATTTTTTATATTTCCTTGGGCGTTGAAGCACGACTTGTACACCCAAAGAAGACGCCACTGATTTCAGATGTGCTAGTCATATTCACTCGCTTCTGGAATTTGGATCAAAGAAAATAAAAAGTTCTTATCTTCATAATTTCAACCAGTAGCGGTTCGTGGCATTACTCGTACGCCAAACTTCTTCTTCGTATTAGCCCATACTCTTTCTAATGTGTTGCAAATGCTTGCCAACACCGACACGTGGAGCAGCACCTCTCAAGCCCGTGATGGATTTCAGCCACCGAGGTATATGGAATTAAGAAGTTAGATGGCACAGTTGCGTATGCTGGTAAGCCTACGACGAGTTGTGCGAGCTGTTTTGAGTGTGTAGTGAATTACGGTGATTACAAGTAGTCAAACTTCTATTTTTAGATAATTAATAGGTTTATGAAACTTATACATGTGAATTTTTGATAATGAATTCTGTACAGGGTTTACAGGATACACTTTTTTATCAGCTTTCTAATGAAGAAAAGCTGAGAATAAAAAAAACTTGGCCGACCATTGCCAGATTTAAATAAAGTGCAAATTGTAAAGACAGGAAATAGACAATTTAAGAAGGGTTTTAAATCAGAGAATTTTAGAAATGTGTGACTCTGTGGATGTGGTGTGAAAAAGTCTCTTTTTTGCATTCCGTACCTTTTGTTTAGAGGAGAAAATTGCTGACAAAATTAGGAATCACTGATTTGCATAATTTGAGTGTTAAAGCGACTAAAATATTTATTACGCATATAAAAACCAGTAACGAAGATAGAAGTCTCGACGCTCATGTTATGAATATATGTTATCTCTCAGAGTGCCATTGCCGAAAGTGTTAGAAATGCCACTCAGAAATTTTGACAGGTCGTGAACCAAGCTCACTCCACTCAATCTGGGGAAGTCCAACAGCAACGTGATGTGTGACCGACCATTGCTTTCCATACTGACACATCTTTCATTATATATCCAAAAACTCTTAAAGAATAAAACGTAAAAATACTCAAAATATTAATTTATCCATATAAAATTGTCCGAAATATTTTTATGCAACTTTATCAAAATATTTATTTTTTAGTTGATGTGCGATTTGGTATACGAAAATCATTGGGTGCTTCTTGAATTTCCACCGAACTTTAACCGATCAAGATGAAAGGGGAATGACGTATGCCTGCGACAACCTGGTTCGTGCGGCACCAGCTGCCACTGATTTCAACATGGCTGAACGAGATCGGTACATGCGATATTCAGAGTGAATTAGCATACTTTGTCTGGTAATACGTGCGCTATTTACTTTCTCGCTACCACTACCGTGGTAGAGAGAGAGTTATGTAATGCTGTGCGAAAAAAGGCGAATTTTCAGTAGAAAACTCTTATTACAGGACCCTTGCAAGGAAAAATGAATAAATCCAGACGCTAAAATTGGAAAAAAATCCTCCAAACACGTGGTGTATTCAGAATCCATGTTTTGTGGATCCTAGTTACCGAAAAATCGATTGACGGCGAAACATCTGTCCGTCCGACCGTCAGTCTGTCTGTGAGCAACGTTAGTGGCCAATTTTCTCCGAAACTGATATACCTCAATCGATCTGGCTGGTGTCACAGCCCCTTGAATTTGAAACCGATATTTTAATTTTGGGGATAACCTCAAACCCTAGGAACAGATTTAAAATTTTCAAACAAATGGCTCCATCGTTTTTTATTAAATGATGTTGTTGGATAGTGTAAAGGATGTTTAAGAGAATGGTACACATATTTTCGTTGAAAATTCTGATTTTTTGAATATTGCAAAAAATGTGTTTCTTAATGAAATGTGTTCATGAAAAACAGATCTTCAAATAAGGTCACGCTCAAGTTTTCAAAAACCTGAGTATTTTTGCGAAATTTTGTGTCAAATATAGGCAATTTTTATTTTCTTTAACCCTTAACTGCATGATTTTTACTTTCCCTTATACGTACGTATACACGAAGTGATATACATAATGCTGCGCATCAAAAAAATGGCGTATTTTCAGCGGAAAAAAATTCATTGCCGGGCCCTGATGACGAAAAAGTGGATGAAACCATTTGCTAAATTAAGAAAAAAAAATCCCCTAACACGTGGTGTAGCCAGAAACCCTATTTTGTGGGTCTTTGATATCAAAAAAACTATTGAAAAGAAAACGTCCGTCGTCCGTCCGTCCGTCTGTCCGTCTGTTAGGCTTTCCGTCTGTCCGTCTGTCCGTCTATCCGTCCGTCTGTGAACACTGCTAGCGCCTAAACCATATCGATCTCTTCTAACGATTTCTTCGAAAATGGATATTCCCCGATCGATCTGGTTTTAGTCCAAATTATGAGATTTTGAAAAAATTCTTCCAAATTTGGGGGTACTTTACATGAAGCCCCCGGACATTTTCAAAATTTTCTCAAAAACGGCTCCAAATTTTTACTTTCCCGTATACGTACGTATACACGGAGTGATATACGTAGTATAGGGAAAGTTATGTAATGCTGCGCGAAAAATGGCCAATTTTTGGCGGAAAAAAATTAATTGCCGGGCCGTGAAAACGAATAAGTGGATAAAACCAGTTGCTAAATTAAGAAAAAAAAATCCTCTATCTCGTGGTGTGGTCAAAATCCATGATTTGTTGCTTCTTTATACTTAAAAATCGATTGACGGCATTCCTTCCGTCTGTCCGTCTCTGGTCAACGCTAGCGCCTCAACCGTTCGATCGATTTTCTTCAAAATTGATATTCCCCAGTCGATCTGATTCTAGTCGAAGCTTTGTGATTTTGAAAAAGATTCTTTAAAATTTGGGGGGTACTTTATATGAAGCCCCCCGGGGATTTTCAACATTTTCTCAAAAACGGCTCCAAATTTTTTCTTTAAATTTCTTGTATGAATAGAGGAAAATACACTTTTTAACATGGCATAGGTCCGATTTTCACGTACAGCTCTGAATTTTCGAAAATTGTGAAAGTTTGAATTTTTTTCGGCGTCTTTCTCCAACTACAAAATTGAAGATAGAGGTTTTTTCTTCAAATAAAATTTGTTCTGCATATTGAGTTCTTTAATAAAGGTCATGTAAATGTTTTTCACAATTTTGGTACTTTTCGTGCAATATTGCGTGCAATATGTGCAATTTTAAAAAATTACAAAAACAATTTTGCGTTACAAATTAGCTACAAAAAAGCGACAAATTTTGACATTAAATTCAATTTTTTTTAACTTTGCGATTCCAACTTTACAGAGCTTCATTTCTCCACATGACTCCCTAAAATTCGTGTTCTCTTAGAATTCACCTATTCCCTGGTTTGAAGGATGTACGATCCATGGTTTCCGAGCAAAGCGCGATTCTAATGTGTGATGCAATTATTGTTTTTATTTCATAAACTGCAAGCTTCAATTCGTTTCGTTTTTAATCTATTGGATGTAATACAGAGGATTCCCTATCCAGGTAAAACTTCCTTAGTGTATTTTACGTCCATGGTTTCTATCCATAGCGTATTATATTTAGAGAGGATAACAATCGCATGCCTTCACAATTACTGTTATACAATGAGGTACTTATAGCCTATACTGTGTCTATATTCTTCTTGACGAATATCAACTTTAGGCGTGATAATCCCTCTGTTCCCAACTATTATGGGACAAATGGTCACTTGTTTTAACTCCGAAGAGTAAATGTAGTAATTATGGTTTTCGATGTATAATTAAAAAAAAGAGAGAAGAAAAATAAACACTCTGAAACTTAGGGCTTATAGATCTATGAACTCCATTTGTGTTACTCCAGGGAATTTAACCCGAAGAGTAAGGTGCTATATCACTTCAGATATCTCTCAGGATAGCATTTTGTTAGAGAGCCTGAACGTGATCAACCATTATTGTGGCAATCACTGCGCTTCCAGGGCTGCAATTATAGGAGCGATCCTTAAGAGTTCGTTCCAGAGCACGTTGAGGGGCGGTGGCAAGGGGCGTGAGTCATATTATAAAGGGGGGGCACTGAAGGGAGGACGTTAAAAGGTAAACTCGCGAAAATGAAGATGTACATATTTTTCAAATAAATAAATACTGGGACTCAAATGGCACATACTTTCTCGCCATTGGTATGGTTAGTAATACTATTACTATGCGGTGTACTAAAAACCGCAATTTCTCTTCGAATTAACACATCTCAGCCATCATGCTTTGTAAAACTCAAATTTTCGACAAATTGTCAACACCTTATTTCAAAATCTATCTTTAAGGAACAGATTTCATTAAGGGGAAAATCTCTATCTTTAATGTTTTAGTTGTAGGAAGACACCGAAAAAATTTTGAATTTTGCAATTTTCGAAAAATTAGGGTATTTAACGAATATGAGACCTAGACCATTGTCTTAAACTTCCTTCACATTATCCAATAACAAAGTTTAATCAAAAACGTTGGACCCCTTTTTTGTAAATTTTGAAAATGTCCCAGCAGCTTCATATAGTTTACCTTCCAAAATGAAAATACCGGTTTCAAATTCAAGGGACCATGATATTAGACAGATTGATCAGGGAATATCAATTTTGGAGAAAATCGTCTGAATAGTTTAGCCGCTAGCGTTGTTCGGAGACAGAGGAACAGACGTTTTTCCGCCAATGGCAGCTGCCATCTATCGCCTCTCAAAGTACATTAACTTGACATTTTTTTAATTTTTCTGTTCCCTAATGGTAGAACTGAATATTAAAGAACGTTAAAACCTCGTCCTCAATGGCATTTTTCCTTTAAAAAATCGCAGTTGTTTTTAAGAAAATGGCGTTTAAGAGCAACTAAAATGCGAAATTTGAAGCTCTTTTTCACAGAAAATTTTTGAGTTTTCAAAAAACTTAATGTGGAGTAATTTGAAGAGCTTACACTCACAAATGTAATAATGTTTACAAATTGCTGGCAATGTGCATATTAAAGGTGTGAAATAACTTTGAAAAAAATTACATTTGTCATTTTTGAGAAAACAAAAAAGTACCTCAAAATAAACTTCACGTCATATTAAAGAGTGCAATTAGCACTATCCGTTCCAAAAGTTTGAAGAAAGAATTTGGAACGATTTATGAGAAAATGGCGTTTGAGCGTTTCTGAAAACGCGGATTTTTGAGCTACTTTTCACAGAAACGTTTGGGTTTTCCAGAAACTTTACCTGACATTATTTAAAGCACATGTACTCATTAATATAATAATGTGAACAAATTGCCGCTAATGTAAATATTACCGACGTGAGAGGACAAGTCAAAAAAATAACATTTTTGTAATTTTTGAAAAAATTAAGAAATAGAGCAGTATGGCGTTTATGTCATCTCATAGAGTACATTTAAAACATTTAAACATTTCAAAAAGAAATTGGAGTCGTTTTCGTGGAAATCTTGTTTTTGTATTTTTTTTAAATTGCACATATTGCACGCTGTTTTGCGCCAAAACTACTAAACGCGTCAAAGAAATGTGCATGACCGTAAAAAAAGAACTCACTATGAAGGTCAAATTTTATTTGAAGGAACAATCTCTATCTGCAATTTTGTAGTTGGAGGAAGGCGCCGAAAAAAATTCAAACTTTCGCAATTTTCGAAAATTCAGAGTTAACCGTGAAAATCGGACCTATGCCACCTCAATAAGTATATTTTACTCTATTCTTACAAGGAATGTAAAGAAAAAAGTTGGAGCTGTTTTCGAGAAAATTTTGAAAATGTCCGGGGATTTTTATGTAAAGTACCCCCAAAAATTAATGAATGTTCTTCAAAATCTGAGAGCTTCGACTCAGGCCAGATCGACAGGGGTGATCGGGGTGCTATACTCATTTTAGATTATTTTCTTTTGTGGACTGTATGATTATAGTGAAAGCGCATTCCCGAAACCCTTTTATAGCTCTTATGGAAGACTGGTGCAGGAGTTTCAGGGTTAATAGAAAGAGATGCACTTGCACAAACCAATTTTAATTAACACATCACTCAAGTTCCCGCTTACAGGAGCACAGTACATAGAACAGAGTAGGAGTGCACACACTTGGAGTGCACTATTAGCTAACACTTTGTCCAAGCAGTCTGATGCAGGCGCTTTAAATGATGGTAAATACCTTACACGTGCCGACCGGAAGCAGTTCTAGGTGCCATTGAAGAAACAAATATTACGCTTGTAGACTGTACACAAAAGTGACAGATGCTTATCGCACGCCTCCTGTCATAAAAATTAATTGAATATTGTGCGAACTGTTAACAGCCCGAAGCTGCACAATTAAAGATTGTACAGGTGCCATACTGCACGGAGCCCCGGCACACGTGTATCTCTCGCGTTGCCTCCAGCGGGGCTGGGTTTTCGGTTTCAGCGACGAGACATGGTCAGGTTGCGAGCGCTCGTGAGCACCGGGGAAGGGGATGGCAGTAGCCTTTTATCATTTGCCACTGAAATTTGCGATGGAAGATTCTAGAAGGTTCTGTACGTTGCGAGCAATGGGTTGAAATAAGCGAAGCGCACACGTGTGCTTCTGAACATGCCGTAGGCGGCGGCTTCCGGTGGCGTGTCCTGGGGCGCAACTGCCGCGCGCTAGACGGTCAAAGCTCAACCGTTCTTCCTCAAGTTATGAAATAAATGTATTTATTTCTGCTTTGCTGTGGGCCCGAACAAGGTTTTTCTTCAATTTGAAAGAAACGTATGCATAGTTTAGGCGCTAGTTTTGTTCACATACACCGGACAGACGGACGGACGGACAGACAGGCACACAGACAGTCGGACGGGCGTTTTGCTTTCAATTGGTTTTTCGGTATCAAAAATTGGATAAATCCAGTTGCTATAATAAGAAAAAAATCTCCTAACACGTGATGCAGCCAGAAGCCCTATTTTGTGGGTCCTTGATACAAAAAAAAATCAATTGGAAGCAAAACGTCTGTCCCTCCGTCCGTCCGTCTGTGAACAACGCTAGCGACTAAACCGTTCAGACGATTTTTCTCTAAAACTGATATTCCCCAATCGATCTGAATATCCCCGCGGCCATTTGAATTTGAAAGTAATATTTGCACGTGACACTGCCGTCGCTTGTTTATCCTTGGCTATGTTTACAGTAACTAGTCTCAGATTTCTATGTTCAGCTCAATTTTATTAGGCCCTTTTTCCAAAATGTCTCAAAATAGCCGTAAATGATCCCAGATCATTACAATATCGGAGTGAATACGTAGTTTAGGGAATGTTATGCAATGCTGCGCGAAAAAACGGAGGAATTTCGGCACAAAAAAAATATCATTACTAGGACCTGATGACAAAGGGGATATATCCAGTTGCAAAATATAGAAAAACTAGTGGTGCTACAGAATGGCACAGACTTTCCCGTATTAGTTTTCTATTTTCCTGGGTCTTCGCTAGCTATTCGGAATTGCCACATACTCTTTCTTGCCATCTACCATCGCCAAAAGTACATTTTTTTGTCATTTTCTTAATTTTTCGGTTTCCTGTTGGTAGAACATTAATTTTAGAATATTAAAGAACACAAAAACCTAGCCGTAAATGGCAATTTTCTTTTAAAAATTATGTGCCGTTTAAGAGAAAATGGCGTTTTAGCACTACTAAAAATGCGAAATTTGAAGCTCATTTTCACAGAAAATTTTTGAGTTTTCAAAATACTTTATTTGAAGTTATTTGAAGCACTTACACTCACAAATATAATCATCTTTACAAATTGCGGATAATGTGCATATTAAAGATGTGAGAGATCTTTCAAAAAATTTACATTTATATAATTTTTGAAAAAAACAAACAAAACTCAAAATAAACTTCACGCTATACTGATGAGTGTAATTAGCACTATCCGTTACAAAAGTTTCAAGAAAAAAATTGCGGCCATATACGAGAAAACGACGTTTGAGCATTTCTGAAAATGCTGAAATTTGAGCTACTTTTCACAGAAAACGGTAGTGTTTTCGAGAAACTTTACTTGACATTATTTAAAGCATATATACTCGTAAATATAATAATGTAAAAAAATCGCCGATAATGTAAATATTAACGACGTGAGAGACAAGTAAAAAATTTACATTTTTGTAATTTTTGAAAAAACCAACCGATAGACCAAAATGGCTTTAATGTCATTGATAGAGTACATTTACCACTATCCCTACCAAAAGTTTAAAGAAAAAAGTTGGAGCCGTTTTTGAGAAAATTTTGTTTTTGTAATTTTTTAAAATTGCACATATTGCACGCAATATTGCACGAAAAGTACCAAAATTGTGAAAAACATTTACATGACCTTTATTAAAGACTCAATATGCAGAACAAATTTTATTTGAAGAAAAAACCTCTATCTTCAATTTTGTAGTTGGAGAAAGACGCCGAAAAAAATTCAAACTTTCACAATTTTCGAAAATTCAGAGCTGTACGTGAAAATCGGACCTATGCCATGTTAAAAAGTGTATTTTCCTCTATTCATACAAGAAATTTAAAGAAAAAATTTGGAGCCGTTTTTGAGAAAATGTTGAAAATCCCCGGGGGGCTTCATATAAAGTACCCCCCAAATTTTAAAGAATCTTTTTCAAAATCACAAAGCTTCGACTAGAATCAGATCGACTGGGGAATATCAATTTTGAAGAAAATCGATCGAACGGTTGAGGCGCTAGCGTTGACCAGAGACGGACAGACGGACGGAATGCCGTCAATCGATTTTTAAGTATAAAGAAGCAACAAATCATGGATTTTGACCACACCACGAGATAGAGGATTTTTTTTTCTTAATTTAGCAACTGGTTTTATCCACTTATTCGTTTTCACGGCCCGGCAATTAATTTTTTTCCGCCGAAAATTGGCCATTTTTTCGCGCAGCATTACATAACTTTCCCTATACTACGTATATCACTCCGTGTATACGTACGTATACGGGACAGTAAAAATCTCCTAACACGTGGTGCACACAGAATCCCTATTTTGTGGGTCCTTGATACCGAAAAACCAATTGAAAGCAAAACGTCTGTCCGTCTGTCCGTGTGTGAACAACGCTAGCGATTAAACCGTTCGCCAGATTTTCTCCAGAAATAATATTCCCCAATTGATCTGACTGATCTCATGGCCTCTTGAATCTGAAACCGATATTTTAATTTTGGTACGATGTCCCTGTGCCATTTTCAAAATTTTCAAAAAAACGGCGCCAACAATTTTTACTAAATTTTGTTGTTGGATAGTCTGAAGTTTATTTACGAGAATGGTGCATGTATCATGTTGGTTTTCATGTTGATTTTCGAAAATTGGGAAGTTTTCAATTTTTTCGGCTTCTTCCTATAAGTACCCAATTTGGCTTCTTCCTACAAGTACACAATTTTCCTTCAAATAAAATTTTTTCTCAAAAACTGAGTTCTTTCATTAAGGTCATGTACAATTTTTGAAAGTTTTTGTATTGTTCGCGCAATATTGCATGCAATATGTGCATTTTTCAAAAATTACAAAAACAAGACTTTCTCTAAAAGGGCTCCAATTTTTTCTTTAAAATTTTGGTAGAGATAGTGTTAAATGTGCTCTATGAGATGACGTAATCATCAGTTTCTCAATTCTTTTGTTCTTTTTTTGACTTGTTACTCACGTTGTTAATGTTTACATTAGAGGCCATTTGTTCACATTGTTACATTTATAAGTATGTGTGCTTTAAGTAATGTCAGATAAAGTTTCTCGAAAACTCCACCGTTTTCTGTTAAAACGAGCTCAAAATTCCTCATTTTCAGAAACACCATTTTCTCATAAATGGATCTAAATTGTTTCTTCAAACTTTTCAAACGGATAGTGCTAACTGCTCTCTTTAATTTGACGTGAAGTTCAATATGAGGTATTTTTTTGTTTTTTCAAAAATTACACAAATGTAATTTTTTTAAGATCTCTCACACCGTTAATATGCACATGTACAGCGATTTGTAAATACTATTGTATTTGGGAGTAAAATTTCTTAAAATGACTTCTAATGATTTTTTTGGAAAACGTGAACATTTTCTATGAAAAAGAGATTCAAATTTCGAATATGCAGTAGCGCTTAAACGCCACTTTCTAAAAAATGGCTCCATATTTCTCAAATAAAGTTTCTCAAATAAATAAATAAATAAATATATATATATATATATATATATTGTGATATACCAGAATATGATAGGTTTTATTTAATGATGTTAGTTATACATGGGGTAGATAAATGGGGATTCAATATGGCGGTATGCGGCCTTAGCAACGGCGGCGCGGAGGTTGGCAAGGTCAACAAACTATTCACGGGCCTTGATGACGTCAGGACGCCGGCTAGATGGCTGAAGAACCTAAGATATAATTGGTGCAAAAACGAATGACTGACGGAAGTCACGGCTACTCGGATGTGTAAGAGACGCACGGGTTGGCTATAAAAGATCAGATAGTCTAATGTTGCCGCCGTGTTTTGAAATAATAGAAGGATGGACGCCTACCGAGCCATGAAGGGTTTAAAAATGCATTAAACAGGACATTCTGACTCGGGGTGTCGTGGAGAGAAGATCGTATATTCTGACTCGGGGTGTCGTAGAGTGAAGATCGTACATTCCGTCTCTGGGTGTCGTGGAGTATAGATCGAACATTCTGACTCGGGGTGTCGTGGAGTGAAGATCGTATATGCTGACTCGGGGTGTCGTGGAGTGAAGATCGTAGAATCTGACTCTGGGTGCCGTAGCGTAAAGATCGTCTGTAGACAATATAGTGGGAAAGTGAAACTTGTATTTTTCTTGTAAGAGAAGTGATAGCTTGTTTTCGGACTTTGTCTTGTGAGAGAAGTGATAGTTTGTTTTCGGACTTTGAAATAATTTACCAGAAGTGATTTTCGGGGGACTTGTTCAGATTTTCGGACATTGCAGTTGGACTTCAATAGTCTACATAACCGGTGGGAGAGATTAGGAACCGGGAGCGTCGGACAAGACTAACAGATAGTTTAGGCAGTGTGGACTGGACGTGTCAGCGGCGGCGCAAGACCGGAAGAGAGAAGCGGAACTTGGAATTAACAACGGCCAAGTGAGAAGCGACTACGGAGCGTTGGCATGCAAAAACGGTAAAAAAAAATACTGCAGTATAAAAGAGACAATTTATTCAAAAGGGGTCATGACCATCTAATTTATTGTTTTTAATTTAAAGTTAAATAAATTGTTGAATTTTGTTTTCATTTGTCAATCATAATTTTCAATTAGTTGGTAGCGTAATTATTACATTTCAGATTCCACGCCATACTGTATAGTTGGCAGATCAGGTAATCGGCTATCGAGGCGATAGCGAGTATTTGTATCCGGACCCATCGACCCAAGCTAGCTGGATGTTTAGATAATTTTGTTAAAATCAGATAGAAAAACTTTGATAGTAATTCATGTAACCTGTTTCTGGCGCCCAAACCTTAATAAATTTGGAACAGGACATAATTACAGCCACAATCTTGATGAGACGTGAGAATGGTATATTTCAATATATAATATTTCTCAAATAAAGAGGTTCTGTTGTTCTTTAATATTCTTAAAAGAATGTCTCCGATCTATTATTAGGAAATCAGAAAATTAAGAAATTGTAAAAAAAGGGTACTTTGGGTGGCGATAGATGGGAGCTGGCAAGAGTATGTGGCAAATCCGAGTACTTATCCTAGACCAAAGGAAATAGAAAACTAATACGGGAAAGTCTTTGCCATTCTGTAGAACTAGTAGTTTCGGGCAGCGTTCCATTACTTTCTCTCTACTCCGGATCGAGAAAGTAAAAGTAGACGACGAAGATGACGAGGGGGAGACATCATCTCCTTGAGTGACAGGAATTTTTGGAACATAAGCCTCTCTTTTTCTAAAAATTGTAGGGGGCTAATAAGAGAGAATTTTGAAATAAAGGAAAACAATTTTTCAAAAATTATTTTGTTACAATTTGACAGATATTTTCAATTCCGTCAAACATCCTGAAATTTTCTTAGGACCGTGCTGACAATGAAAATTGTAGGAAATTGGTCGTATTAAAAACAAACAATTGCAACGATGAATATACGAAATATACACCGAAGTTTTCTGATATTTGCATCCAAAATTCCTGAATTGGGGATTATATGTGATGGGGACGTACATTTGAAAAAACACGGTATTCCCTCGTAGCTATTGTATCAAACACGGGTTTGTTAAAGTTGGTTTTTAGTGCTAAGGAAAGTGACGAATTGGATCTTGAGAGGGAAATGACTGAGATGGTGCGTTTATGTCTCGTCGTATTGCTGCTTTCACAGGAGGCCTTGTATCAGAGCAGGCAGCAACTTCATTAACGAAGGCAGGGGTGGAGACGGTGGGGATGGGAGAATGTCTTGGAGGGAATGGTAAGGGGCGGAGCGGGGTCTGGGTTTACTTGTCGACCTAACGAGGGTTGTTGATCAGACGGACTCGCCCCCGCCCCAATGAAACGAAGCTATTTTGGGCAGAGGCACGTGCAGGGCTAGGCGGTTGATCCGAACACGACAAGAGCCAGAAGGAAGTAAGGAGGCGGAAATAAGTGTCACAGAGGTTTCCGCCTCGTTATCGTGACCTGTTCTTCTGCAACTTGATACCATAATCATGACCCGTTCTTATGCGAAAAATGAAAAACCTGTTGTTGTGGTCGTGATTGATTTGCGTTTCCAAGCGCGTCTACTGCTATGGTCATTAAACCACTAAGTTTAGTGCATGGTTTTATCACGGAAGGTGGCTGTGTTCCTCCCCAATGGCGGCAGCTGAACAGGAACTGGTTCTGAGGCTAGTATCTAAAATCCTGCTATGACATGAACCCTAGGATCTCTCAGTCAGAGACACTGCAGTGACATCAGTTGATACCCTGACCTACCTCAACCGTTTTTTACTTTCTCGCCTTACGAATACTTCGTAAGAAGAGAAAGTTATGTAATCGTGCGGCGGAAAACGGGGAATTTTCGCCAGAAAATCTCTTATAGCAGGAATCTGGTGACAAAAAAGTGGATAAAACCTGTTGTTAAATTTAGAAAAAAAATTCCTCTAGCTCGTGGTGTAGTCAAAATCCATGATTTGTTGCTTCTTCATACTTCAAAATCGATTGACGGCATTCCGTCCGTCTGTCCGTCTGTGGTCAACGCTAGCGCCTAAACCGTTCCGTCGATTTTCTTCAAAATAGATATTCCCCGATGGTTTTTACTCGTCTCAAGGCCTCTTGAATTTGAAACCGACATCTTAGTATTTGAGAATACTTTACATGAAGCCCATTTTGAGATTTTCTAAATTAAAAAAATGGCTCCAAATTTTTTGATTATATTTTGTTGTTGAATAGTGCGAAGAAGGTTGAAGGGAGTGACATTTTCGTTGATAGGCTCTATTTTTCGAAAATTGCAAAAAAACTGTTTAAAAACTGCAAAATTGAAGATAGGGATTTTCGCCTCAGACAAAGTCGGTTGTGCAAAATTAGCACTTCAAATAAGGTAATGTACCATTTTTTGGTAAAACGAATAGTTTTTGCGTAAATTGCGATTCAAATTTACAAAAAAAAATTTCTCAAAAACTGCTCCGGATATTTTCTTTAAAATTTCTGCACGTGTGTAAGAAGGGCAGGTAAATATATAAATAAACTAGTGGTGCTATAGAATGGCACATACTTTCTCGCAGTAGTTATTTTCCAAATGCCGATCATCCGATAAATTATGTGGAGTAAGCAGATCACCGCTGCCTTCCTTGGTCATGTTTTTTGAAAGACATGTTTTTCGCATGTTGGCAATTACCGGCTTCCTAATGATAGAACTGATACAAGTACGTTTTGACCGAAATATAAGCAGCTGTTCCGCAAGTCGGCCCCGTAGCGCGGTTGGTTAATGCCCCTTCGGGTTGAGATCTTCAATAAGGAAGGTACCGAGTTCGATCCCCCGATGGGAATTTTAATTTGATGAATGTGATGTTGCGGGAAGAAAACATTGAAGAGTGTAGATACTTTATTGAAAATCATTTGACGTACTTCTACTCACGAATAGATTCAATATAGATAAATAGACAGGACTTGTCTGTGTTTTCCCTAACAAATTTTCCCAGATTTACATGTAAAATCTGCCCTCCTTTCTTCTTGAAATTTGTCAACAATTGAGGCATTCGGGTGTAGGTAATAATTTCTGACATTTTGCTGAAGTAAAATTATTAACATTCCACATCCTTCTTGAAAGTAAGAAACATAGGCTCTCATGGGCATGTTAGTTTTAGAGTCCAAAAATACCAACGAAAATATATTCATACTTTATGTTTATTAGTTCTGTGCAGCACATTTCCATTACCTAATACGATCATTGCACTTTCGTAATTAACGTGAAATGTCAGCTACCACTGTTTCCACCCGAACTCCTCAATTGTACTTATTGTAAATGTAAATATTTTAGTGGTTAGGCGGAAGCCTGAGCATCGCCAGAAATAACGACATTTTATTATTATTTTTCCAGTACATCACGACTAAAGATCTTATGAGTCGGCTGAATATAAAATCTACTCCAGGTTGCACCCAGCTACCTAAGGAGCAGATCCGGTGCCTATCAGTGCCTCTACAATACTTTACGCAAAATGTAGGCTGTTCCAAATAAAGCAATTTCTTGCACTTCCCAGTCTTTTGAATTACCTGGAGTTTAGACAAGTTCTTACTCAAATTTTGCGGAACAAATCCCAGAGCTCCGATAACTATCGGGACGACCTGTGCTTTTACGCCCCACATTCGGCTGATCTCGATTTCCAAACTCTTGTATTTAAGACGTTTCTCTGCCTCCTTGGTAACAACGTTTTGATCGCAAGGTACAGCAACATCGATAAGTAAACACGATTTTTTCGCCAAATCCCGGATAACTATATCCGGTTTGTTTGCTGCTATCGTGCGATCAGTTTGAATTTGTTGGTCGTACAATATCGTACACAATCCAACAGACGTCACCGGTTTTGGTGAGTGTTCGTACCACTTGGGGCATGTGTTTGGAACGTCGAGGGCGGTACAGATCTGCCAGTGGAGGTAGCTACACACCCTGTCATGTCTTTTCAGGTATTCGGTCTTTGCTAGGATTGGACAAGCTGAGACAATATGATCAATGGTTTCTACTTGCTCCAGGCAAATGCGGCATTTATCATCTTGGGAAATTTTGAGAACCGCTTTATCATAATGTCGTGTTCTCAAGGCCTGATCTTGGGCAGCTATTATAAGTGCTTCCGATTCTGGTTTCATTCTTCCCCTTTTAAGCCACATAAATGATTGATCTTTATTGATCTGCACCTTGTCCATTCTTTTTAGGTATTGTCCGTGGAGTGGTTTGTCTCTCCACGATTTCTTTAACATTTTTTGTGTCTCACACTTCATGTTTAGCAGCATCAGAAGTTCAGTGTCTGTGTTATTCGACGTGTCTTGCCTAGTTTTCTTCGCAATGCTTTTTGCTACACTAACAATGCCTCTGTTTCCCATTCTTCGGTCAGATTTCATGACCTGCCTCATTAGAGTGTCATCTTGATGACTGACTACTTCCCCAACCCGACTATTGCGTTGTGCCAGGAGGCCTCAATTTGTCTGAGGCCTCTTCCTCCTTCCTTACGTGACACATAAAGTCTATGTATATCAGCTCGAGGGTGGGAAACATGATGCATTGTAAGCAGTTTTCTGGTTTTTCGATCCATGATGCGAATTTCTTGCTCAGTCCAGTCCACTAGCCCAAAACTGTATTCGGCTACAGGTACCGCCAAACTACCTATTGCAGATATTTTTTTATTCCTGGAATTCAGAGCGGACTGCAGGACAAGTCTCACTCTCCTATAATACTCCCTACGAATTCTCTCTTTCATTCTGTCATTCGAGATGGTTTCACATTCTTCAGTGCCCAGATATTTGTAAGTTTTACCTGGCTCAAGATCTTGAATCACAGTGTGCGTATCAATTTCAATTATTATTATTATTATTATTATTATTATTATTATTATTATTATTATTATTATTATTAAATTTATCAAAGGAAATTGCCATTTAGGACAAAGTTTTACGGTTCTTTAATAGTCTTAAAATAATATTTCCTTTCTACTCTTAGGAAACCGAAAAATTAATAAAATGTCAAAAAAATGTACTTTGGGCGGCGATAGATAGCAGCTGGCCAAATAATGTAGCAAGTCGAATAGCTAGCCGAGGCCAAAGGAAATAGAAAACTAATACGGGACAGTCTGTGTCATTCTGTAGCACCAGTAGTTTAATATGTTAAACACAGTAACTGAAGAAACTGAAAATATAAGAGAAATATTTTTTGCGGTAGATTTGAATAGCAAAAATAGCCCACCAATGGGGAAGTAATATTGTAAGACCTTTTGGGGAATCAATTGTAAATGATAATGGTATCAAAAGTATTGATATATATGAAAAAAATTGATTAAAAATTTTAAATGCATTTTGCTAAACAAGGATATTCATAAATTTACTTAGCATCAGGCCACCTTAAATTGAAAATCCATCAAAGACCACATCATCGTTCGACAGAAAAAGAGACTAAAAATTTATGATGTAAGATCATATAGAGGAATGGCATATAGTGACCACTATTTAGTTACTTCCAAATATATTATTTTTGTTTATAACTAGTGGTGCTAACACAGCACGTACTTTCCCGTATTAGAGGAAACAGCTACATAGTACTGAAATATTGCACTTTATGCGCTACTAGTATCTTAGTTATTATTTGAAAACCTCCAATTCAACCAAGAAGCGTACAACTCACTGCTTCCATCGCAGTGTTGTCAGAACTATGTGAATTTTAAAACTGCACAAAATTATAATACAAAAGTTTGGTACACCTGCATTAGAAAATGAAGCCTGATATAAAAATGCATTCCATAGGTCCATGATTAGAGAAGAGTATTTTAAAACCATGCAACAAATTCTCTACTCACTACAAATGGTACAGCATTTGGTGCGAAAACTAAATATTTTCATGCAAATATCAACAAAAATTAGAAAATTATAACTCCTTTTCATACAGCTCTATCAGTCACAACAATCACACGTAATTCACAGATATTCGCGAGCGCAAACTGAATTCCATTTTTGCAGACCCTGCATTGCAGCTTTTCTAAGAGCTATTAATTTTCTTACGTTTAATTTCAAATATTTCAAAATGAATTATTTCTAAAATATTAATGTGTAACAAAATGTTGAATGTAAGAAAGGAACGAAGTAATAATATACAAAATTGCAAATTCTATTTTACGACGCATCCGGCTGTCCGAAGCGCAGAAAATTTACAGCGAGCTATTATGTTTGTCACAACGTTATAGAAAAACTACTCGTATTTTGAAAAAAATGAGCATGACTTTATTTGAATATGTAGTTTTGATAAATACATTTAGTAGAGAAAAAATTGTATTTTGAAAATCGTAGTTGTAAGAAAAAAACGAAAACAAAGCGCAGTCAATTCCGAGCGGGCTATTATGTTTGTCAGAAAATTATAGAAAAACTACTCACATTTTCAAAAAAATTATCATGACCTTATTTGAAGATCTTTTATAGAATAAGAAATTGTTTTAAATATTTTCGCAAAATTAAACATTTCAACGAACATGAAACCTGCACCATTCCCTTAAGCTTCCTTTATGCTATCTCAGGTCCCAAATTAATCAAAAAACGTTGTGCGGTTTTTAAGAAAAAATTGTTTAAAGAAAATATAAAAATGTCTATGTTTGATACAATTTTTCGAATAAAATACTTATGTTTTTGAAAAATTGAACATGACCTTATTTGAAGACCAGTTTTTTATAACCACATTTCGGACAAAGTTTGAATTTTTTCAATATTCGAAAAATAGGAGTTTTCAACCAACATGAAACCTCTACAAACATGAAGAAATCTACAAACATTGCGAAACAATGCATTTTGGCAGAAGAACAAAAGGGATGTGCCCGTGGAACCCTGGGCTGCAAACAGCAACTTACCATCGACGCTATAATTCTGAAGCAGGTGCAAACTGAGAAGGGAAATTTACATATAATCTATATAGATTACACCAAGGCATATGATTCAGTCCCTCATGAGTGGCAATTGAAAGTTCTTAAAATTTACAAGATCTCTCCGGGAATCATTAAATGCTTTAAGGCGATGATGAAGACATGGAGGACAAACATTCATATTGAAAATAGAAAAATTGCTTTCCTTAACATTAGAAGAGGAATATTCCAAGGAAATTCCCTCTCGTCAATGTGGTTTTGTTTAGCCGTCAACCTATTATCTACACTATTGCAAGAAAGTAAGTTAGGATACAAAATAAAATATGATAAAAAGATCATTCATCCTCTTTTTATGGATGATCTGAAACTCTATGCTGGAGCCATGAAACGACTTCAATCCTTGATAAACACTGCGTCTATCTTTAGTAAAGATATTAACATGTCATTTGGTATCCACAAATGTGCTATTCTCAATGTTCGAAAAAAGAATACTGTACAAAAGAATACTGTACACTTCCAAGGTATTGAAGAATTGGAACCGAATGCTATGTACAAATATCTTGGAATACGGCAGAATTCCACAAATGATCACACCCACCTAAAAAAGAACTTCACGGAAAAGTACCGCGGTTGAATCACTAAAGTACTCAACACAAAATTATCAGGTAAGAAAATTATAACAGAAATCAATACCTGGGCTGTACCAACATTAACCTACTCTTTTGGAATAATTAAGTGGTCTGACGCTGATTTAAAATTGTTAGACCGAATAACAAGATGTTTGCTCACTAAGTTCCGATGTCTGCATCCCAATTCTTCCTCAGACAGACTTTATCTACTTCCACAGAGAGACTTTATCTTTCGCCATTTTTCGCGCAGCATTACATAACTTTCCCAACACTTCGTATATTACTCCGTATATACGTACATATACGGGAAAGTAAAAGTAAACTGATGAGCTCCTCTGGCCTAATTATTCAGCAGATAAGGAAATTGACTTACGTCACACGCCACTGAATCTTTCTTGTGACGCCACGAAAAGCATTCCAAATACACAAGATCAACTACAATCTTGGAAAGGGAAAATCCTACACGGAAAATTCCACAATTATCTGGAACAACAACATATTGATAAAGCTGCGTCTCTGCATTGGCGAAAAAAGGGATATTTATACCCAAAGACTGAAGGGTTTGTAATGACTATCC
Source organism: Acheta domesticus (assembly GCA_031308135.1). NCBI lineage: Eukaryota > Metazoa > Arthropoda > Insecta > Orthoptera > Gryllidae > Acheta > Acheta domesticus. The sequence goes on from JAHLJT010009436.1 coordinate 107,595,016, forward strand.
AAGATAGGGTTCTGCAAACCAAAAACTACGAAAAAAATGTAATGAAGATGAATGTGATAGACAAATGCAGAAAATGTGAAACGTATGGTGAATCAATTGACCACATTAAAGCGGGTTGTCCGGCAATATCAGACACCTGTCATGGAAGACACAACCAACTCGCAAAATTGATACATCAAGAATTTGCTGTTAAACACGGGCTGCTTGACGGACTGCTGAATTAAAATATAGTTCAGCTCCTGCATTGGAAACAAAAAAGCATGTGATGTTCTGGGACCGATTTGTTATCACGAACAAAACAGCAGTGGCGTAGCGTCAGGGGACGCTAAGATGCTGAGCATCCTCACGTCAAATATTAATCAAAGAATCCTAAAAATTGTATCGATTAACTTACAAGTGGTTCATTAAGTGAAGCACGTTTTGTATTAATATTAAAAGTGGTTTCCTGTGATTGAATTCGGCGCTTTGGTACAAGCTGGCCTCTGATTGTTTGGATGCTAAAATGCTTCTAGCATCTGCCAAGAGATTGCGAAGGGCAATGACGCATGCGCAGACGGTGAGGTTCCCCACTCCCCACCTCACCCCTCTCCCAAAGATTCAAGAGTTTCTGACGCTAGCGTACGACTGAGCAGGGCGGGGCGTATGAGCAAGAGGTGTATGAGCAAGTTGCTCGTTTGTGCACGAGAGCGCAGCACACTTGACGCAGCCAGTGAAATATTTTTCTTTCTCACTTGAGATTCTCTGCTTGGTCATGGGCACTTAACAGGAGAAATAGTGTTTGACTACTAATTCTTAATTAATATTTAAGATGAATTCTTCACAAAATATATTAAATATTATTTTGGTCTGAACTGTATAAATTCACAAATGATCTCATTGCCAATTGCGCATGAGAATTAAAGCTGAGCCATTGCATAATTTGCTTTCAAGAACTCTTCTGACATAAACCTGTTGAAGTATTGTAACATTTGTTTTGATAACATAGATTCTAGAGAACATTAAACATCATGATGTGTTCAGTTGCCGTTATTGTTGAGCATCCCCAAACGCGCGAGTCACGCTACGCCACTGCAGAACAGTGGATTATAACATGTCTAACATCCTTCTCATTGATAAAACCAAACTAGTGGTGCTACAGAATGGCACAGACTTTCCCGTATTAGTTTTCTATTTTCTTGGTTCTTCGCTAGCTATTCGGAATTGCCACATATTCTTTCTTGCCAGCTACCATCTATCACCGCCAAAAGTACATTTTTTATCATTTTCTTAATATTTTCGGTTTCCTATTGATAGAACGAAAATATTAATTTTAGAATATTAAAGAACACAAAGACCTAGCCGCAAATGGCAATTTTCTTTTAAAAATTATGTGCCGTTTAAGAGAAAATTGCGTTTTAGCACTACTAAAAATGCGAAATTTGAAGCTCATTTTCACAGAAAATTTTTGAGTTTTCAAAATACTTTATTTGAAGTTATTTGAAGCACTTACACTTACAAATATAATAATCTTTACAAATTGCGGATAATGTGCATATTAAAGATGCGAGAGATCTTTCAAAAAATTTACATTTATATAATTTTTTAAAAAACAAAAAAATAACTCAAAATAAACTTTACGTCATATTAAAGAGTGTAATTATCACTATCTGTTACAAAAGTTTCAAGAACAAATTTGCAGCCATATATGAGAAAATGGCGTTTGAGCATTTCTCAAAATGCCGAAATTTGAGCTACTTTTCACAGAAAACGGTAGTGTTTTCGAGAAACTTTACTTGACATTATTTAAAGCATATATTGTAACCGTCACGTACCTACCCGCAGACTGGTAGTACGCCGAATTACGAAAGTAAATCTTTAATTCACTTATTTCGTGACGTGTGGCTGCACCGTCACGCAAACCTGGGAATATCTCAATTAAAGGATAAAATTCCCTGTCGGTGGTGGGTTTGTCTTTGTAAAACGAATTACTAATTAACAGGCAAACACAATTTTGTAGTTTGAAATAACAGTTAACATATATTCTGACGAGTGAAATTCTTGTACAACTGAATTTACAAATTCTCCTATGTTTTCAGTCTTTTATATTAAATTATGGTAGCTAATTTCCCTACCTAATTGTCCTGAAAAAAATACATACACACAATGCTCCAAGTTCTCTAACATCTTGTAACCATTAACAATATTACACTTAATGTTCACAGTTGAAATTTGGATTCTACGTAGCCTTTCAGTATAAAATTGCGTTTAACAACGTCTTTGGCCTGTCCTTCAAATAATATTGTGAAAGAAATAATTGGACGGCTTTCCCTCCCGTTCAGAATTTCACACAAATAACTTTTGTTAAATAGTTTTAACACCCTTGAATCAATTACATATGAATCCAGTCAAATAATTATATACAAGAACAATTTTACATTAACCACAAGGAATATCCTGATCTGATTCTAATTACGACTATACAAAAAAATGACTTGACTAGCTAGCAAGACTACTGTTCCGCGGTCTTCTAGATTGAAATTTAGTGAATGTTCTTTCAGTTTTGTTTGACTCACGGCCGGCGAACTCCCGAAAAACATTCCGCGCTGCGTAGTCGGCTGCCGAACGGTGTTCACGCCTTCAGGGTCGTTGGATTGCTGCAACACTCCGTGTGCTGTCCGTCGCGTCGAAATTAGAATGCCTCCGAGCGCCGTCTCTCCTTGCTCAGCGACGCTTTACCACTGCTCACTCAAAGGCGATGGTCGCATCAGAATGCGAGTTCGGAACTTCCAATTATGACTTTGTGATAGCAAAAAGTCAAGCTAGTTGTGGTGTCAATCAGAATTTTTAGAATTCTCAAGATTCTATAAGTGGATTTCACGAATGAAATTCCGAAAAATAATAAAAACTCTTATTAAAGCTCTCTCATATGTCGTACTCCTCCACGTGTCCCTCGTCGTCTGCGCAGTGCACCAATGATCGACTGCTCACCTCGGCGACTCGAACAAGAAAAAAAAAATTCTTTCGACACAAGTTCATGCCGCGTCCGTCCATCCACAAAAGTTTCTGATTGGCTGACGTCTGAGTGCGTTCCGAAATAATTTTTCTGGCTGTCGCCATCTCTTCGCCACAAGAGAAACTACTTGTCGGTGGTATGGTGTCGGGCTTTTCGCTTCTATTCTCTCGTTGGTTTTGAATGTAACCGACGATGAGCGGTTACAATATACTCGTAAATATAATAATGTGAAAAAATCGCCGATAATGTAAATATTAACGACTTGATAGACAAGTAAAAAAATTTACATTTGTGTAATTTTTGAAAAAAACCAACCGATAGACCAATATGCCTTATATGTCATCTGATAGAGTAAATTTACCACTATCCCTACCAAAAGTTTAAAGAAAAAATTTGGAGCTGTTTTTGAGAAAATCTTGTTTTTGTATTTTTTTAATGTTGCACATATTGCACGAAAAGTACTAAAATTTTGAGAAACATTTACATGACATTTATGAAAGAACTCAATATGCAGAACAAATTTTGTTTGAAGGAAAAATTTTTATCTTCAATTTTGTAGCTGGAGAAAGACGCCGAAAAATTTTCGAAAATTCAGGTATCCGTCAAAATCGGACCTATGCCATGTTAATAAGTGTATTTTACTCTATTCGTACAAGAAATTTAAAGAAAAAATTTGGAGCCGTTTTTGAGAAAATTTTGAAAATCCCCGGGGGGCTTCATGTAAAGTACTACCCCCAAATTTTGAAGAATCTTTTTCAAAATCTCAAAGTTTTGACTAGAACCAGATCGACTGGGGAATATCCATTTTGGAAGAAATCGTACGAATGGTTTAGGAGCTAGCAGTGTTCACAGACGGACAGACGGACGTTTTCTTTTCAATCGGGTTTTCGGTATCAAGGACCTAGAAAACAGGGTTTCTGGCTACAACACGTGTTAGGGGATTTTTTTTCTTAATTTAGCAACTGGGTTTATCCACTTATTCGTTTTCACGGCCCGGCAATTAATTTTTTTCCGCCGAAAATTGGCCAATTTTTCGCGCAGCATTACATAACTTTCCCTATATTACGTATATCACTCCGTGTATACGTACGTATACGGGAAAGTAAAAATAGCCTCCACAAGTGATATTGCAGTTCGTCTGATCCATAACATCAGGAAAACTGAATTAGAGAAGATCAGGAAATATAAGGAACTTGCAATACAGTGGAAACTGATCTGACGGTTGGAGAAACTTTTTATATATAACTTGGTGATCTCATCGGAAAGAAGTGATGTCGAAAACATTCAAAAATAATTGGAAAAATTTGGAAAAACCAACAAAATTGCAAACTGTTGGACAAAAGGCAATCTTACTTCAGAAATGCCACATTATTCGAAGGTTTTTACAGTAAACTCAAGTGGGATAGCGTGAATTCCCTTTTCATAAGAGCAGAATCTGGTTCTGCGACACCTAAAGACAGATTCCTTATGCCCAGTTTGACTGAGAAATAAAGTCAAGATGATCACTAGTCGTGCTACAGAAAGGCACAGACTTTCCCGTATTAGTTTTCTATTTCCTCTTGTCTCGGCTAGAAATTCGGACTTGACACATACTCTTGCCAGCTGCCATCTATCTCCGCCCAAATTACTTTTTTTATACATTTTCTCAATTGGTTGGCTTCTTTATTGTAGAACGGAAATATTATTTTAAGAATATTAAAGAACAGTGAACCCGCGTCCTAAGTGGCAATTTCTTTGAAAAATTTAGAGCCGTTTTTGGCGTTTTAGGGTTTTGGCGTAATGGTGTTTGATCGCTATACTGTACTGACGTAGGTCTCATTTTCACGGTTAACTCTGAATTTTCGTAAATTGCAAAAGTTTGAATTTTTTTCGACGTCTTCCTACAAATAGAAAATAGAAGATAGAGATTTTTTCTTCAAAAAATTTTTTTCTCCAAAGCTAGTTGTTTCGCGAAGTTGTACTTTTTAAAAAAAAATTAAGTTTTCCGGCACTATTACATGAAATATGTGCAATTTAAAAATATACAAAAACAAGACTTTCTCAAAAACGGCTCTAAGTTTTTTCTTTAAACCTTTGGTAGGAATAGTGCTTAATGTACTCTATGAGATGACATAAAAGCCATACTGCTCTATTTTTTTTTTTTAAAATTGCAAAAATGAAATATTTTTGACTTCTCTGACGTCGTAAATATTTACATTAGCGGTGATTTGTTCACATTATTATATTTACGAGTACATGTGCCTTAAATAATGTCCAGTAACGTATCTCGAGAACTCAACCGTTTTTTGTGAAAACTACTTCAAAATTCCGCATTTTCAGAAAAGCTCAAACGCCATTTTCTCATAAATGGTTCCAAATTTTTTCTTCAAACTTTTGGAACAGATATTGCTATTACTCTATTACAGATATTATATTACTCTTTAATATCACTTTAAGTTCAATTTGGAGTATATTTTTGTTTTTTTCAAAAATTACACTAACATATTTTTTTAAAAAGATCTCTCACACCTTTAATATGCACAATCCCAGCAATTTATAAACGCTAATTTATTTGTGAGTGTAAGTGCTTCAAATAACTTCAAATGAAGTTTTTCGAAAGCTCAAAATTTTTCTGCAAAAAAAGGCTTCATATTTCGCATTTTTAGTAGCGTTTAAAAGTTTTTTTAACGGCTCCAAATTTTTCAAAGAAAATTGCCATTTAGGACGATGTTTTATTGTTCTTTAATGTTTTAAAATTAATATTTCCGTTCTACCATTAGTAAACCGAAAAATTCATAAAATGTGAAGAAATGTATTTTGGGTCGCGAGGATGACAGCTGGCAAGAGTATTCGTCAAGTTCGAATAGCTATTCGAGTCCCAAAGAAATAGAAAAGTAATACAGGAAAGTCTGTGCCATTCTGTATCACCACAATTTAATGAAAAATTGGCATCATTTACAGTTGAAAAAAATGTGGAATTTGAAAATCTGGTTCATTAGCCCCGTTTTATATACTCCTCATAAGGGATTTCTTCTTTGCTCCAAACATTTTCATGTTAGGTATTTTTCGAACGAATACCTATAATTAACGCAATGTGATGAATGCAATGTTAAGAAAGAATCTCTGAGGGGAATCGTTCAGATTCCATTTTATCCGCTCAATCATTGATGAAATTGAAGACAGCGTTTTAAAACCCTTCTTCAATATGCGATAGCAAAGCATTTTAAAATGCATTCAATCGTGGTACTAAACTTTTCTAATAACGATCCATTTATTTTATTGTCGTTGACGCTATTGAAAAAGTGTCGAGAAGTTTGAGGTGCGGTATCGTGATCCCCGAACATTATATGTTCTCGGACAATTGCATAGTCACATCGTATCATCCCCCCCTATCAGACATCTCTCAATGCAGTTGTCTGAGTACATTGATCCTATCTGCCGAGTGCGCGTGCTGCGTGGGAACAGTTGTTTCTGTCAGAGAAACATTGATGAGCAGCGATAGAGCTCGTGTTCTGCTAGACTGATCGACCACCTGTCTTCTGGCAGATTCATTGAGCTGTCAACATGAGCAGTCCAATAGTTCCTTTGGAACTAAATGTTTCGTTTACGAGTTGGACGCTCGTATGGAAATTACCCTTGCAAGGAGAGTTTTTTCTCTTGTCAGACACGATTGCACAAGTTCTTGACGTTTGTAACTATAAACCGATTGTCGGAGCACACTACATAATAATAAGAAATAATATTAATTATAATATTTCTGGGGGGACAGCGGAGCGAATACGGCTCCTTAAAATTCTAAGAAAGCACGCCTGTAAAATAATTGAGCAGTAACATTTATCAGCTTCATTCCAGCACAAAGCGAAAACAACAATCAAACAGCGAGCGCTTCCGAGAAATCGTAATCGCTGTCATATAAAATTACAAAATTACAAATCAAATCAATAATGCGTTTAAAACAAAATTCACCAAATTCAAAATATCAATTAAAACATTTGCTAAATTTATAAAACGCAAACGTTTTCATTTTAATCATTAGAGCTCAATTTCCAATGTCACTCGCTCATTGGCTGCGAGTTTTTCTCCGTGCGTCACCCGACGCATCCGGAGTTCAGTCTTGTGTGAGCCTCCTGGCAGTATGCGCGCTGAATGCAATGCTCGCGGGACGCTGTTTTCCCACATGTGCTACAGGTTTAGTTTAAGGCCTAGTTTGTGCAACGCTCGCCGAGTGTCGTTTTCGAAGTACGCTACATGTTCAATTCAAGGTGCAGCGTTTAGCATCCGTAAGCTGCAACAATCTGCACTACGAGCTTCTCCCTTATATCGCCCAACGCGAGGGGAATACAACGCTGCCTGAAATGCTGCCTGTACCACGTGTGAAGTGATGGTGCGTTTCTGGCGAGCGCCAGACTGCAACAGTTCTTCATCCTGAGCATTTCTCCCTTATATCCCCCAACGCGAGGGGAATACAACACCACTGCCTGAAATGCTGCCTGTGCCACGTGTTGTGTGATGATCCAGCAACGCTGGTTTGAATTGCCGTCTAACCATATGTAATGAGTCTGAAGAAAGTGCCTGCATGTCTAACTGTTGATCAAACACTGTACCTCTATTATGCTTTAATTTAATATATGTTTTTTATGTCAATTGTGAACTTACTTTCCTTAAGCTATAATAGCAGCAATCTTACACAACAGATGCAACCTGTCCAAAGCTGGTCCTTCGAACCCCTCTAAATAAGTTGAACTATTGAAGGTGTTGGGGGAAGGAGAACAGGATATTCCCGGATATACAAAAAAAGGGGGTCCGCTGCTCTCTCTCACACAACCTCATTCCCCCACACCGATGTTTCGACATCTAACACTCTGAAACATCACTCATTTAATTATCATGCTTTACATACAATTTTAATGTAAAGTGGATTAACCACGTTACATTAAATTAATTGTAACAATTAACAATTAATTGTACTTCAAAAGTGCCCAAGATTTAATTGACTATTTTAATATAGTGTCGTTAATCATATATATCGTGTATATCTCGAGTCGCCGGTGTTAACATAGTTGTACTGTCCTTCTGTTACAAGGTCGATGTCACGGCGATGATAAGAAAACAATTCCAATGGAATCGATACGGTTTTTATCAGTTGCGTCAATGCTAATGTCATGATTTGTCATTTTGCTTGTACTTCTACATGCCATCCACCATCAAGTAAAGTAGAAGCAGTCACATTTACTTAATTTTTAAGTTGGGTAGAAGAGCTTACCACAACATTAACATTTCAAAGCCACGTGTTTTTATTCCGACCCGGAGAAAAATAACATGTGAATATTTAAGACTGAAAACACAATCATATTGTGTATTGCACTTTTTAGGGTAAGAATTGTATTTATTTTATATTATAAACCTGAATTATGTTAAAATATAGTACTGTATTGAATAAAAAAGCAAACAAAAGGATCTGGTACATTCTTTCGTCGTATTCCTAGATTGGCTCATTAGAATTGGCGAATATACACTCTTGCCATTCCTTAACCAATTCTTGGAACAATTCTCCTACATTTCAGATTACAAAGTGAAGGGTAAATCAAATCGGCAATGTGCTTCTCGAAAAATATAAAGGTTAATAAGCTGCTGAATTTGTCAATATGTAGGTTATTTGCCGTTGCTTTCCACTGAATAGATGATAGATTATGATTTCTAATGGATAATGACAGATGAATCATGGGTGACAATAACATGACATCGAATGGGATATGTTATCGAAAGTAAAGCCAACCACACTACAATCAAACGATGAAAAAATCCCATGCCTTACTCGGCAACCGAACAGTAGCCTTCGACTCTGCGAATTTAGACGCTAAGCTGCTCGAAGCCGCTGAGCCACCGAGGCAGGAAAGTTAATACATTGGTGGAAAAAATTAAGAGATGTTATTAAATTCGATAACGTATTTGTAAAATCATATGTAATGTAGATAGTGAACCCCAGTGGCGTTTATTCACTCCAGCAAGAATGAGAATTTAATGAATTTTGAGAATTAAAGTTACATTGAACTGTATGTTACATGATCAAAAACATTGCACCTACTGCACACTCTACTGCGAACTTTGCGGCGGACCACTGCGCCTGCACTGCTCTGCCCCAGCTCTGAAATCTTCTCTGGGGACGAGAGGTGCGTGCGCATCCAATTCAATGGGCGAGCGGCAGACGGGGTTCAGGAAGCAGCCGCGGGCGATAGAGACCGAAAGTCAGCTAGCTAGGGTTGGATGACGTATTTCTCCCTTCCACTCCTTCAAGGCCAGGCTTCGCCTGGCCCGCCGTGCTTGCGATCGCGGTTATCCAAGCCAGTGCTACCACAATGCAAAATTATTTAAAATGGTATATTTTGAAAGTAAAAATTACCGTACCGTTGGTCGAGAAGTTTATAACTTATAAAATGGGACTTATATTTCTCTCTCACTGTAATGAGAGTGAACCACAATGTTCAGTAGAGATTTTATTAACTTTTCTGAGGATGAAAGTCTTGACTCATACGTGATCAGATCATTAGAATCACCGAATTTTTGAACAGCACAGCGTACTTTTCTTAGAAAATGCTCTGTGCGTCAGTGTGCGTGACACGGCAGTGCGTGACGCAGTGGTAATCCATTGTAGTGTGGGGAACATATTGTCGTGTTTACCCATCATTTCGTGAGGATTTGTTGCAACTTTTCAAATAGTAATAGGTGCTTTTTACATTCCTGTATACGTACGTATACACAGAGTGATATACGTAATATAGGGAAAGTAATGTAATGCTGCGCGAAAAAACGGCGAATTTTCGTCGGAAAAGAATTCATTGCTGGGCCGTGAAAACGAAAAAGTGAATGAAACCAGTTGCTAAATTAAGAAAAAATCCCCTAACACATGGTGTAGCCAGAAACCCTCTTTTGTGGGTCATTGATACCGAAATACCAATTGAAAGGAAAACGTCCGTCTGTCCGTCTGTCCGTCTGTCCGTCTGTCCGTCCGTCTGTCCCTCTGTAAACACTGCTAGCGCATAAACCATAGGTACGATTTCTTTCAAAATGGATATTCCCCGGTTGATCTGGGTCTAGCCAAAGCTTTGAGATTTACAAAAAGGTTCTATAAAATTTGCTGGTACTTTACGTGAGCCCCCCGGACATTTTCAAAATTTTATCAAAAACGGCTCCAAATTTTTTCTTTAAATTTCTTTTAAGAATAGAGTAAAATACACTTATTAAGGCAGCACAGGTCCGATTTTCACGGATAACTATGAATTTTCGAAAATTGCAAAAGTGTAATATTTTTTCGGCGTCATTCTGGAACTACAAAATTACAGATAGAGATTTTTTTAAAAATAAACAATTGTCCAAAGTGAGTTCTATTAAGGTCGTGTACATTTTTTTGAAAATTGTAGTAGTTTTTTGCGCAATATTGCGTGCAATATGTGCAACTTTAAAATTTTTTACAAAAACAAGATTTTCTCAAAAACGGCTCCTAATTTTTTCTTTAAATTTTGGTAGGTATAGTGGCCTTAGTAGGTATTTTATGAGATGAAAAAACGCCATATTGCTTTATTGTTTTGTTTTGTTTTTCAAAAATTAGAAAAATGTAATTTTTTTGACTTGTCTCTCACGTCGTTAATATTTACATTAGCGGCGATTTTTTTACATTATTATATTTACAAGTACATGTGATTTAAATAATGTCAAGTAAAGTTTTTTTGAATACACAACCGTTTTCTGTGAAAAGTTCTTCGAACTTTTGTAACAGATAGTGCTAATTACACTCTGACGTAAATGACGTAATGACGTAAAGCTTATTTTGAGTTATTTTTTTGTTTTTTTAAAAGTTACATAAATTTAATTTTTTTTGAAAGATCTCTCACATCTTTAATATGTAGTACATTACCAGCAATTTGTAAAGATTATTATATTTGTCAGTGTACGTTCTTCAAATAACTTCAAATAAAGTATTTGGAAAAGTTTCTGTGAAAATGAGTTTCAAATTTCGCAATTTTAGTAGCGCTAAAGCGCAATTTTCCTTTAAAACGGCACATAACTTTTAAAAGAAAATTGTCATTTAGGACTAGGTTTTTGTGTTTTTTAATATTTTAAAATGAATATTTCCGTTCTACCAATAAGAAACCGAACAATTAAGAAAATGACAAAAAAATGTACTTTTGGCGGTGATAGATGACAGCTGGCAAGAAAGAGTATGTCGCAATTCCGAGTAGCTAGCGAAGACCCAAGGAAATAGAAAACTAATACGGGAAAGTCTGTGCCATTCTGTAGCACCACTAGTTTTAGTCTAATGGGTATTTAGGGATGCTTGTATGTAGTATATCTTCCAGTGAATGTATAGTTGAAGATATTTTTAGGAGACTGTTTTCAACGAGGCAGTTACTTGAAAAGAAGCAAATAAATGAAGATAGGTCAATACCAGCCTTGGCAATAATTACAGCAGGTAACAAATAATTGGAGTACGGGGGTGGAGGAGGGAAGCTGATTAGCCGCTAGCAGCTGAAGTATACAAAGTAATCACCGCACGCCCCTTGTGAAACCTAGGAATCGCTGAATAGGTTAAACAATAACAGTCAATAATTTTTATGTAAAGTGTAAGAGAGACAAAAGTAAGTCATGTACATTGAGGAATATTAATGAAATAAAAATTAATTTAATAATATCCTATCACTATCAATTCATGTATGTTATTAATTGACAAACAAAAATAAAATGCAACTCATTATTTTGTTTGAAAAGGTTGCTTAGTTTTCCAACGTTAACTGCAACAGCATTGTCACAACTGTTTCTTTCACACCCCTCAATTTTGGAGTATCGCAACATGAGAGGGCCGCGGCAGCGGCGTGTCGTGCGTGCGTGCTCCTGTGGCAGAGGCTGGGGCGAAAGGAGGGCAGTTGAGAAGAGGCCTGTCCCGCTTGCGTGCTGCCAAGATTTGACGGGGAAGGGGAGGAGCAGGAACGGGGAAAAAACGAGAAACTGGTAAGTGATCGAGAAAGCCACCGACGAGGAAGACTGCTGCATGCCAGTAAAAGTAAAAAAAATAAGAGTAAGGAAAAGACGGTTTATTACAACTGAGAAAACATTAATGATTAATTAAATTAACAATCAAAGGTTAACAAAGATCAGCACTGAAACTTCTTCTTCTTCTTCTCCTGCACTTCAAGGGTTAGGTTCAAGAACCTGTTCCGGTGTCCACTTCCTTCTGGGCCTTCCTACATCTCTTCTTCCTCTGCATCTGTAGTCCACCACGAGTGGTGGTAGTCTGCTATCGGGCATTCGTATAAGTGCACTGAAACTGTGGAATATATTACTTTTCGTATAAATACGATCAGAAGGGCGAGAGAGGGAGGATCAGAGAGTGTTGAAGAGAGAGGGTGAGAGGGAAAGGAAAAAGGGAGGGAGAGAGGATGAGGGAGAAGGAGAGGGAGAGAAGGGGGAGAGGGGAAGGGAGAAGGGGAGGGACAGAGGGGGGAGAGGAAGGGAGAAGGGAGGGAGAGAGGGGGAGCGAGGGAGGAGAGGGAGTGAGGGAGGAGAGGGAGGAGAGGTAGGAGAGGGGGTGAGGAAGGAGGGGGAGGGAGAGAGGAGAGGGGTGAGGGAGGAGAAGGAGTGAGGGAGGAGAGGGAGTGAGGGAGAAGAGGGAGTAAGGGAGGAGAGGGTGTGAGGGAGGAGAGGGAGTGAGGGAGAGGGAATGAGGGATAGGGAGTGAGGGAGAGGGAGTGAAGGAGAGGGAGTGAGAATGAGAGAGTGAGAGTGAGAGAAAGTAAGAGTGAGGAGGGAAGAAAGGTAGAAGATAAAGTACATTAATCCCTCAACACTCGCGAGTTAGGTTCCCAAAAAGCATCGGGAATGTAAAATCCGTGAATGTTGAGCCTATATTGTAATGAGGAAAGGTGGGTTAGGTTCCTGGATATCGAATATATATATATATATATATATATATATATATATATATATATATAAACGAATTATCTATATCTATACTAATATATAAAGACAGAACTGCACTGACTTACAGCGCGATAATCTCTGAATCTACTGCACCAATACTGATGAAACTTCTGTAGTAGCTTCCTTTAAAGGTCTGGAGTAACATAGGCTATGATTTACAATCGCAAACCTTACTATATTCACAAAATAATTACTTTTCCGGACATTTTTCTCCTCGCTTTACATCACAGATTCAATAGTGGATCAATGTCAATAGTTTAGATGCGCGCCACCAGAGGATGAGGTCTGAGATCTACTGTTTTCATCAATGTCCAGAATCAAGGCCGTCTAGAATAGTATATTTCTATTCTAGACGGTCTTGCCAGAATTATTACGAAATTCATTGGGGTCTGGACATGTGCTATGTAAAGTCCGTGAGTGTTCGGTGATGATTTGTTTTCAACGTTGGTGGAACATTTGAACGAAATCCCTGAAAGTAGTAAAGAAAGTCAATTTACAAATTTTGTCCTTAGTCCGTTTGGTACAAAAATTGTGGCAAGAAAACATGTGAGTTTTAAAGTATTTATAGAGTTAAAAGTACAAAAATATACAGTACAAAATATACAGTAATGTACAATGTACAATATGTAGATATCGTATACAGGTATCGTATATTTTCTAAACAACCTCTTCTTTTACAGAATTTGTGAAAATTTAATTGTTTGGAATAATGCCGAAACGAAAGTTACAGTTGTCAGAACAGAATACAAGTGCTAAGAGATGGGCAGCCTATTAAAATTCGAAATGGGCTACTCAGAGGCAAGAGCGACATGCAAAAGAACACGCACCATTGAAAACAATACAGTAAAGAAGAAAGCAAATGTGAATAATTCTCTAAGAAGCAGGGCAGCTTTTCGTTATGACTCTCGATTTGACTATTTACACGTATCTCATGTTCAAATTGGTAAAATGGAAAATATTTGTATGTTTTGGTCAACTCTGTTGAACATTTTTCTTCAATATGGGCAGTGGTATGTCATTAAGTAACATTACTTTGGTCCTTTACATATTAAGACTAATCTTGCTGTTGTTTCGCATGTCAGTTGCTCCCAGTGAATTAATTCATCTATATTTTCTATAAACTGGCAAAAATTAATTTATCTAAAATATTTATGTCTAATCTAATAACAAAATTCTGAGACTCCTTGGTTTCTATGATTCACGTTTCAAAATCTATAGTATCTCGCACTTCAAATCAAATAACGATGCTAATAGTGTTTTGTTAGGTGGTTCAGTACATTGTCAATTTATTATGTATACATAATGTACAGGTTCGTGGATCAGTATTGCTGTTATGTTGCGATGATATGATGAATTGATTTACCTAAAGAAATAAGTTTTATACATGTTCGTTGCACATAGTGCACATAGATCGTTAAACATACATATTTCTGTAATCTTCAAAATAATTATAGAAACCGGCAATTACCTTTCAGCATAGATACTGTCATTTACTTTTATTATTACGATTCATCAAATACGTTACGACATCTATATCTATTTGTCCGTATCTGTCTACTAGCGTAGCCATGCGAGAACTCTCGGATGTTTCGTATACTCTGCTTAAAACTGTACGTCTCTTCAAGGTCACGAGTTGGCAGCAGATAAATTTTTAATCTTTCTTTATAAATACTATAGAAGCAAAAAATATAAAAATGATTCATTTTTACAATTTGGCAATTTATTGAAAGTGTTGGTATGATATATAAAACTCCCGTCCTTTGGCTCGACAGCCTTCTATGGGCCTTAGCTGACCGGCGGCGACACAGCCTCTCGGCCACGGGTGTTCGAGTGGTTAGCACGAGGACATCCCTTCACCGTATACACCGCTCTTCTTAGGATGGGCTTTCTCATCGTCACGCAGCAATCGATACTGAGACATTTGTAAGGAAAGCGCACAGTTCTAATTTACCCGGCCGGGAATCGAGCTCGGGGTTGTTTCATGGAAAGCGAGCACGCTAACCAATAATCGACCGAGGGTGGGATATAAAACTCCACAAAAAGAATACATGTGAGTCTACAATTTGTACAAGTATTTTACGAGTGTTTTGTATTAACAGTTTAGATTTGTTTATTGTTTTTATTTATAAAGTAAGGAATGTTTGGGAGCTGAAACTCCCAATTAGAAAAATGTAAACTTTCTTTAGTAAGAAAGTGAACGAGGCACACCGGAAATTTCCAAATAGGGGGAAAGACATGACAGGGCTAGTTTGGCGGGGCAGATATACAATGGGAGAGAAGAAGGCCCCACTGCACCGCATGAATAAATGGAATACCTCTTCCTGGCTAAAAATTTACTGTAATAAATGCCTGGGCAACGCCGGGTAGTTCAGCTAGTTATAATATAATTATTATAATACGATTAGCATAATGAAGCGGCGGCCGACCCTGTTCAAATGGCGCGCCAGTTATGACCGTTGCCGCCTGACCCGTTCCGAACGGGTCAGGAGAGGGCGCGAGCGAGAGCGGGCGCGTGGTCACCCCGGATAGCATAGGACAGTGTGAGACAGAACTCTGTAGGAGACGGGGCGGATGCGTTGGCTCGACTGATCTTGATAGAAATCGAGGAACTGAGGGGACGTTAAGATTTATAACGGATAGTGGACGTAGTGGTAACCAGCGCGTGGATGAATACGATGAACAATATTCGACATCTAATCGGGATTCGCAATATAAAGAACTGAGCAATTGCGAATTATCAATCGGGAAGCGAGTTTCTCCACGTGTCGGTGCAAATGATGATGAAACATCCGGCGAAGACTGGAGATAGAGTGTTTATGAGTAGCATGTTCACCGAATAGACAGTGCGGGAAGGGTAGAAGGAAATAGAACATTAATAGTGCCTGGAAGGAAAGAGTGTCGAGGGAGGAAAGGCCGAAGGCGCGTAGGGGGCACCCGAGCTGCATGCAGCGGCGGCCGCCTTGGCTTCGGGAAACGAATGCGACCGAGGGCAGCCGAGCAATGCCGAGCTGGTCGGAGACGCCGCTTCACCA